>JAJAGP010000039.1:874322-934860 GCA_025084515.1 Ancistrus triradiatus | reverse complement strand
GAATCTACCCGTGGCGGAGACTAGTCTAAATTTTGGCATTGACAATAGATCTTTATCTGAAGACCGGAGTGATTGTGCCGGACAGTACGGGTGAAGGAGTTCAGATAAATAGCCAGGACTTGTCGTGACTCTGCATCTGTTGGTGGACTTTTACGTTGAGAGGGAATGCACATGTAGGAATGGACTAAACTTGCTCTGTCCATCCTCCATTTTTGTTAATCGGACGATGGGGAGGACAATGTTGCACCTTTTGCACTGGCTGGGAGATGATCCCAGTTTGATCTTCTCTCTCTCAGACCTGACCAGCTGTGACTGTGTAGTATCTGGTCAGGCAGGGTTGTCTGTGCAGTAGTGGGCTAGCATATTTGCACATTTGTGCCTTATTTTCATATGTTCCACCTTCCTCATGCTGTGATTTTGTACTATTTTTGTAACATAAGTTCCAGTGTTTGTAGTATCATCATGGAATGGATCAGCTTTTTCAAATGAGTACAGGTTTTCGCAGTTGAAAACCACTTTTAACTTGAGTGAAATCCTGATACAGCAGAAGTGCAGTGCATGTTCCTGAAAGTTGTCATTATAAATTTGTTTAAATAATATTTGACATGCCAAGTCTCCTCTGTGGTAAAACACATAGGAGGAATATCTCAGAGCATTGGCGATTCATGCTCATTAAGGGTAAATCTATTTCCTCGGAGTCCCATTGTGTAAATAATTCGCTATGACCTCAGTACTTGTACAGTTTTTCATCCTTGTTAGTATATTGCTTTGTTTTCTCATCTAGAACATATCCCTTCTGATTTCATCTGTTCTCATCACTTGAGTTTCATCTTTTATATATCTCACCTAGACTCTTCTCATCTCTTTTGTTTTTATTCTTTATTATCTGTTCTCTATCTTTTGATATCTTTTCTTGCCTGGCTAATGCATTACCCTTGTAAGTAGATAAAATGCCTTTAATATAAATTAGATTATACTCTATATAAAATAATCCATGGTAATCCTCTTCAGTCCCTTCTGTTCATTTTCTTATGCCCCTAATTTTTGCTTTTCTGCATTCCACATGTTGAGATGCTGTAGGTTTAAATCAGATGTAAAGACAATAAACTGTGTTTTACTCCTCATTATTTCTGGAAGCAAAGTCAAAGTGCTAGGAATTAGGAAAGGTGGGATGGGTGAGGAGTATACAGAATATCCTCAACTAATCCAGGCCATTTGACATAAAACAGGCCTGTGTCTTCCAGCTTGGTCCTTCCAAAGAACGATGGAGTTTAATCAGGTCTAACATGGAAAGGATCACATCAGGGAGGGAAAAGAGGGAGGATAATCCCAGCAAGCTTCAAACAAAACATGGGCTGTTGACCCCTGCAGGAAAATGAAACTGAGGCTATTTCAGTTCAGCTCCATTTTAGATATCCTTACCATATGTTGACATTTTGTATAGGAGATTTAGAGTTTCTGAGTTTCCTCCAGAGATGGGAGAGTTGGTTTGTGTGTCCAGGGGCCTTGTTAGGGACTGGATTTGGGGGTGGGGATTCAGCGCGCCCAAGTTTGGAGTAGAAAAGACAAAAGCCATGATCCTCCCTGTGGGATCTTCAGTTCCTCAAACAGGAATTCTAGTATGCTTGGGAGGCATTACTGTGTCATATGTAGTTGATTTTTTTTATTGACTGATTATTGCTTCCCAGGATATCATAATGGCAGAGGAACTGTCATTATATCCAGATTGGATGGTTTACATCTTGTTTTGAAAAGATTAATGGAAGCATTTGTTAGGTTACTTCTACTGGGACATATGCAGTGGATGGAGGCAGTCCAAAAGTGCTGAGACTGGAATTAGGGTAAACTGTGCACTTTTCCCTAAGGACTACTCTTGTCTCACAACTCAACTGAGACCAATTTTGGTTTGCGCCAAACCATGACTTAAACTTGGCTTTCTTTGCACACTGCTTTTATCCATATTGGACACTGTTGATCCTCTCAGACACTTTTCTTAAATGCATTATACCATATAATACCTACACTGTGTATTGATTTTTGTGTGATTCAAAATGTGTCATTATTTAAAAAGTCTGATGTAATGACTTTACACTTTCAAGGCGGTACCCAAACTACAATCCCCTACTCATGCCAAAATATGAATAAAACCAGAACATAACTCTACAATACAAACAACTAAAGGAAAATCTTCACCTGGAAAAAAAACTGCTTAAAAATGCACTAGGTCTTAAAAATGCCATGTAAGATAGAAAAAACAAACTGAACTCTACAGCTTCACAAGCATGCAAACGATATTATATGAAAAATATCGACCTCTTCCTGACTCTTAAGACAGACCCTATTGCTCAGCCAATGGCCCTAGCCTCTGACAAGGCATTAAGAATCAAAGAATCAACCATGCTCCCTTCTGGTAGGTGGTGAGAACCTACCTCAAGTGGAGGAATTCAACTATCCTGGGGTCTTGTTCACAAGTGATGGGAAGAGGCATCGTGAGATGGACCGTAGGTTGGGTGCAGTGTCGGCAGTAATGCGGTCACTGTACCGGACTGTAGTGGTGAAGAGGGAGCTGAGCCATAAAGCAAAGCTCTCAATTTATTGGCCGATCTACGTCCACACCCTCACCTATGGTCATGAAACTCTGGGTAATAACTGGATACAAGCGGCTGAAATTAGCTTTCTCCGGCATTTTGCTGGGCATACTGTCCGTGATCGGGTGAGGAGTTCGACAATCCGGGAGGAGCTCGGAGTAGAACCGTTGCTCCTTTGTATTGAGAGGAGCCAGTAGAGGTGGTTTGGACATCTGATAAGGATGCCTCCTGGATGCCTCCCACTAGTAATTTACCTGGGATGGCCAACTAGGAGGAGGACCCAAGGTAGACTCAGGACTCACTGGAGAGATTATATCCCAAATGGCCTAGGAGCGGCTGGGGAACCCCCAGGATGAGCTGGTTGAAGTTGTGGGGGACAGAGATCACCGGGCTTCTTTGCTTGGCCTGCTGCCACCACGACTCTGAAATTGATAAGCGGAAAAGATGTGACTGTGGTAGCCTAGCGGGTAAGGTACTGGACTATGGACCAGAAGGTCCAGGGTTCAAATCCCACCTCTGCCAAGCTGCCACTGTTGGGTCCTTGAGAAAGGCCCTTAACCCACAATTGCTTGGATTGTAAGAATGTATCAATTGTAAGTCGCTCTGGATAAGGGCGTCTGCTAAATGCTGTAAATGTAAATGTAAAAGATGATGATGAAGATGATGACAATCAACCAACCATCCAACCAACCCAGCTTGCAGCCAGACGTATGTGGTGTAAACTGAGAACTAGAATTAATGGTGCCAGTATGGACTTAGGGAGTTGGGAGTATGGACTTGTTGTCTTAGGAGACAACAGCCTGGACAACGTGCCACAAACTGAAAAGCAACTCCGTAACCGACAGACTTCACCTCACCAAGGTGGCTCGGCATTGTAATCAGTGCTCTACTTACTGCTCATTCTGGTTCATGTACCACCTCTGGTAAGGTGTGTTTTGTTGAAAGAATTGTGCGTCGTTGCTGCAGGGTGTTGCTCATGGGCAAGGCTGACCTGTTCCACGGGACAGAAATACCCAGCCTTTGTTTCTGGTTCATGTCTGTCGGTTGGTACAGATTCCGCATCGGTTGATGCTCTGCTTTGGGTTGAGTTCCGGTTCTGTGTCTGTTTGTGTGTCTGATGGCTGACTCTGGTAAAAATGGTGTTCTGATATAGAGAAAATTGTGCACTGTAAAAAAAAAAATTGTGGAACCGACTTAAAGGTTTCATGCAACTTATTACAACAAGATGAACCCTTGAGACAAACGCCTGCCCAACTTATAACAATAACACTACAGTAAAAAAGGAGGTTAGACAACAGAAACATGTTTATTTGAGTAATTACTTTTCTTGTGAAGTAATCTGTTCTGCTTAAAATTAGTCCTGTATTTCCTTATGGAAAAACAACAGTCCTCGCGGAGAGAGAGATGTAGAGAGAGAGAGAGATATTAAGCCTGTAATGCTTTAGTAGGACCTGGATTAAATGAAAGCATTTAACATTGCATCAGGACCAACTGTTGGCATACCTGCGGGGAAAAAAAAGAATGAAATACTAAGCTGTGGTGCTCAAAATGCCACTTAGGCATTAGATATGATAGCCAATTAGATGTGAAATATTTCAGCAGTAAGCACTGTAACAGTAATTGTAGACATCGATTCAAATGAATCAAAATGTTCTTGTTTGTAGTCAACAATAATACATTAGCTACCTACCCAGTATCAGCCTAATTACCAGAGGTATGCTACGCATTAGAGAGCATTAAAATGCAGTAAGAACAAGCAAATACGTGAAAGAATGAGGGAATTAGCTACGCTAATGATGTTATGCTAACAAGAGTTTCCATTCAGCCGATTTTTAAATATTTACACACAACTTGAATTTCCAAGTAAAACACTAAAGAAAAAAAAAGCATTGTAAATTACTTGTTGCCAACCTTTTAATGATTTCCAACATGGTGGGTTGCTATTTAAGCTCTATTCTGGGCAAACCCCTCATACAGTCTGCATTTGGAAACCCTGTAGCAGCAAATGACACAGGCAGTCTCCATTTAAACATTTCAGTTGAGCATACAGTAAACATGAATATTTACCCTAACAAAACATTATCCTTGTAAAGTGTTTAATTCTAATTTTTGAGTACAGTACAATAGTCACATGTACAGCGGTACCTCGGTTCTCGTTGTTAATTCATTCAAGAAGTCATGACAAGTACTGAAAATGACCAGTACTGAGCAAATTAATGTAATTTTAATTAATCCATTCCAGACACTCAGAAAGTCCACACTGTATAAGGCATTGTATGCGTTAATGGAGTTGTATTGTATAGGTGCTCCCTGATTGACAAAGAGGATATGTTCAGACAAATCCATCATAAGTTAAGTGTAAGATGAACTGAGGAGTTTAACGAGTGTTTGGTAGAGCGGTCTATACTGTATCATAGCAGAGCCTCTGATAAGTAATGATAAGTAAGTTCCTGTTTAAAACACTTAGCCTACAAGGCTTATTTTATATTAAAGTGATGAAAAATGTAATGATATTTACTGAGTAATGGATTTAAAGTGAAAAGTAAAGGCAAAACACTTAGTCTATTGGCGAACTCAGCACTGCTGCTCAGCTAGCTTCAGCCTGAAAGCCTGAAATGTGTTGGAGTATCCAACTTTGCAGCGGTTCTCACTGTATTCCTTTTGGTTGGCTGTTATCCATGACCTTTTTAGAACACATGGGGAGTTATTTGCACTAAGAATACTGTACTGTAGATGTAAAAATAAATAAAAACATGAGAAACTGTGGAGATGTGCACTGACCGAGAGCTATTGTGAATCATTGAATCACTGTTTATTGAATCGTGATCCAATGAGCCGGCTGAAACAAAGCGCACAACTTGACTCATAGAAGTCAAGAGAACCGAGACAATTTTTTTATCCTCAAAATGCGTCGAGAACCAAATTCAGTGACTTCCGAGGTGGTCGAGAACCGAGGTACCACTGTACATGTTTGCTATGTATATTGTCATTGTTTGCCATTCTATAGTGATCTTATAGTAATTTTCAGCAGGGTACTGTAGTATCTTCTACCAGACTATAATAAACTGTCCTTTTAGCTTATTACAGACAGTGCATGCATAGCTCAAAATAAACATTTAAGAATTTGGGATAACTTGGCAATGGAAAGACCAGTTCAAATATTGAACTCTATTGTTTTCATGTTCATAACCAGCAGAACATCTTGATAAAATTAAACAATTTATTTAAAATATGCTGTTATGTTTAGAGAGCTAAAAAAGGTCATAAAAGTAGACAGATCTCGACTTGCACTATTTTCCTCTCGTTGTCATTTATATTGCCAATTAAAGAAAGTTGAATATTTAATAACAATATATGTATATATGTATAGAACTTTATAACTTTAACACTATGGTGGCACATTGATTAGCACTGCCACCTCACAGCTCCATACATTTTATTTGCATGTTCTCTTTGTGTCTGCAAGAGTTTAGGAGTTTCCTCTGCAGACATCTGTCATAGGTTAATTGGCATTATTAAAGTGCCCCTGTGTGCGTGCATGCATGCATGTGCCCTGCGATGGACCAGTGCCCTGTCCAGGATTAATTCTCGTCTTTTTCCCTGTGTTGCTGAGTAGGCAGGCTCTGAATTGGATTAAGCAGGTATAGAAAGTGTGTGAGTGAACACTGTTGCTCTGCTGGAGGGCATACATATGCCTGAACGCTGTATTCTACGTCAATATCACAACCCTGACCAGGATAAAACAGTTACTGAATATGAATGGCTTATGGTTGGTGTAGGCTGTTATGCGGTACATAATTCTAACCTACTGGAAATAAAACTTCCTGTCTATTTAAAGCCAGTTCTTTTTACTCTATTTTCTGACTTCTCTTTCATCTCTTATTTTTGGCACTTTTGTTTTAAAGTGATAGTTTAGGTTTAGGTTTGACGCCTTATAAGTCTATGTTTGGACTCACTGCAAGGTTCTGTGGTTGATGCTCTGCTAAAAGTAAATACAGATTCATTGGATAGAAAAGCGAAAAAAAAATCCTGGCCTGGATACTGTAAGAGTATAAACACAGCTTTAGACCATTATCCGTCTCTATCCCCCTGGCTAATGGATTACACACACACATTACATCCAGTGCTGCTCTGTTTTCCACAGCATTAGCTGAGTACCACCTAGTATGGGCTATAGATTGACATTTTAACTATTATACTATTAAAATAAGCACATTTAAAAAATAATGTAACAACTGAAATGTACATTTTAGTGCCGGTAAAAGGAACGTGCTTAAATTACTTGATGTGAAGTGTTTCAAAAAGACCTGTTATTGAGTTTAGTCAGAAAAAAAATAGACATAATATTAATGACAAATAACAGATGAAACGGAAAAACAGCTAGTTTAAGAATGCAAACTTAACACTAGTTATCTTCCCATTGACCTCTAAGACCGTCTATTCCTATTGACCTTTTTGTAGTTAGTCTCATTCGACAGACATGTTCAACTGATGTTTCTATAACCGTTCCCTTTGAAATTACTTTGGGTTATTCCCTGTAAGATTAGAAAGCCTTGGGAGATGCTATTTTAGGAAGAAGTTTTAATTCAGTGGGGTATTAAAGGGTTACATTAACTCTAAGTTAATGCATGTCCACATGTTTGGATTTGAAGCAGATTTGAAGAAGATTAACAACCAGCTGTACCAAGTCCAGCTGTACCAAAACCTCTGTCACCACTGGGACTGAATCCTGCGTGGGTTGGTCTGTTCTGTTGCAGAAAACCACACTATAATTAATGAAATAAGGCCAGGTTTTACTGTTTATTCTTTATATACTGTTTGAAATTTAAAAAACTCTCTTAGTTAGTTTGTTAAAAGCTTCTCTTTTTACTAAACAACAACTAAAAAAGCAACAACACAAACTCCAGAACAACTATTCCCACAAGATCGTCCTCACCAAAATCATTAATAATAATATTCAAATAATAACATTAAATACAAATATAAAAAATAAGTCACCACTGCAGTCCCTTTAACATATCCAAACTCTCTGAACTGACCAGAACCTCCTTTCCGACACCATGTTACAGCATCCCAGCTGTTCCATTTGTACCTTGTGGGTCATCTAAGATGGCACACTCTGGTCCCTTGTTTTAGGACTGCTAAGCATCTCTAGTCTAACAGTATTCTGGGTAAGCACTAAACCGATAAACTAGTGTAATAAGTGGTGCTTTAAAACTTTTGGCTTGTAGGAATAAACCAACTGAAACATATTTTAGCCTTCAGTCATTGCATGCAGATGTGACTTCAATATATCTGTTTCAAACTGACCTGAACCTGCTTAGAAAAATGGCAAGAACACTTTTGTAACATTTGTTATGAAAAATAACCAAAAAAACTGTGTATAGTCTCTAATAGCATAATGTATTATGTCTCAAATAGCCATCTTAAGAACGTCTTAGGAAAAGACACGTTTCAGTTTGAATTAGAATCTGGTGTATATCCAATAAGTTGAATCTGGACATAGATTTAGTTGGAGAAACGTTTCGTCACTCATCTAAGTGACTTCTTCAGTCTCAGCAGTTGGAAAACTTCCCCAATCTTATATACAGCACCTTTGCATAATGACTGGTACCAGCACCATTGCATAACAATGGGACCAGTGATCAGTTTAATATGCAGATTGACATAGCCATTAACGACAATGGCCACGTGTACCATTCACACAGGATTGGGGAAGGGCTGCGATGGCTTCGTTGGAAGATGGTGAGAGATGTACTCTGAGACCCCCTCGTCGGTTCAGGGATGGACGTTCCCTTTTTACAAAAATGGCTTCTTTTACTCCGCGTTCAAACCATCGTTCCTCCCTATCAAGGATCTGCACGTCTTCATCCTTGAAAGAGTGGCCACTGGCCTGTAGGTGGGTGTAACCGCAGAGTCCTGACCTGATTAGGTAGGTCTTCTATATGTTGTACCATCCGTTTCGCCAGTGGCCTGTTTGGTTTTCCCCCGATGTACATTCCTGGCAAATCCTCCTGGCACTTAACAGCGTACACTACATTAAATCTGTTTGTGCCTGGGGGAACCCAATCTTGGGGTGGACCAGTTTCTGGCCCCCCATAATAAATCTGGTGTTTTTTGTATAGGTTTGATATCGCAAAATACGTTTTCGAAAAAGTCGAAGTACTGTGACTAGGCCTGTTGTAAAGTGCCGCTTTAAGTTTCAGCCTGGTTTTTGTGTATGTATATTATAACCATAAAACCTTTAACTAACTGAATCTTGCACTGAACTCTGGAAACACATTGCAGTCAGCTCGCTCTCTCTCTAGATGAGGCAGATGAAGATGTGATAAGGCCTGATATGATATGTGGAAAATGACACTGATTCAGATGTTGAACTCTTTTTATGCCCCGACTAACCTCATCTAAACACACAGACAGAATTAAATTTCGTGTTGCCAATGACTGTATTTGTCAAGAACTAAAGCAGAACTACTTGACTGAAGATTGAAAGGATGGGGGTTTTCTGTCACTCGGTAGAAACAGTTCTATCTTTCTGAGCCATCAAGAACATTTGACAAACTTCTTTATGCAGGTTGATAACATTTTTTTCTGCAGTGACATTGATGTATTGTTTATGGATTTGGGTTAATTGCATTACTCCCAAATTGGTGTCTTTTTATAGGTTCATCAAACTTAAGCCTGAAAGCTGTCCTGTTACACAATGGCAGTGTCCATCCTTCTGTGCTCGTTGGCTGTTCAGTACACATGAAAGAAAACATGGAATTGTTGCTGAAAGACAGACAGACATCTGTGGTGTTCTGAAAGTATTGCTGTTACTGCTATGAATTGCAGCTTGGATATACGAAGTGATTTACATTAAAAAAGTGCAGAAAAGTGTAATGCATTAATGCCCTCCTGTTCATAGAATAGTCATATTAATGAAACATTTAGTGAAAGTAATGCACAACGAAGGTGATGATTTTACCAATAGAGCAGGTTTCCAGGAAGACCTGATACCAAAATAAAGGATGGCTTATTTGTTGGTCCACAAATCAAACAGGTCATCAGTGAAAGGGATTTTGAAGGTCTGCTGGTGGGGCCAGAGACCTTCTTGGCAGCTACAGAGCACCAGACTACGCTGCTTAAAGCACACAAAATCATGAAGTGCAACATGTCATTGAAAATGAATTATCTGCAAACAAACTTGGGCTTATTCCCTGTTGATCTTGGTGCTGTCAGTGATGGATCATGGTCAGATGTTGAGGGCAACTGGAATCCATCAATGCTGACCAATGATCATTGGACACTGACACGAGAGGCACCAGATGCTGAGTACTAATGAAAATCAGATGCAAAACATTTTAAGATCAGATGAACTAACATAGTGCATCAGCATCATTATGCGATTAAACATAATGCGATTTAATACGGTTAGATTCAAAACATTTAATTTCATGTTTCGCTAAAGTAATTTTTGTATTTAGCTAGGCATCGTCTATCATCATCTCACATTTTCTTCAGGAAGCAAAACTTTTGGGAAAGAAAAACCGTGTAACATTTGCCGGGGGTTGCCTTGGCTGATGAGTATGAATCAAATAAGCTCTTTCATAGCTGCTGCAAATGCTGGATAAATCTTTAAGTGCGAACTCGAAAAGAATATTCATCTCTTCACTTTATCTGGTCTTGTGAAGCATGAGTGTGGTGTTTTCATATCTGAGTGTTCAAGCCTTGCAGATCATGTCTGCTTCACTTACCAATTACATGTGTTTACTTCACTGAAGACCCCCTGATTGAGAATTTTTTTGGAAAGGCACAGAGACCCCCTAGTGTCATGATGGCATTATGTGAGCCAAATGCGTCATCTCAGCTAAATGGCTGCCTGATGAGCTTTGCTCTTCTGCCTGCCTGAACCCTTAAGTCGAAAGATGTTTGGGCACTCGCTTTTTTCCAAAGCAAACCTTTTTTTCCAAAGCAATGCTGTGTCATTAGTAGTCAAGGGGATAAATTAAGGCTGTGCTCTCTGTTGCTGTTTGAGGCATGGCTGTTTTGTTGAAATCATATACACTGCATTGCTGTTTTCTCCTAAACATAGTGTACATATTGCTGTATAGCATTAGAAATGATGGCTATAAATTGTAATACATACACTATTTCAACTAATCTTCTGAAATCATCTAGACGTGCCTTATGTACCCCATCTGTCTTCTTATGGCTTGCTTTTCTTCATCTTCTTCTTTTAGCTGCTCCCATTAGGGCATGGTCGACCTGGCTCAAGTTTGACCCCAGGTGCCCATCTTGCCTCCAAATTTATCAGGCTTGGGACTGACACTGGATACAATGGTTAGATTCTCACACTGGGACACTTTAGAGTGACCAACTGACCTAAATTAATGCCTTTGTAATGTGGGAGGAACCCATGTGGACACAGAGAGAACATGCAAACTTCACAGAGATGTGATGACTTCACGATGATTCAATGATCAGCCTGTGACCATGGTTACCAACCTGGGGTCAAACAATTGCTCAAAGTTTGTCAAAATCCAATTTCCACATGTTAAATTAAATTTAAATAACAACTCACTGGAGAAAAACTATATAAAATTACTTTATTAAAGATTGAATATTTTTTATTGTTAGATTTTAGTTAAATGTTTAGATGTTTTAAAAATAGAAAGGGGCCAAAATGAAAAAAAGCTACAATTTAGTTTGGAGTCTGGATCTGAACTTCCAACCTTCTAATTAATAGCTCAGAGTAGGAGTGGAGGATTTGACAGATATATCCCATCACAATTTATTTGGCTGGATAATGATCCATGACATTTATCACATTTTTTAACTGATGGATCGTGATCCAAGGTATTTATCACAATTTATAAGCTGGCTCATGATCCTGATTTACCACGTGTTTTTTGGATGGATCATAAGCCACAATATTAACATGATATTTTTAGCTTGGATAAGGATCAGTATTTATAATGATTTGTTTCATGTTGTTTATAGGCTGTCGTGCAGCTCAGCACAGCATCAGATCTGTTTTCTCTATTATAAAAATATAGCTCCACAAAGAAACCCAGAAATAACAGAGACCACCTAGGCTAGTAGAACCTTTTTAAATAAACTGCTCTGTGCTGCCCTCCTGCCCTTAGTGTTCTGTTTTATGAAAACCAAAATATGGTCACACTATCTTTGGGGTGCTTTCCTTTAAGGGCACGAGTTTGTTCGGTTTCCACCTGACGTGCCAGAGTTGTCTTTGCTTCTTTTTTTTTTGCAAACAACTGAATAGACTTTTGAATGGTTCAGTTTAAGTTCGTCAAATCGCCCATAATAAATAAAAAATATTCTCAAAATGAGTGTTCTTTATTCATTTCCCCATTCATTCTCAATACCATATGAAGTAAGCAAGCCTGGGTATTTTGGTACCCGAGTACTCACATGTGACTCAACAACCTACAATTAATGACCCTTATTGTGGCTGTTTGTGTTTTCACGTGTTTCAAAATGTAGGAGAATCGTAAAGCATCACTTACTTGTTTTTGCTGTGCATATGCAAATCAAACACACAGATGGTGTTGACTGGTTAATGCCCATAAAAGCTTCGATTACAAAATGACTCTTGGACACCTTCCTACAGATGCACTGCTTCCTACATTCACTAGATTGTGGTTAAAATTCTACTGATATTTACTTAACAAGAACAGTACTGTGTATGTCACATGCAGTAACTTCTAGGAATTTGTGTCATTTCTGCATGTAAACACTTAATGATTACTATAGGGGAGCAGCTGCCTGGACCACAGTGATACAGGAATGGATTAAAATAGCATGTAACCTCGCAATTGAACACAACCACAACCCCTCATCCATCTAAAAAATGTTTCCTTCATGCAGACCTCAACAGAATGCACAGTCTTTAATTTTATGTTCATGTCATATTTAAACAGTGTAAATGGTGCGTCTTATGGTTAATGTGGACTATTTTGCTATGTTATGACAAGAAGAAAATAACTGCACTGCAAATGGTGTTGAACCACAGATTATTTGAATTACAAGTGTGCATTGTCCTTATTTCATCTAATGGCTTTATTCAAAAATGAAATCTTTAATTAATGACTGATTAACTAAAGAACTGAACACACAGACACCTGGTAAACATATGTTTTGGGGACTTTCCATATAAAGCTATATATATATATATACTAAGAAGAAGTATATATATGTAAAGGTCATGGGTTAGATCCAGCAATGCCAAGGTTGGGCCCTTGAGCAATGCCCTTAACCCACAATTGCTTGAACTGTACCTTGTAAGATGATATCAGTCGTAAGTCACTCTGAAGAAGAGCATTTGCTGTCTTCATTTTATTAAATGCTTTTAGTACATCTAAATCTTCATATACAGTTATTGATGCTGATCCACAACTACTAAGACAAAATCTGACCTTTAAAGAGTCCTACAGAAAACTCGTCTTACCCCACAGAGTGCAGAGGATGACTAAGTAATGGAAAATTACATGTAATTACAGTCAAGAAGAATCTCCCTATATGGTCATTCATGCTCAGTTAACAACCGTTTCCTTAGTTAAGAGAGTAATGTATGTGGTTTATCTCAATATCTATAAGTCTCAGAAATGCCAGAGGTAATCTAAGAATACATCAGTGCTGACCTTTAGTGTCTCCATCTTTGACAGGCTAATCTTTGACGATCTTCCATGGAACTTCAGATGCATGTAGATGTTGTGCACTTGCTCACAATAGAACATTTTGAAGCATTTTTTGAATATGAAGCTTTTCTAGGCAAGATTTATTTCCTGAACTAAACAATAGAAAATAACAAAACAGATCTCCTTAATACCTCTATAGTTCCTGCTAGACAAGAGTCGAAAGGAAAGGGAAAGGAAAATACTCCAGTCTCACATGTTACTCCTCTTGCTTTTTCACAGAGGTCTCCATAAAGTTTCATGTTGTCCTCAAATCTTCCAATATCACAATTTCTATAATTCGAACTGAGCTCTTAAAATGAACTTCAACATTTGTTATCCATGCCAACAGTTTACTTGTTCCCAACTTTTTTTTTCTTCCTTGGAGCCCCTGCTACAAGTATCTAAGGAAATTTAATTTTAAATATATATATATATATATATATAAAGTTAAATTTATAGATAGATTTATTTCCAGTAGGTGTGTTATTTTAATTGTATTTTACATGTGCAAATTGTATTTTGACCATCTCAGTACCTCAGAGCACACCCCCTGTGATGTTTGCTGCCCCCTTGGGGTGTGGGGGACCATTTGTATTCATCGCTTTTATTTTCATACCAATTCCATGACAATTTAGTAGTTTCATCTTGAAGCACTGAGTTTAATTGTCTTTTGTAATGCATTTTATTCATCTAGAAACTACAGCAGTGGTAACTGAGGACTTGAGTTTGAACCCTGGGCTGGACTTGCAGTACCCTCTGACCTTGAACAGAATAAGCAGGACTAAAACAGTATGCTTTGCTTTTCTTTTATTCTAGAGCTAAAAATAGTTTAAATGAGATTACTGATAAATAGAGAAATACATTGCGCCACTGAATTTCTCCTATTTTTTTACTTTGTTTAATTTGTCCTATGTGTTATTCTGGAGGTCAGTTTGAAGCAGTGGTAAGTTACTGAGATGTCCTTTCAGAAACTCAAACTGTATTTCATTACCTAAGCACTTAAACTCGCAATGTAACTTTTTCCTACTCCACCAATGCAGAGACCAGGGCTGACCAGTGGTGCCTACTGGCTGTGTCGAATGTCACACAGACACGACTGGCCCTATCTGAAGGAGGTTGGGGTGGGGGGACAAGTCTCCAGACACCACTAAAACCTGACCAGGTTATGCAGGGATAAAACAGGAAAACAACGGAACTCTTATTTAATGACCTACATGAAAATACAACGTTATGTAATGTATTTCCCTGGTTTGTTAATTCTTACCAGCTCTTTAACAGCACAGGTCCGAACTCAGTGACACCCTTAAGGAGAATTCCTTTAGTGGTATTGAGAGGAAACATCTTTTTTTTTTACCTTTATTCTGCTCTATCCTTTACACGGTGATCTCATCGTGCTGTTATGAATTCATCTCCTGTGTGTTTGTATGTGTGTGAGTGTGGAACCGAGTCCCTCCTTTCTTGTCAGGGTCTCAGCGGGCGTGTTGTGCTGGGTTTGAAGTTTGTATGAAGTGCTAATTCCAGCGGCTTGGACACTGACATGCTGAATAATGAATGGCACTGCAGAGGAAATGGAAATAAGGCACAGCATTGGAATAGCTTGCACTCGATTTCGAAAGCAGCAGCTCTTCGTTTCCGTTAGAGAAGAAACCGCTGCGAGAAGAACTAAACAGGCAGCATGTGGTGTACCTTTTAATTAGAGAATATTACATTCAGTTGAAGTTGCTATTCCTATGTCAAATGTAGATTTTTCCTTTTTGAGTGTTTGGGAACCACTATCAGGATGAGTGTGTTTATTTACACTCTTAAGCCACACTGGTTATCGTGTTGTTATATCTGTTACATTTTGGTGACTACTGACACATCAATGTGTTTACAAAGGCTCATGCTTGAGAGTTTTCTGTGTGATGTAATAATGGTACAAACAACTGTGGTTCATTCTAGAGTCCCAGGTGAATCCAGATATTACAAAAAAGTTCTACATTCTAAACAATGTAATTGTTGTTATTATTATAATGTTATTATTACTATAATTAACTTCTCATTTGGGGGGGGGGGGCATGGGAGAGGGTAGGCTTGTGCTCGCAGAGTTACAATGCACGTTTTGAGGTATCATCAGTAGTCCAGGGTTCTCCCCCATGTCCATGTAGGAGGTGTGCAAATGTTTGGGCACAGATAAGGTATGCTAAAGCTCTCAAAGATTATAATGGAGATCAGTGGAAATGAGTATTATGGAGAAATTAATCCAAGTTTGAAATTTTAGGGTCCAATCGAAGACAGTATGTTACAGTGGTGCTTGAAAGTTTGTGAACTCTTTTACCATGTTTATATATTTCTGCATAAATATGACTTTAAACCATCATCAGATTTTTTCACACACAAATAATATTGGATCATTTCCCTCAATAAATAATGACCAAGTATAATTTTTGTCTCATTTGTTTAACTGGGTTCTCTTTCTCACTTTTCTACTTTTAGGACTTGTGTGGAAATCTGATGATGTTATAGGTCACAAACGTTTAAGCACCACTGTATATATGGTCATTATACCCTTGCTAGAACAACAAATCTAACAGTGACCTAAGACTTTTGAACATTACTGTAGCTATTACTGTATCATAAGACTAGTGCCCATTTGTGGCACACCAAATCATTCAGTGTGTTGAAAATGTAAGCATTAAAATGTGAAGAAATTTGCCCTAACTTATACGTATTAGGCAGTAAAATCCAAGGTAACTCAAGTTAACTAAATGTTTACTGAAATCAGTCTAGATATCGAGATATTTCAGTACCCATGCCAATCCTAATAATACTGTTTACTGTAAGAAAGAAATCCTTGCCATACGACACACTTTAGATTTCAGTCATGCAAGGTGAAAGCCTTGTAGTAGCGAAACAAGCCCACTTGCCTTGTTTTGTAATCTAGAAAGTACAACTGGTTAAGGATTTAAGAAACAAATTCAGTCGCCTTAAATGACTGCCATGAGAGACACTTCGCAGTGTGGTTAACATGGAGCTGGATGGATGACAGACAGATGTGGTGTGAGGGAGGCTCTCCTCTGTCACCGAGTAGTTAATCATGTGAATGCTTCAGCTTCTCACTAGCACTCCTCTTAAATTATACCGACAGAGCAATCTTCCTCGGAAATGGGGGGTTGGGGGGTAAGTGCAGTCAGAAAAAAAAAAGTGTTCCCACGCTGTAAGGTCACAGAGAGAACACATGTGACTCTGCTCACACAGATTGACGGGAATGTCAGTGATTTTTAAGGACGTGTACTGTTTTAGCTTACACTTTTGCATATGAACAACCAAACAATGAATCAGTCCCTTCATTCAACTACTCCAAATGTAAAAACTTCTCTTGTAATGCAGGCTACTCTCTGTCATTGTTCATTCTTCGTGCCTGACCCCAACAAAGGCTTTTCAGTCTGTTATGTGCACACATTTCACACCGTACAAAAGACAGATCTCTGTGTACGGTCCTTACAAAAACCAAGCATCCAAACGCCCATTTCCTGGATTATAATTTCAGAAAACGTTTAAGGTCCTTCTCCGATGTGGAACAGTAATGTACACTATGGACTTTCAACACAAATCATTGCTAATTGTTTATATATGGTCGTCACAGAAAATCCATTACGCCAAGAAAAGCAATCTTAGGAAACAACTGATGTAAGAGCGAAAGTAGCTACTTAAATAACACCCTGCATAAGAGTCTAGTCAACAGAATATTAATTATTTAAACTTAGTAAATTAGTTTAACTCTCATAGTAAAGGTGAAGAGGTCAATTGTAATATCAGTGGACATGGAAATGTGCTATATAGACAACAGTTTGTGGACCCAAAACATGGGTATTAGTATGGATTCTGCCTTTAACTTTGCTGCTACAACAGTCTTTGTTCTTTTAAAAGAGCTTTTCATTAGATTTTTGAACATGACTGTGAGGTCGGCTTCTGATTTTAGACAAAGTCCTGCCATTCCATTGCATTTTCAAGGTGTCTGATGGAGGAAAAGGTTCTGTGCAAGCCAGCCAAGTTCTCAATCAAATTTGTCAAACTAATTCTCTTTGGACTTTAAGGGCAGCGGGGCAGAAAGTTGATGAACTGACTTGCTGGAAGTGGAGAGCTATAAATGCATCATATTGAGAGTCACTGGGGTATTAGTCCAACCCATTCTACTGCCTCTGTGGGTTTGTGGAGAATCCAGAAATGTCCGCTTTATATTATGAATAATACCAGAGCTCAGTAACTAGAAGCCGTGTCCACAAACATCTGTCTATATAGTGTATCTAAAGAACATGATATGACATGGGTGGTGTGGTGACCCAGCGGTTAGCGGTGTTGAAAACAGCTGCTGAAATCAATGGTTTCATTCCCGGTCTAGACTATATGGAGTTTGCATGTTCTCCTCATGTCTGCATGGATATCCTCTAGGTACTTGGTGGTCCTCCCAGAATCAGAAGACATGCATTAGGTCAACTTGTGTCTCCAAAGTTTCTTAGTGTGAGTGTGTTTGTGTATGTGCTGTGTATACACTATATAGACTCCATACTAATACCCATGTTTTGGCTGTAATTTTTGGGCGTCCACAAACTTATGTCTATAGACTGATTGGTGTCTTAGCTAGTTTTGCTGTGCAGCCTGTGCTGGAGATTAGGTCCTGGCCGCCTGTGTCCCTGGATTAAGTGGGAATGAAAATGAATGAACGATGTAACATAAAGAAATCCAGCCATCCCAAGGTTTACTCTTTGGAATAATAATCTGTCAAAATATACATTTCCAAATTTGCTCTCTAATTGTAAATAGAGATCTGCGGTACTGTGCAAAAGTCTTTGGCCACATTGGATTTGTTGTTTTAGCAATGGCATAATGACCATACATAATTATTTCTTGGTCTCTTTATTAAGATCCATAAAGAATATGCAGGAAATATGTACACAAAATTAAACAAAATAGGCAAAAGTCAGTAGTTAGTGTGACCTTCTCCAAAAAATGGTTTCTTGGCTGCTACACTTCCAAGAATCAATCCTTAATGAAGCTTCTTTTTCGGACTGTAGAAGGGTCTACTTGGCGTCCTGATGAAGCTTCCAGATGCTACTGGTTGTATTATAATAAAGAGATGGAGGAATAATTCTCTATGGTCATTACACCATTGCTAAACAATGGTATATCTAACCTAATGGTGGCCTAATACTTTTGCACAGTACTGTACTGAACTGAATTGCTTTCCTGTACATTCAGTAGGAACCTGGGTGATGAGTTGTTGACCGTTTTTCTTGTGTCCTGCTGCATCTCGAAGCAAATTTTTATCTTTGTGACCTAAAGGCAGATCCGTCTCTGGGCTTCTCTCTAACATGCGAAAATGAGTCCTTTCACTGCGTTAGTCAGTGTTCACAGATCATCCAGCAACACTCTGTTAGACAAGTGCTCTTGAAGGCCTCAGCCCCTCCTTACAGAGTCTCCCTATGCTGATAAGCATCAGTAGACCGGGTCATAGAACCAGCGTTTACAAGTTTTTCCCCCCTTCTGACTAGCATTGCAACTTATTCTGAGATTAGTAGATCAGCACTTATTGTAATGTAGTTTGGCGGTCAGAAATCGAGACAAGTGTTTAATGTGCCCTGCTACACTGTAATGTCTTATACTGTACACTTCATTTCTTCTCACTTTTTCTATTTGTGTTTTTAATGCAGCTATGTGCCAACTGCTTGATTTTCCTGTGCACCAACATTATTGGCATCTGCACACACTATCCAGCGGAGGTGTCTCAGAGACAGGCCTTCAAAGAGACCAGAGGCTACATCCAAGCCAGAATACATCTACAAAGAGAGAACCAGCAGCAGGTATACAAACTTATGGTAATTCGGATATTTAATGTAGATTTCTATTGTGTTAAATTGGTTTTTGAGGTGTTTGGGTGGCGTCTGATACCCTAGGCCACCACTACGAGTCTCGGTGATACATCTGGCCTGGCAGTGTTTGTTATACAGACACAACTGGCTGATTTAGAGTGGTTTGGGCAACAGTGGCCTTTACTGTCCATTGAACAGCTGCTCCTACTGACTGATCAAGGTGCCAGCAATGGTGGTGGATGCATACAGGGGCATAACGCATTCCTCCATCCAGGCTCATTCTCTCCCTGTATGGAGGCACTTGCTGGCCTGTGACCCTTCTCCCTCAGATTAGAGGTAGTGCAGGTGTCACAGAATGGAGAGAGGCTGGGTAATTGAGCAGGACCAAATTAGGGAACTAAAGAACAATTTCGCCACCTTTTATGGAATGGTGTGAGCAGTATGTGCAGGCTGGTTGCCATCTGCAGTCTTGGCAGAGTGTGAGTACAACTTTTCACATGGGACTACAGGAGTCGGCCATCAGTTGGTCTTGTTGCGCATTCTTTGATATCTGAAGGTTGACATTTCACTGATCTGAAGGTTGACATTTTAAATCTCTTGACTGCCTCAGTGATACTGTTGGGCCCTTGAGCCAGACCCTTACCCTTTTACTGATTCGAAGGTGTCACCTCTGAAATGTCAGGTATATTGGATACAATCTTCTAACAAATCTGTAACTATAACACACAGATTGCTTTATGGGCATTATTTCCTTACTGTGCACATTGTTTTTCACATTGTTCCATGGAACTGCATTTTTACACACAATGCTTTGTTTTGTTCTTTACTCCCATCCCGGCCTACAGCAGGAAGGCTAATTCCTAATTCTTAGTAATTAGCAGTGGTGGTGCCAAGCGTATGTGGGTGATCTGAGGTAACTGAAGTAATAGGGGTGTAACAATACACGCTGCACACGATTCGATTCGATTCACAATACGATTCACGATTCGAATTTTTTTACTTCTGAAGTGTAAACAATGCACACTTTCTTGAATAAGTTGAAAAAAACCATTAGTCCCCTGCAATTACAGTAATTTACTAGAAAAAGAAGTTTAAAATTGTAAATAAATTGCTTTATTGTAGCTTCAACATATATTACATAATCGAGTATGTTGTCTATATTTCTTGTATAAAAATTTAAACAAAAACTCTGCTGCAGTTAAAAGGAACAAGAAGGAGTTTTAAATGTATATGAGAGCGTGACGTATGAATGCGCCCTCTGGTGTTCAAAAATGCAATTGCGTTAGATTGCGTAATAAACATTGCGACATTTTTGCATTGCTAAACGCCTATGAACTAACTAGAGCAAGCACTAATGCACAAGCCAAAATTGCATTTTAATCACTATATGTGATGCATTACAGGCACATTGTAATGCCAAAAATGTACAAATATTTAATTTCTAACAGCATCAAACCGGACCTGTGTTTTATTAAAGGTGCTGCCTGTTCTCCACTTTAATTGGTTGGCTGTGCTTGAACAATTCTGAGTCTTTCCTAAACTTGCTTGGCCAGACATTGAATAGACTTAGCAAATACTAATCCAATTTTACTCGAATTCTGGATTGTTAAACATATTCTAGTTGTAGCCCCCCCGCAGCACCCCTTGGCCCCGTCACTGGCCTTTGGATGGTATAAACTTATGACAGAAATCCAATAACTTACAGTCTATGAAAACAATTACCACCCACTCAAGTACTCCCAAATGCACAATTTCACTGTGGTTTCCTCGAACATGCTTTCCCAGGAGCGTCTGTTACTTTCGGTGCTACCCAGACATGTTGCCATGGAGATGAAGGCGGATATCAATGCCAAGAAGGAAGATATGATGTTTCACAAGATTTACATACAGAAACACGATAACGTCAGGTAAGACGATACCAAATAAGGACGTGTTACTATCGCTGCATGTTTAGAGTATGATGTCAAGATCAAAGTGAAGCTGGATATTGGTAAATTGCTTAAATTTAAGAAACACATTGTTTAAAAAAAATTTTTTAAGTAATTGTAAATATGGTGTGAATTTCTAACCTGTAAACATTTTGATGCATTTGAAACCTACTAGATTATACGCTACCAATAGCTTCAAATATTATCTCAGTTAGACTGCATACTTGAGACCCAGGAGTTTGAGTGTGTGAGATTTCTTTTCTTTCTCTTTTCTTAAGATTGCTCTTTTCTGCAAAAGATTGGTTGTCATTTCTGTAATCTGCTGGAGCCACTCTTCCATGTTAGGGATCACAACATCAAGTGCTCCTGTCACCATTAGGACAACTTTGATGGAATGCTTTCATTAATAAAACGCTACTTCAATAGCAAGCCCGATGGCCAGCTCATGCTAGAGTGACAGAGTTGCAGACGACCATTTATTTCGATAAAGTGCACAACTCGGAGGAAGCAGGAGAAAGGGGGACTGACCGACAAGCATTAAATTGAGACGGTCTTAGAGTTTTGCACATGAGTAGTATATAGTTAAGACAAACAGCCAGCTGATCGTCTTTAATAGAATACCATCATTCATTAAGCTCTGTATCAGAGTAAGCTCCGTCTGTCAGACAGTAAGAAGTTCCTTTCAGACAGTCAGATTTCATCACATTCTGAACTCCCATCACACTTAAGCTGCCATCCGACTAATGTTCCTATCAAATGTTGAGCTCCCATCAGCCAGTAATGTTCTGTCAGACTGCAGGCAGCCATCAGACACGAAGCTCTCATTAGACCTAAACTTCCATCAGATTTAATTTCCCACTAGACAGTAAACTCCCATCAGATCTCCTTTTGGACTAAGTTACTGTCATATGCTAAACTCGCATCAGATCTAAGCTCCAATCAAAATTCGATCTAAATTGACGAAAAAGCCAATCATGCCCATCAGTTGTCAGCTAAAATGTCACAATAGTTACCACCAGTTAAGCTAACAAACTGGTATGTATCTTAACACCAATGATTCTGACTGTGAAACAGAACCCTGTTCTTTTACATCGTAACATATCCCACGGTCACATATGTTCGATTCTGCCCTTGTACTCTGTCTGTGTGGAGTTTGCATGTCCCTCTCCTGTCTGCGTGGGTTTACTCCAGGTACTCCGCTTTCCTCCCACATTCCAAAGACGTGTGTTGGGTTAATTGTGGGTTAAAAGTGTGTGTGCCTTACGATGGATCAGCGCCCTGTCTAGGCAGCGGCTCTTCCAAGACTCATACCAGGAAGAAATTTAATGACTGAATGAACATATTCCATATAGGGTATCACTTGCTGCTCCTCTACCTTGGAGGTAAGAGCCTGCTCCTGGAAACGGTGGTTCCTGAGGCATAGAGCCTGGGCTGGGCTTGCAATGTGAAGGTGTGGTGGAGAGGTGTAAGGACATGTGATGGATTGTACCCCTGTGTATTTTTGCCTATGCCCAAAAGTTCTGGCAAAGGCTACAGACCCTCCCTGCAGTCCTGACCAGAATATGCATGGGTACATTAAGGTGTTTGGCTTTGCCTTTTAAAATAGCACCCAGTTAAAAGGAAGATTTAAGGTGATTTGTGCATGGACTTTTTGGGCAAAACAGTAATTTGTTCTCATAAACTGTGAACAAAAAAAATGTACCACCTAATTCAGTGGTATGCAACTTTTTGGCTCAGCACTCCTATACACCTGGAAAATTCTCCCTAATAAACACACAATACAAGCTCAGTAAAACGCAATCCATGTTAGCGTGACTCACACAAACAGTGCACCAGTGATAACTGATTTAAACTTGTATTCTGCTATTGCATAAATGAGGTAATGATATTAAATTAGCCTGTTTATTTGGTTGACTCAAAATCCACCCCTTTCTCCCAAAGTATGGGACCCTGAACCCATGCCTTAAAATTCTTCATCAACTTCACTTGGAAAGAGCTCTAGGCATATTTCGTGTTCTGTGTGTTATATAGTGAGGGTACAAGACACTATGTTGCAAAATCTAAGTTACAAACCATCATAAGTGTTCTCTCACAGAACTCCAGGGGGGAACAAGGATCAAGGACAAAGCCTGGTTATTGAAGCACAATTGGATGCCCATAAGTGAGGCCCTCTGGCCTTTAAAACAAGTCTAAAAGCCAGATTGCAGAGATACATGAAAGAAGTGGAGGGCAAAAGAATAAATGCCCTCTTTACCATCCAAAATCTCAGTTCTAGTGCAATACAACATCAAAGCATCTCTTTCTCTTTCTGTTTCTAGTTTCCCTTCTCATGCTGAGACACAGCTCGGCTATAGTTAAATGGCTAATTAACTGACAGAGTAAAGTGAGCAGAGTAAAAGAGGCATTGTGTTTGTTACAAGCCTTAAGCACGCACTGCCTTAAGATCCAGTGCTTGGTTTGCGAGCAAGAGCGATCCTACATAATTCATTCCAGCTTGAAGCATCTGTGTCGCATTTGCTCAGGAAGAGATTAATGCGTGAAATTGCCCAATTTTCTTACAAGGGTGGAGAAACTTCTCGGCGAATGGTTTAAATTCTCCCCAATTGGCTTGGTGAGGGGAACAGCGCCATCTGTTGCACCTCGTCGACTCTTTGCTCTCTCTTGCTGGCTTCATTCTGTCGGCGGGAAATTGTTGTTGATGAGGACAATTCTCTGTGCTTATGAGCTCTTTAAGTAGGCCAGACTGCTTCTGGTTTTCTGATTCTGGAATGGACTTGGCTCATTGATTGTGACCCGGCTCCAATCTAACCAAATAATGAATCCCAAACGTGGCCCGTCACACCGTACTCCAAGATCCAGACTTGCTTAATTATTGATCTCCCTTCTGTTTGTTCTTGCTTTTCATTTTTTTGCAGCATCCTCTTTGCAGACATTGAAGGCTTCACGAGTTTGGCATCACAGTGCACGGCCCAGGAGCTGGTGATGACACTTAATGAACTGTTTGCACGTTTTGACAAATTAGCCTGGGTAAGCAAACACCACCAATTCCTAATTAAAGCCCTGAGTCTGAGCAAAGCTCTTAAAATGAGCATAACTTGTCCAGAGGGTTTACATGATTAAATCTGTCTTATTACACATTCGAATTCTCATCGCTAAATGTTTTCTTTAATTTTTGTATTGATAGTTATTATGGCCCCAGCACTTGAATCTCATTATGTTTGTATTTTCACTTAGGAGTAGAACCTAAAGTAAAATAATGAGATAAACAGGATTTTTTAATAGATGTAGTTTTATAGATAAGAGTTGGACATTGTTATGAAAGTGATATTTCACCCTAAAACAGCATACTTTGGATGCACAATTGGAAAAATGTTTATTCCACAATTACACTGGTATTATTATATCAGACAGTAGATAGATGGATACATGATGGATGCACAGTTTGGGAGTAGTCAGGATCACCATAAAGTGAATGCGGATCGCCTGTCCAAATCATTTAGTGATCTCTTTGGTTGGTATTGTGTTCTAGGGAATAAGAGTAATGTGTGTAATAACAAACAACCGCTGACTGACTGCATTTTTTCAGTTCAGTTTTTTCAACTGTAGTGATTTTGTTAATCTACCGGTATGTTGAGTATTTTTAAGAAACATCAATAAAATATTTTCTTTCTATTTATTTCAAGGTTATGCCTATGCCATAGTTACATCTACAGTGTGATTAATAATTAGATTATAATAGAGAGAAGGGTGGATGGATTACACTGGTATTATTATATAAAACTGTATATAGATACATGGACAGATAAATGGATGGATGCTTAGATCAGGAGTAGTCAGGACTAGATCAGACTAGATTACAATAGATTAGATTAGAATAGTGACTTAGTTAGTCAGTCAGTTATTTAGTGGAACCACTTTTCTACTGCTTGGATCCAAATGCAAGTCTGTGACTGACAGACGGACCTCATCTCATCAGAGCCGCGCTATAACTGAGCTACCCTAATTGGGTGAGGTCTGTCTGAAGGTTACAGAGTTGTGTTTAGTTCCTGGCACCATAGAAATCAAGGATTATGGGTTATCAGCATGCAAAGTGCTTCCTGGCACCAAGAGTCCAGAAGTGGTGTTTGCTCAATGGCACCGTTGATAAAGGTCCAGCAGTCGCGAATGTGAATATAAATATGTCTACATGTATATTTGCGTGTTGTTCCTCAATAGAGGTTTCTGAGTCTTGCCAGTTATCGGCTCAGGGTGCTGGTTGTGAACTTGCATGGTCACGACACAGACCAGCAGTGCCTCCTGTGACATTTAAGACTGAGAAATGGATTGATAGTAGAGGTGGCGATATGGTAAAAATATTATATCACAGTATTTAAAGATATTTTCACGATACACAATGTGTTTCACGATATATGTGAACACAGACAAAATGCAGCAGTATTTACAGATTCTTAAAAACTACTATTACAGTATTTTTCCATACTTAATGAAGTAATTTATATTCGAAATGTGCTGCACTTCATCCAATTAATAAGGACTCTTTATAAAGAACCGTGCAGTTGGTCAGTGTTCTTTAGACAGTATCTGTGGTATGCTCAGAAAAGCATGTTGTCTATCACAATAACAAAAGTTATCATGATATGATAAAATATTTACATACTGCACACCCCAGAAATAGAGGGGATAGGTGGTTTAAGGATAGATGGATTGATGGAGACAGACAGAGAGAAAGACAGGGTGGATGAATAGATACAGTGGAGCAAAAAGTATTTAGTCAGCCACTGATTGTGCAAGTTCTCCCACTTAGAAAAATGAGAGAGGTCTGTCATTTTCATCATAGACAAACAAAATGAAAAAAAAAAATCCAGGAAATCACATTGTAGGATTTTAAAATAATTTAATTATAAATCATGGTGGAAATTTGGTCACCCACAAACAAGCAAGATTTCTGGCTCTCACAGACCTGTAACTTCTTCTTTAAGAAGCTCTTCTGTCCTCCACTCATTACCTGTTTTAATGGCACCTGTTTTGACCTCGTTCTGTATAAAAGACACCTGCCACAGCCTCAAATCAAACTTCGGTACTCAAACTCACGTGGCCAAGATCAAAGAGCTGTTTGAAGGACACCAGGAAAAAAAATGTAGACCTGCACCAGGCTGTGGAAGTGAATCTCCATAGGCAAGCCAGGTGGTGTGAATAAATCAACTGTGGGAGCAATAGAAAGACATACAGACCACTGATAATCCCCTCGATCTGGGTCTCCACGCAAGATCTCAATCTCGTGGGGGTCACAATTTGGGGGAAAAAAATCCATGAGACGTGACAAAAAATCCCAACTACACGAGGGAAACCTGATAATGACCTGCAGATGCTGGACCAAAGTAACAAGGCTACCATCAGTAACACACCTCGCCGGAGTGGGACTCGATCCTGCAGTGCTCAGGCTTTTCCCCCTGCTTAAGCCAGTACATGGCCAGGCCCAACTAAGTTTTGCCAGAGAGCATATGGTGATCCATAAGGAAAGGATTGGTAGAATATCATGTGTCAGATGAAACCAAATAGAACTTTTTGGTAAAAACTTCAACTCGTCCGTGTTTGGAGGAGTTGGCACCATACCTACTTGTGAATCTTGGGGGTGGAAGCAAGCATGCTTTTTGGGGCTGTTTTTTTTGCAAAGGGGACAGGACAACTGATCCGTGTTAAGGGAAAGAAATGAACGGGGGTCATGTATCGTGAGATTTTAAGAAGCCCAACCTCCTTCCATCAGTGAGAGCAATTGAGATGGAACGTGGGCTGGGTTCTTCCAGCCTGACAGTGATCCCAAACACACCGCTCGGCAACGAAGGATTGGGCTCTGTAAAAAGCATTTCATGTCCTTGAGTGGCTAGCCGTCTCCATAACCTCAGCTCCATAGAAATTTATGGAGGGAGTTGAAGGTCCGTATTGCCCCAAAACATCACTGCGTCTAGAGGAGATCTGCAGGGAGGAATGGGCCAAAATACCAGCTACAGTGTGTGCCAACCTGGTGAAGACTTACAGGAAACGTTTGACCTCTGTCATTGCCAACAAAGGTTATGTTAAGTATTGAGTTGAACCAAATTTTGTGACCAAATACTTATTTTCCACCATAATTTACAATTAAATTCTTTAAAAATCCTACAATGTGATTTTCTGGACTTTTTTTCTCATTTTGTCTCTCATAGTTGAAGTGTAGCTGTGATGAAAGTTACAGACCTCTCTCATCTTTCTAAGTAGAAGAACTTGCACAATCATTGACTGACTAAATACTTTTTTGCCCCGCTGTAGATAACACAGAACGGTTACATACGTAATCACAATGCCACCTTTAACAAGCGATTAAATGAATGGAATAAAACAGGATTTTTATCCATAGCAAGCAAAACATACTGGCTGGGCTTTGTAAGAAACAAAAATCACCTGTTAAAAACAAGTTTATGCATGCCCGGCATGTTTAACAAGCAACACAGGTCTGTGAGGAAGTGCCATGGTTGTTTAAGCGTTGACTCAGATTTAGTGTTGTTGATTCAATTTACCCTTAACCAGAAATTATGTTTATTTCTCTGTGTGTGTGTGTGTGTGTGTGTGTGTGTGTGTGTTGGTAGGAGAACCACTGTCTGAGGATCAAGATCCTGGGCGATTGCTACTACTGTGTGTCGGGTTTGCCTGAACCCAGAGCTGATCATGCTCACTGCTGTGTTGAGATGGGAGTGGATATGATAGAGGCCATCTCGTAAGTTCACTGCTTACTTGACATCATCTAGTTATCATGATCATGCCCTGTGTTGCTTTTATACCCTATAACCATGCACCCAGGGCAAAAATGCTTACCCTGTAATGTCCACCGGGGATTATTTATTCATGGCAATGGGTTGCTGACCTGGTAGATGTTACATATCTGATGGTAAGTCCTTGGCCAGGCTCTGAGCTATATGCAGAACATGTGAAGAGCACCACGAAAAGATCAAGTGTTGTGCAAAATACACCAGAAAATGGTGTAAAGCAACTGGCAAAAGGATGTTATTATGTGGAATGACAAAAGGACACTGGTCAAGGTAGTTAATTTGTTAGGCAGAACTACATTCGCATTGAAAACCTGTGGGAATAGCACGTAAGAAATGCTAAAATAGCCACAAACTGCAGCTGGATCATCAAAGTCAAATTGATTTCTATAGCGCTTTTTACAATGGGGCATTGTCTCAAAGCAGCTTTAAAACCATCTAGGCCCAAAGCCCTAATTGAGCAAACCTAGGGCAACAGAAAATTATTTGGAAGAAACCTTGGGAGGACAAAGACTCGTACCTTCTTGGGCAGCTTAGATATTATATGTATGAATTAAAATAAGTTACCCAAATAATACGTCTATTGTAATTGTTTAAAGAAACAGAAGCGAAATATAAAGCATAATAAGAGAACAATAATAGTTAAAATAAAACATAATAATATATAGACTATGATTAATTAAACTGTATACAACGTTATGAAGAGTATAATCAATAGCGAATATAGAGCTCTGTGTATATATATATATATATAGAGAGAGAGAGAGAGAGAGAGAGAGAGAGAGAGAGAGAATATATATAGAGAATATATGTATATATACACATGTAAGTATATTACTATAAGTAAAAGAGCATCTTGTTCTGATTAAATCCATTATGAGTTGAATTTATTGTAAACCAAGTAGTTTAACATATTCTGCATATATTATAGTGTAGCCTACCTTAAACATGCTAAAAGCTCTTACACTGAACTACAGTTGGGCAAAATAATTAGCATAGAGCTTATTTTCTAACAAAATACTGAACATCTCATGTCATTTATTAAATATTGTATTAAAAGGGAAAAAGAAAAATTAATATTGTTGCAATCACTGCTTTTCGCACTACATTTCCCAGCGCCCATCACTCCCACCATGTGACTCCCAAAGTCATGCACTGCCAACTTTCTCATTTGGCACGGTAGAGAACAGGAGAGTATCGTACTACATATTGCTTGCCCAGGGCATTGAAATTAAAAATTCAGAGTTCGATTTTTGCTGAATGTGTATCTTGTAAATCGGACCATCGTACAGGGGACTACCTGTATAACCATGTATGGGTAAGCAGACGTGCTATTTAGGAGTTACACCACTTGGAAGAGCCCTTACTTGTGACTCTAAACCATGGGTCACCTTTAATTTTTTTTTTGTGTTTGCATCATTGTGTGTGTATTGTGTGTGTGCAGCTTGGTCAGAGAGATCACAGGGGTGAACGTGAACATGCGGGTGGGGATCCACAGCGGGCGAGTGCACTGCGGGGTTCTGGGATTGCGCAAGTGGCAGTTTGATGTCTGGTCCAACGACGTCACGCTGGCCAACCAGATGGAGGCTGGAGGCAAAGCAGGGTGAGACAGAACAGCATCCACCTAAATCCCAAGCAGATCGGATCAGATATGCATGTCTTCAATCAATGAGTCTAAGCAGACGTCGAAACTAATGAAATGTCTCTATTTATTTATAATCGCAATGTCATACACAAAACTGAACGTCCCCAGGCGTATCCACATCACCAAAGCTACACTGCAGTATTTGAACGGCGACTATGAAGTGGAGCCAGGCTACGGCGGAGACAGGAATGCCCTACCTCAAAGACAACAACATCGAGACCTTCCTAGTGCTTGGCTGCAGCCAGAAAAGGGTCAGTACTACCCAGATTTGACAGCTGTACACAGTGCATACAGTACGGTAGCAGCAGGATCTGTTGATGATTGATTGTGATTCTGCAGAAAGAAGAAAGAAAAAAGCCATGATGGCGAAGATGCAGCGCGCCAGGGCCACTCGTCAGATGGGTTTAATGCCCCGCCGCTGGGTGCCTGACAGATCCTTCTCTAGGACCAAAGACTCCAAAGTTTTTCCGGCAGATGGTGAGTCCTGCACTCATCAAAAAACACTTTGGGCTTTTTATAATCAAAGATATTGGCTATTGCTACAAGCCTGTTAACTTCTGAGACTGAAACAATGTGTGTATAGTATATAGTACTATTAATAACACATCACCATGCTGATAAATGCTTGGGTCTAGTCAAACACTAAACGATACACTCTGCTCACGGTTCGATTCCATTCTCAATTTGATTTTCTTACGATGAGACACTTGAAAAATTACGTTCCTTTTTAATTTGCAAAACAATGCACAATGTTTTCAAACAAAATGTACTGCAAGTAAAAGACATTGCTAGACACACAGGTTTAAAATTGTAAACAAAATGCTCTATTTTAGCTTCATTCATTCGTTTGCTTAACTGCTTAATCCTGATCAGGGTCGCAGGAAAGCCAGTGGCTAGCTGGCAGCACACGGCAGGAACAACCCTAGACAGGGTGCCAATCCATCATAGGGCACACACCCTCACACGCCCATACACACTCACATACTAGGGGCACTTTAGAGACACCAATTAGCCTTTGTATTGTTTGAGGAAACTGGAGTACCTGGAGTAAACCCATATAGACATGGCGAAGACATTCAAACTCTGCACAGACCTTATTGCTGTGTTGTGGCAGGGCTACCCACTGTGCCACCGTGGCATATTGTAGCTTCACCATATATTAAGTAACCGAGTGAAATCCTTCCTATTTTATTTCTGAAGAATAACATAAAGGTAATGTGTACTTTTCTTGTATAAAGTGTTAACAAAAAGAGTTTTAAATGGCAAAATCTTAAAATGAAAACCCCCTCTGTCTCAAACACTCCAGTTTCCATTGCAGAATGGAAGATATGCGTTTGAGAGCATGACGTATGATTGTGCCCTCTGGTGTTCAAAAAGTGCAATTGCATTAGATGCATCGTCCACCTCTCAGCTGTCACGCTTTGCCTTTTTATTTTTGTCTATTTGTAGGCATTTGCGTGAGCTTTTGACTACATGCAGTGCATCATTCTGACAGTAATCTGTATTAGCTGCTAATCAGACATGGCCAGTAAGCAAGATGGCTGTTCAGTCACTTTAGGCTTGGACTTCATTAGATGCATTTGATGAACAGGCAGTTATATCGTTAATAACAATTATTTATACGACATCTAATTGTCAGCTGCAGCTTCCTCATTATGAGAGGCCTATTCAGGCGTACGCTGAGGATACACAACAAGACACTGAGCTTATGTCCAGATGATTTGACTCAGCTTCTGGGATTTTCTCGCCTGGATTATTAAACGTGCATCAAGACAAGACGCCGAGCTGTTCTATCTCATCTGCATATTTGCAGAGAGTATTTTCGATCCTTAGGAATGCTAATTAAAGCTGTAGCCTGCCTCTGTAATGTTGGCTTAGCAGAAGCTTATACTGAGTGTGCCAATGTGTTTTTGTCTTTCCCTATGTTTGCAGTGGCTACTGTAACTAATCTCTATGTCCTGCTTGTCTCTAGGGCATCGACGAGGCTTCCAGCAAAGACAAGTGAGTATTGGCTGCTGCTTTATAAGCGCTCGCTGCTGCATGTTAGTGGTTTCTCAGTGGTCCACGCTGAAGCCGCAGCACTGAGCCTGCATGAACACGCAAGCAGAGGTTTATTACATATAAAGCCTTTCCATTGTGTGGCTGACTGCAGGCCGGGCCGACTGCTATAAATAGTTAAACAGCTTTAGGTCAGTGATTTTAAACATGCTGTGACATCACTGTCACACAGAGACGGATCATTATTTGATCCCTTGCACCATATCCGAAGCATTCCTGACAGCTCAGCCTAATCCCCAGACTGCAGCAGTGTGACTCTTCTGTGCTTTCTCTGCTCTCTGCAGCCGAAGTGCTCAAGAGGCTCTGAACCCAGAGGACGAGGTGGATGAGTTCCTGGGACGCGCCATCGACGCTCGCAGCATCGATCAGCTACGCAAAGACCATGTCAAAAAGCTCCTGCTCACGTTTCAGACACCGTTTCTGGAGGAGAAGGTCCAGAAGTTAATCCTAGTCTGTCTAAATAAACAACGCATATGAACGGGACCGAGGATTTATCACTGAGTACTGTTTGTGAAATCATCATGTTGTCTTTATGCCTTTAGTATTCCAAGATGGTGGATGATCGTTTCGGGGTTTATGTGGCCTGCACGCTGGTTGTCTTTTGCTTCATCTGCTTTATACAGATCACCATCTTTCCACAGTATGTAGCTCCAGCTAACTGTATACACATAAACATGTCTTTTAAGATGCACACTGTGTTGCTGGTTTATTAGACCTAACGTACGTACAATTAACTGGTCACTTTATCAGATGGATACATACCATATAAAATTCTTGATTCTTGACAAGCAGGAGCTTAGTTCCCAGTTTATTTTATTGATTTACCAAAAAATTCTCAGTCACTGCAGGGCTGAGAATGATCAACCACCCAAATAGTACCTGATCTGTATTGGTCCTGTGGGGGTCCTGACAATTTCTCTGGTTTAATACAATTTATTTCTTTACAAATCATATAATCCGCCTAATGTCCACCATTTTATTGTACTGACAGTGCACTTGAACTGCCCTGCTGATTGTATCTGATTATCAGTCAGCACGATTACACAATATTCCAAAGAGCATCTTGGGATGTTACTGAATGCTTGTCTTTGTCTGCCCTCAAGTGCTATAATAAATGCTCAGTAGGGTTTAGGTCAGGTGACTGTAGAAGAAAGTTCATGACAGTCAGCAGTTCTTGATCTTCTGTGGTCTTCAAGTAGTTGTTAGAAAGCTTTGAGGTGTTTTTTGGGTCATACCCGCTGCAGTACGTATCCTTCACCAGAGAGATCCCAAACAAGCATTTTGACCCTCTGTATATCTAAAAGGCTAACTTGCTATAACAAATTGCAACCAGCAAAATCACAAAAGCAGATCACACTGAATGGCTTCTTACCTCCTTTACCCTCCATTTTCATTTTTTTTATATGAGATTAGGAGGTGAAGCCACACCCAGGGCAGGAACCATCAGAAGAAAATCAGAATGTCCCTATACGAGTATATATACTTGTTTTAACCTTCAGGAGTCAGGGAACTGCGCCTGTCCCCATAGAACAAGGTGTAGGTATAAAGGCAGTCCAGTTGCAGGGCTGGGTACGAGCCAATGGTGCAGTTTGGAGGGGTTATCCCTTGGATGACCTACCTCTGTGGGTGGCACGGTGGCTCAGTGTGTAGCATGCTGCCTCACAGCAAGAAGGTCCTGGGTTCAATCCCAGAGTGGGCGGCCTGGGTCCTTTCTGTGTGGAACTCCAGTTTCCTCTCACAGTCCAAAGAAATGCGTGTTAGGTTAACTAAATTATCCTTGACTCGAGTGTATATATATATAACTAGTATTAGTGTGACTGAAATGGCCTCTGATGCTGATAGCGGCGTTAAATAAACCAAATAAACAAACAACCTACCTCCGTCATGCATAGGCATCATCAAATTGTCTGCATATGATGCCTGACCCAGCAGGAAGGCACTGCCAGAACTCGAATGCAGGTCCCTGGGGTGGTGGGCATATTAGCATATTAGACTGCTGCACTACCCAAGCATAGATATGATATGATATAATCTAATCACTCAGTGTTGCTAAAGGGCAGGGGTACCTAATAAACAGGCAACTGAATGATATTAAGCTTTTATGATAAACACTTGAAGCTATCATAATGTTTGCCTTTTGCTTTCCTGCTGTTTTGCAGCACAACACTAATGCTTGGCATCTTCATCAGCATCTTTGTAATCCTTGCCAACATCCTCTTCATATGTGCCATTTACTCCTGCGTTAAGGTCAGAACCACATTATTTTATACAGTTTCTAAGTCTGCTCTTTTTATGAGCTTTAAAATTGTTTCATTTGCATCCATGAATTAATGATGGCTGTCTCCCTGCAAGTTTCTCATTGCTCTCTTTTTATTAGCTCTTCCCGGTTGTCTTACAAAGAGTCTCTAAGAAGATCGTTGAGTCTCGTTCCAGCAGCACGTTAGTGGGTGTCCTCACCATCCTGCTTCTGTACACCTCAGCGTTTGCTAACATGGTGAGGACCTGGAGTTTTTTGGTGCAGTGTTTGATGTGCTTTGAAGTAGCAATTAGTAGTAAAGGAAACATTCATATGACAAGTGAACAAGTGGGTATTATAATTTCAAAGGTTGTGCTTGAAAGTGGTGTTTGAAAGTTTGTGAATTCTTTAGAATTTTCTATATTTCTGCATAAATATGACCCAAAACATCATCAGATTTTCACACAAGTCCTAAAAGTAGATAAAGAGAACCCAGTTAAACAAATGAGACAAAAATACTATACTTCATCATTTATTTTATTGAGGAAAATGATCCAATATTGCATATTAGTGAGTGGCAAAAGTATGTGAACCTTTGCTTTCAGTATCTGGTGTGACTGCAACTAAACGTTTCCTGTAACTGTTGATCAGTCCTGCACACCAGCTTGGAGGAATTTTAGCCCAGTCCTCCATACAGAACAGCTTCAACTCTGGGATGTTGGTGAAAACATTATCTTTATTCTTCTTTAACCATTCTTTGGTAGAACGACTTGTGAGCTTAGGGTCGTGGTCTTGCTGCATGACCCACCTTGTCTTGAGATTCCATTCATGGACAGATGTTCTGATATTTTCCTTTAGAATTCTCTGATATAATTCAGAATTCATTGTTCCATTAGAATTCAATCATGGCAAACCATCCTAGCCCCGATGCAGCAAAACAGGCCCAAACCATGATACTACCACCACCATGTTTCACAGATGGGATAAGGTTCTTATGCTGGAATTCAGTTGCTTATAAGTTAGCCTGGGGTCACACTACAATGACAGGTATACACCATTAATGACCATATTACATACACTGTAGAACCAAAATATAAACGCACACGATAGATATTAAACATAAATAAATATACCTTGTGGCTGCACACGACCAAGAGGTAATGAGTCCACTTGAAGAAACACTAATTTCCAGAACTGGCAGTGCAGGATCACCTTTTAAACACTTTAAATCTGTAAGTAGGTAAATTCAGCATAGATGCTACTAGTAGGAAGTCACAGCGGTCAAACGACCGAGGTTCGACACGTCTAGGTATATGCAGGTGAAACCGGCACGGGGCTTAAAGTGTTAAGCCAAGTACAAACGTTTTTATTTCATGTCTCTGTGAGCAAAATGGTTCGTAAAGTAGTTCCTACTTATGCACGTAGTTAATGCAAAGTTAAGCAATATTCTTGAAAATAAATAAATAAATAAATATGTAAACAAAATATAAAAGTATGACCTAAATAATATTCATGGCATTAAAAATACACATTCTATTCTATTTTAAGCACTACATTCTTACTCCACTGACATTTCAGCCACTTATTTTTGAAATAAGTCAGTGGAGTACTGTTGTTTTCTTAATATGATTACATTTAATTGTAATGGATTAATTGAATGTTACTGGTTAATGGAGTAAGTCATGTCCTATGTCAGTGTAGCACCTGATAATGTTCTTATCTGTTTTGCAGTTGACATGTGACAAGCAAGGCCTCATTCAGTGTGTAGCACAGGACCTAAACATCTCAGAGAGCGCAGTAACGCTGTGTGTACTGCACAACCTGACACACACAGCAGATGACACACTCACACTTTGTCCCAACCACAAATCTCCATGTGCTTTCCCTGAGGTCAGTGCGTGCGATCCTGCACACCATGTCCATGCATTTTTGTTCGGATGAGTGCAGGAGTGTGTGTTTGTAACTGCTGTCTGTTGGATGCTTTCTTCAGTACTTTATGTACAGTGTGCTGCTGACTCTGCTGGCCTGCTCCGTCTTCCTGCACATCAGCAGCATAGGCAAGCTGGCCTTAATGCTGTTCATTAAGCTCAGCTTCCTGCTGCTGGCCGAGTGGCCTCTGGTGGTGCTGTTCGATAACGCAGACCTGCTCGTCTCCGCCAATGCACTGTGAGTGTCCAAAGGTTTGGGATAATTACAGTTATAGTGTTGTAGGATTTTTTTAAATGAAAAGGAACACAACCTCTGCAGGGAATATAAATATGACATACAGCTCTGTGCAGAAGTCTTAGGACACTATTCGATTTGTTGTTATAGCAATGGTATAATGACTGTGTATAACATATTGTTTGATTAGGCCCAGTAATTTCACACTTGGATTCATCAGTTCATACTCTGATTGTCATTCCAATCTTTGTGAGCTTTAGCATATCCCTTCCAAAAAAAGTGGTTTCCTGGCTGCTACACATCAAAAAAGACCATTCCTGATGAAACTTCTTTGGCTGTAGAAGGGTCAATTTGACATTTCAAGGGGCGGTCACACTAAATACTTGCCACTGTAGCCTATAGAAGCAGTTTTTTCAGATTTTATCATTATTTTTATCAGTATTTACTGGTTGTATTCTAGTAAAGAGACTGAGAAGTAATTATATATGGTCATTATACCATTGCTAAAATAATGGAATATATGAAGTACTGGTGGACTAATACTTTTACTATAGATTATATACTGTATATGTATATATATGCAAGTATGTATGTACATATATATATATTGTGTGTGTGTATGTATCAACCAGCAGTCTATGTATGCTTACTTTTTTGTTTTTGCTACACATCATACAATTTTATAAGAAAATATGTAAAAAAAATACTAACATTTAAGAACAATGAAGGAGGTTGTCGGGTTGTGCAGTGGTCTAAGATGGTAGCCCATCTGTGCTGGGACCCGTACCTTGTGGCCAGCATCAATTGCAGACACGATTGGCTGTGTCTGAGGGAGTGTTGGCCAGTCAGGTGATCATTCCTGTTGCTGAAACACTGATCCCTACCCAACTGTGGTCCCCATGACTCTGACCAGTATAAAACCGTATTGATATCTGAAAAAAAACACATAAAAGGCACTCGGGCAGTACCACCGCGGTGAGAGTCCCACAGGTTCCTTCTGACCATGTGGGAACTGTGTGCTTGGATAGGCTCCAGGTAAGCCTTACAGAATGAGCGGGAACAAAAAATGTGGAAATCAAACCCAGATTTTTCAGGGATTGTATTTGTAAGTTGATAGATATATTATCTTGATCCACACTGAGAGGACTAGAGCTGAATACACAAAATACTACACAAACTGCACATATTCATATGAAGACAGCATGTCAAGTGGGACATTTACATTCAGTGATGTGACACATTGACATTGAGCAGGCGTGTTATGTAAGGTGAGAGTTCAGTACATTCACGCCTGCAGGATGTTTGTGCAAAGAGTGATTAGTTTGTCCTTAGTTTGATTGTTCTATTCAAAGGTGAGCCCATTCTGTGAGGTTGTCCATTTTGACGGTCAGAAGCAGGGCAGATTCTAGGATCAGAGCTTTTTTATTTTTATTTTGCAAAAAACCTGTACATTTTAATGTAATTTTGGGCTATCATTCCCACACTTTTTGGGTAGGGGAAACACTGGGACTAGGAGAGAGAAATACCATTTGTAAGGCAAGGGGGAATGCTGTATTTTCATTGTTAGAACACTATGTATAAAGCATTATGTGTAAACCGTATTCTTTTTATGGTTTTAACATTTTTTCAGCTTATCAGAAAAAATGACATTTTGCTGTTTGTGCATGTTAGACATGCCAGAAGGTGGTATAAACCACTGGATTGAGGTGTTCCCCAATAGTGCTAATAGTGCTGGCGGCTAAAGGAGCTCATGGCTGTCATACCACTGTGAGCATCGGTGGTTTAGTGTCCAAGGGATTGGACCATGGGCCTAAAGGCTCAGCATTCAAATCCCACCTCTGCCAAGTTGCCACTGTTATTTCCTTAATGCCCAATTGCTTGAGTTGTAAGACCGTGTCAGCACTAAATCTGGATAAAGGCATTGAATAAATGTGAAAGCTACCTTTTCTTTACACAGTCTGAGACAATGGCTTTCAGGATATGTTAAGTGAATCCATTGTTTCTGCACAATATTTTCAGTACAAAACATAAAACAGCCACCCCATGCCTAACAGTTGTTCTTTACTTGAAATGCTACTCAAAATCTTTGTTTCATCAGAAACAATTTTTTCATTATGTATGTAAGGTTGTGTAATATGGCCAGGATTTGCACAATACTGAAATATTGTTTGATAGAAGACAACAACTGTCAATAAATAATGACAGAAAAAGAAATCTGGTATGGTGATCACAAGCTGCCTTACTAATACCTGGTAATTGTGTAGTGGTACATTTTGTTTGTTCTGTGCAATTAGTTTCTTTACCTTGCCTTCCAGTTCTGAGAGACCTTCAGGTGACTGAGCTGTGTAAAGTTCTTGAGTGTGAATGTGTACTTTGTGGGTCATGTGGGCCACTAATGGGAATGTTTCTATTTTTGCACACAGGTCTGGTTTCAATGAAACAGAACAGTGGTAAGTTAATAACAGACTTTGATCGTGTGCTCTTGTAAAATATTTTTCAAAGTCAGAGCGAGGGAAAGAATGGGACCAGGTTGTTCCAGTTTGACTTTCAGTCAAGTTCAGTCTTGCTTGTGATTCCAACCCTTATACAACCACAAACAACCTCAGTCCACCCTTAAACAGATGATATGTTTGTAATGAATTATTTGTCATGTATGACATATATTTCTTGTGTTCCTTCATGTTCATTGCTGTACTGTACATAATTCCCGTTAAAGGGTAGAAGGTAATGTGCAATAATTACCTCTCGTGAGGACATTAATGGCTGTTACAGTAGCATGTATTAGGATAAAAGAATCGGCAGTCTCGAACATTAATGATGACAGTCAGGTTTGGCTAGTTGCTACTGAAAACAAATGGAACAATGATTTTGCTCCATGGAATCATTAGACTGTTCATTGGAATCAGTCACTGCTTCATAGAATTAAGGAGCTTGCTCTTTGTAACTAGAGAAATTGTTCCATGGGATTTTCTGCAGAATTCCATATGCTGTAGTTAATGCTGAATTTCCTACATCAAATTAAATAAACGATGCCCTAGCCATACCACTGATTGAGAGCTTATTATTTGCGCACAAAGGACAAATAGTCCCGTGTATGTGTACATGTCCTTGTTTTCAACATCTAACAGTTGAGATCACGTAAGCTCTCCGTGGTGGGACAGTTGTCATGGAGTTCTTCAGCTCTGCCGCTCGTTGCATTTCTCGTATCAGGACAGTTTTATCAGGGTGTTATCTCTTTCATAGTGCATCGTGTCTTTATAAAATCTGTTTCTGGTAAATGAGTGATTTTATTGCTGAATGCTATCTATACGTCGGTTAATGTTTTCTCTCTGAGAACACACCGTATTTCTTGGTCTGCAGTTCTGAGAGGGTCAATAAGGTGCCGCTGAAGGTGATGACTCCAATTATTCTCACTGTCTTTGTGCTGGCTCTGTATCTGCACGCCCAGCAGGTCGAGTCCACAGCTCGTCTGGACTTTCTCTGGAAACTGCAGGTACCTCAGTTCTTGCTAGAATGAGCCTCTGTCATAACGTCATTATGAACTGTCTACTGTTTGGACATGCCCGTCTACAGTTATGTGAGCACAAAATAAGTAGTGTAACTTTCCTTCGTGCCATAATTTGCTTTCCATCAATGCGTCTGTCAATTGGATCAAACTAAAATGAGGCAATTGCCATAATAGGAGGCGAAGAGGCAGGTTAAGCAGCATGCCAAACTGAATTTGTCTCACATCGCCCTTTGGCTAAGGAGCTGAAGTATAAACGGAGAGGGAAAATCCAAACTAAACAGTAAAGGCACTGGTGATTGTGTTTGACTCTGCAATAAGCTGGACTGTAATTTTCAATTAAACGTACAGATATTATGTAAGTGTGTTCTAGCCAGGTTGTCCTCACAGATCTTAATCCTTTGCGAGCTGGGAAATAGTATATCCCTCATCACTAACACAGAACGTATTAAAATTTCTCTTATATAGCACGTTTCTAAAACCCAAAGGTGCTTAAAATTTGGAGGACACAGAGCACTAGGAAACAATAACAAACAAACACCTAGTGAGTACTAGACACGAACAAGACCAAAGGAGAATCAGTTTTAGGGTTGAGGCAGATTATATGCAAGCGAAAAGATACGAGTTTTGAGACGTCTTAAGCAGAGGAGGAAGAGAGTTCCAAAGTTGAGGAGCAAGGCTAGAAAAGGCACGGTTCTCGTGACATTTTTGCATCGTGATGTGTTGTGTCATCGTTACACACCTAGTTGGTAGAGTTCCAATGCTGAACCTCTCTGGTTCATGTCCCGCCTCTGGTGAGGTGAGGTTTGTCTGTCAATCTGATTGACTGAGTTGTGATTCAAGTTGGCAATTAGTCAATCACCACCGAATTTTGTGCCAGCTTCCAAGGCGTTGGCCTGGTGAGGACTTTCACTGCCTGGTTCCTTTGCAGATCATGTCTGTCTGTCATTGTCTGGTTTCTGCCTTGTCAGAGTCTTCCAAGCTGGGTCTGTGGTACCGCAAGCAAAACGGGCCGCCCCCATGTGACAGTGTGTTATAGCAGGTATTTGGAAAGGGGGAGTTTGGATAAAAGGGTTAGACTAATGAACAATAGTTGGATGGTCCTTCAAAGGTAACCACCTAATATTGGTGACGATTCCACACCAAAGATTTCTGGACGCATCTGATGCTGGATTTTTAAAATACACATCTGAAAAGTAAAACAAGGAAAGTTATTGATGCCTGAATAGCACTCTAATGATGTCCTCAGGCAACTGAAGAGAAAGAGGAGATGGAGGAATTGCAGGCTTACAACCGTCGCCTCCTTCACAACATCCTGCCAAAAGACGTGGCCGCTCACTTCCTGGCCCGAGAGCGGCGCAACGACGAGCTTTACTACCAGTCCTGTGAGTGTGTGGCGGTGATGTTCGCCTCCATCAGTAACTTCTCTGAGTTTTACACTGAACTCGAGGCCAATAACGAAGGTGTGGAGTGCTTGAGACTGCTCAATGAGATCATCGCTGACTTTGATGAGGTAAGAAGACAAAAAGAGGTCCCAAATTTAGTCAGTGCGAGTTAAACATTAAAGATTTACTGTGGTTTTATTCTAGGGTTATCCTCCGGTTTCTTAACTGACAACGCTAACGTAGTATTACCCGGTAGCGCTTGGAAAGCTGTACTTGAGAATATATTTAGTTTGGCTACTTCAAAGCTGTCTATCTGAACAACATTACTCCGCTGAGAAAATAGTTGAACTTGTAACTCGTGTGTCTGTATTTGACTTAATCAGAATCTCTTTTACTTGCCAAGTTTGTGTGCACACGAGTAATTTGACTCCAGTTTCCCGTAGCCCTAGCAGAACAAACACAGCACAGATTTTAACACTGACAACAGTCAAATAATAATAAATGCATACATGTACACTCACTGGCCACTTTATTAAGTTAGTAGTAGTGGGTTGGACCCCTTCTGTCTTCAGAACTGCCTTAATTCTTCATGGCGTAGATTCAAGAAGGTGCAGGACAATTTCCTTGGAGACTTTGGTCCATAATTGCATGAGCATCACTCAGTTGCTGCAGATTTGTCGGCTGCACATCCATGATGCGAATCTTCTGTTCCACCACATCTTAAAGGTGCTCTGTTGGATTGAGACCTGGTGACTGTGGAGGCCATTTGAGTTCAGTGAACTCATTGTCATGTTCAAGAAACCAGTTTTTGATGATTTGTGCTTTGTGACATGGTGTGTTCTCCTGCTGGAAGTAGCCATCAGATGGTGGTACACTGTGGTCAGAAAGGGATGCACATGGTCAACAACAATACTCAGGAAGGCTGTGGTGTTTAAACATTGCTCAGTTGGTATTAAGGGGCTCAAAGTCTGCCAAGAAAATCTCCCACACGTCATTACACCACCAGCCCGAACCGTTGATACAAAGCAGAATGAATCCATGCTTTCATATTGTTTACACCAAATTCTGACCATCTGAATGTCACATCAGAAACTCATTAGACTCGTCAAGCCAGGCAACACTTTTCTAATGCATAGGTCGAGCTTGTTAGGTGAAAGTGCTGTAGATGTCTAGTGCTTATTTTGTTGTATGATTATACAATCAAGCAAAATCCGATGCTCTACATTGATTGTTGTGCTGTTTTTGTTTAGATTTTAAATGTTGGATTCATTTTTCGGGTGGGCCATGGAAAGTTTGGTGGTGGAAACCTATGTTCTAGAACATTATGTGTATACCTGTTCCTGTGATTTCAATGCTGAATGTCGGTTGATTTTTATTTTTGCAGATAATCAGCGAAGATCAGTTCAAGCAGCTAGAGAAGATCAAAACAATTGGCAGCACTTACATGGCAGCGTCGGGCCTGAACGATTCCACGTACGACAGAGAGGGTCGCTCGCACATCCTGGCCCTAGCTGACTACGCCATGAGGCTACGAGAGCAGATGAAGTACATTAACGAGCACTCGTTCAACAACTTCCAGATGAAGATTGGTCAGTAGTTCTTTTCTAAATGATGATCCTTTTTAAAGGAATTTCTTCTACTGCCATTTTTAGTCTTTAGGATTTTGCTTCTGACATGCAGCAGTGTATCATCAGTATGTATATTGTGTGCAGGTCTGAACATCGGTCCTGTGGTAGCTGGGGTGATCGGTGCGAGAAAGCCGCAGTACGATATCTGGGGAAACACAGTGAACGTGGCGAGCCGCATGGACAGTACAGGAGTACCTGATTGCATCCAGGTGCCAGAAAATATCTTAAGCGATTCAAACATATGATGATCTTGAGGAATAATTAACGCTTTCAGTCCTGTTGATGCCGAAGGATACAAAGTCTGTTGTCACAAAACTTGTTTTACCACTAGGCCCCTGAGCAAAGCCCTCAGGCCAAGCAGCGCTGCATTATTGCTGTACCGTACATAGGTGCATATGTGTATATATAACAATAAATGCATAATTGTATTTATTTATTTCAGTTAGATGTGTGTAGCTTGAGCTGGTTCACTCAAAAACCAGACATTTCAAAGTAGTTTACATAGCGATAAAAAGGAGCGAGTACTGCCATCTGCTGTACAAAGAGCGCTATTGCAATCACATTGACGAGTCAAATTACCATGCACAACAGTTTAATGATTTTTTTTTGAAGAATTATTGCTTGACAAATGAGTTTAAAACTGTTAGCCATCCTTTTTTAAATCAAACGGGTTTTTTTTCAACAATACCAGCATGGTCTCAAACTACATACTGTAGCGCTAATGTCAGTACACCATCAGCTGTGAGATAATGTTTAGTGCAGTAGTGTGGTATGCTAAGTAGCCCACGTGTATTCCGCCGAATTATTCTCAGATCGATAGTAAACATAAATAAGTAAACCGAAATGTAAAAAACATTCACATTCATATAAACAGATATGGTTAGCTAATCAAATCTTTAAGTATATTCAAAAATAAGTATATTCTCATCTATAAGTATGTAACTCATCTTTACATATCGACTTCAGTGTTTTTAAAAACACTGGGACCCTTATCAATTAGTTTCACTTGAATAACACAGGTAAACTATATATCTATAAATTAAAAAATATGGCTATATTATTCCCTAATATTTTAATACTGGTTTCGTTCGAACTACCAGCGAAATCTTGAGTGGAGAAAACAAAATCATGCCGTTTGAACCCGTCAGCAGACCAATTTAAGTGTTTTGGCGCGACCTGGCGGTAAATCAGGAGATTGCATGTGATTTAAGTACAAGTAAAAGTTTTCTCCATGTTGAAGGAGATTCTGTGGTAAAATCTTGATCACAAAGTACTGAAATGCAGTACTTGTAGTGTGCACTGCTGATAACTGTTTGTTTCCCCAGGTGACCACTGACCTCTACCATGTGTTAGCGAGTAAAGGTTACCAACTGGAGTGTCGTGGCCTGGTCAAAGTCAAAGGGAAAGGAGACATGACCACTTACTTCCTGAACAGTGGCCCTTCCACCAGTTAACACAGACTACATGTCTCTGCTTGTGTAAAAATGTTCAACAGGAACCAGTACACTCTGAATGGGACATTCAGAAAGTGGATCTCCAGTTTCGAGTATAACCACTGAAAGGCTCGGAGCAGAGGCGCCTGATGAAGGACGTTCGTTGAATAGATGCACATTTTGTGACCGCAGTGCTTGCAGAACTAGTGAGCACTCCACGAGCCATGGCCTTGGACAGAAATGAGAAAGACTGCATTAACATCCATGTTGGAGAAATTGTTCAACGACACCATGTGGAACCGTTCATTAATTATTTTTATGGAATTTTAACGAACACTTTTAATTAGAAAAACTGCACAAATATAAATATATATGCAAGGATGATGTAAGAACGCGAAAGACCAAAGAACAAAACGTCAGATGTAGGAATCCTGATTATGCTTGTTTGATATCTCTGGAATATTTACCATTTGATTGATTGCTTTGAAATGATTCTTGGCCACGATCTTTTTTAAAATGGGTATTTAAAACTCTTAATTGCCACGTACAGTGAAGGCAGCAGCGACCAGACAGGGGCTGTGAAATTCGTTTTGTCCATGTAGCCCTACCACGTGAAGAAACTATAATATGAAGGACTAACATTGTCATTGGGCATGGGAGATATATTTTAGTGTTTATGTTGTTTAAGATTGTAAGTTAAGTATGCACGTGTGTGTGTGTGTGTGAGAGAGAGACTGAGAGAGAGGGAGAATCTACATTGTCATCTTTAAAGGGCGTAATTTGTCACTGTGAGTTTCTATAATCTGTGTAATTATTTTATTGCCAAATCGACTGCTCCCAGGCATGTCTGACTTATTAATACCTTTTTCTTTCCATTCCTCTTAACTTAATTAATTCCTATCTCACAAAAAGTTGTATTCCAGTCCCACGTTCCATTCCAGAGGAAACAGACAGTGCGTACATTGCCGAGATATTGCTCCAGTGCTGCTTGTAGTGTTTAACACTCACTATAGTTGAAGCTGTGTTAGTCTCCTATCAGCTGATGAAATGTTTTAATCAGCAGTGGATGTCAGTTTTTGAAATGTAACGTCTCCAGTCTGTGAAGGTTTGTCAGAAGTTTGTCAGTCTCATAGAACCACATATGATCATGTCCAGCTCTGAGGGGCACACCCGATTTAAAACTCCATCTAAACAGCTTTCTAAAGCTTCAGTCCGACACATTGAAACTTATAAACAATGAAACAGGTCAACGAATAAACAGTGGAATAAACCCAAGTATCGTTCTTGCAAAGTGCCTGCACAGGAAAATCCCAATCGCTTTGCCACCATCTTCACATAGTAGTGCTACACTGACGTTAGGTATCAGTCTGACACTGTGTTCATGTGCCTCTACTCATAAAAATGCTCTTTGCAACACAACCGATGCCAGCTTAACAAAAGAATACATTCTAAAGACGGAACGACAACAATAAACTGTTAGAACTCACTGACTGTTCCATGTTAGTTATGTGTTTCCTCAGTTACAGTTGTAGTTTTACTGAAACCTGGTAACAGTTTCATGTTTTAAATTCTGTGTTCTATTTTTGGAACTCGTGGCATTATGTTGTATTTGAGTGACATCTTTTGATGGTAATAATAAACAGTGTCTTCAGTATTAATGATCTTATTCCTGGAACTAAAAACTGTATACAGTCTTATACAATATTCAGAGCACCCCTCAAGAGGTTGTGTGTTTTGATGATTTTTGACACAGCTAACACAACCTCTGTTGGGAGAACATTTAAAGCACACACACTAGCATTAGGGCACTTTAGAGTTCCAGACTGACCTAATGCATGTCTTTGGACTGTGGGAGAAAACTGGAGAAGCCAGAGAAAACCCACATAGATACTGAAGCGGAGTCCAAGCTTCAAGTCAGAGAACACTGAAGCTGTGAGGTGATATTGCTGACCACATTACCAGCATGGTGAGCTGCTTCATTGTGAAAACTCATTGAATGCTTTCTAGTACAGGAAAATGTTGCAGAAAGGCATCACTTCCTTTGTTTTCTAAAGATGAACGCTCACGTTATTTTTATAACGACAATGTTCCTGCTCACACTATGAAGACTGAATGAGTGGTTTGGCCTGATGGACAATGTAGGAACTTCTTGGTCTCACATTAAACACAAACTACAGAAAGTTGGAAAACCTTTTTGTTCAAACTACTACTGGGACTGTGGTAGCCTAGCGGTTAAGGTACTGGACTCTGGACCAGAAGGTCCAGGGTTCAAATTCCAGCTCTGCCAAGCTGCCACTGTTGGGTCATTGAGCAAGACCCTTAACCCACAATTGCTTGGATTGTAAAATTGTACCAATTGTAACTGGATAAGGGCGTCTGCTAAATGTTGTAAATGTAAATGGACTACAGACCAGAAGGTTCACGGTTCAAATCCCACCTCTGCCAAGCTGACACTGTACAAGGCACCTTAACCCACAATTGCTTGGATTATAAGACTATATAAGTTATAAGTCGTTCTGGATGAGGGCGTCTGCCAAATGACAAAAATGTAAACATACTCATAAACCGTTTGATGTTATTACCACTGTGAAGAACATTGACTCTTTTTTTGTGAAAATCTGTCCACACGTTTAAAGGAAATCAAAAGGAAAGGCCAGCCCAAACTAAGTTACTTCATCTGTTTGTTTCATTTTTGCTAATTTCCCAACCTTTTATTTGCTGTTGAGACCATTTGAACCTAAACATTAACATTTTTGCCCAGATGTGCACATTTGCAGCATAAGACATAATTTTACAGTTACTCTATAAGACATCTGAAAGTGATTGAGGGATGGAAGTCCCAAACTACACAATTTACTGCTTTTAGATTCTCATGCACTATAGGTGTTGATCATTTTATTATGCCATCTGTATGGCCACAGTTATGGACATGTGAAAGCAGAACTGTGTCATTAGCCCAATAAAATAAACAACAAGCTACAAGTACAACCTGGTGAGAACATAATTGTTGGAGGTAAGGAACATTCCTAGTGGAAATGCGATTCAATTGACTAGAAAAACAACTTTCAGATAGTTATTTGTTTAAACTATGGAGATGGAAGGAGGTGAGGGCCGTCAATCACGCCCTGTTACAACCTTTGGATTAAATCACAAGAATTAAATGTTTGATTAAACAAAGTTAATGTGACCCAGGCTTCACTTTATCCACGTTCAGGATGATGATGTCACCTCAGTAAAGTCAATCATCACACTGATCTACATAATCATCTGGATTAACCTATTAAATCAGGATAAAAAAACACAATACATCCAAAAACGTAACACCCAAAAGGCTAAAAGCACCCCTAAAGCTGCACAGTAGAATGAAGGGTGTGGTAAACCGAGTTAATCTGAGATTTAGGATTCAGACTCTGGTACGCTGAATATGGCTGGTTGGCATACAGGTGCACGTTCTGTTGGATTGGACCCATTCTGATCTTCTGGTGTTTTTTCGATGTTGAACAGGGTAGATCATTCTCATAAACAGACGTAACCTACAATTAAAGAATACGATGCTGTTAGACAAAGAAATCACTCTTCACTCTCGCAGATATTATGTACAAATGATTTATGGTCAAATGAAGTTTTGCTGAATTTCAAAATAATAGCACGGTGGCATCGGGATCTCCAGTGATGCCCGGCCCAAAATTCACCTGCATGCAGTTTGCCTGGCCTGAGTGCGTCTTGTGTGGGTTTCCTCCCAGATTCCAAAGTCATATGTCTCTCAGTCAATTGTGTCTCTAAAGTGTCCTAGTGTCAGTGACTGAATGTGTCCTGATCCCTGTGACGTTGGGTTAACTGTGTTTAAGGTGGTAGTATCTTCAAGCTCCTGGAGATGGTGTCGCATGAGGATGATCGGGCTATAAATACCTGAGGGGTGTGCGATGGGATTCATAGATTGAGAAGAGGTGGTACAGCGCAGTGAATGACGTTTGATTTGGGAAAAAAGGGTTGTAAAGTAGATGTTAATGAAGGAGTGACTGCATTTGGGTGTCCCAGTCTACAGGCAAGAATTGCTTGATGGATGGGGACTGCTGGTGTTTCACAACTTGCTTTGTTTTCAGGCAAGAATTGCTTCTAGAAGTCAACGAAGGACTTGCATTGACTTCTAGAAGCAGTTCTCGCCTGAAAACAAAGCAATTTTTATTCACAAGTTGTGAAACTCCAGCAGTCCCTGCCCATCAGTTTCCTCCATCTGCCACAATTCTGACTAGAACTTCCTGAATACTGGAATTTTTGGCACTGCTGCTAGACCCCAATGATGGTGAGCCCTTGGCAATCACACAATTCTTTTTGGCAATCGTTAACATCTGCTTTGTGACCCATTTTCCACACATCAAACGAGACATTCACTGCACTAAACTCTAAAGAAAAGTCTTAAATGAAAATACATGACACTGACTCTCAAACTGTTGTGTCTGTATGGAGTTTTTCAGGTTTTCCCAAAGTAGAGACCGCTAATTAAGAAGGGTGTTTGCAAAATTTTGGCCATAAAGGGTATCCGTGATTGGAAAATAATCAAAACTGTCCATTCAGAACCATTAACCAACTTAGTCTTGCCATGTTGATTATTTCAATTTTGTCTTTTTTAAAATTCTGTGAAAAAATATCCCAGTTTTGAGCATATCAATACAGTACAAGCCTTGTCAGTGAACTATAAGGGCAAAAAGCAACAACAACACAAAACCCCAAAACAAAATAATCGTTCATTAATCATAACCAAGGTAAAAAGTTCAGTTAATTGTGATATTGATTTGAGGTCCTATCGCTCAGCACTAATATGAAGACCACAATATTGTACAGTTTGAATACAATATTTGTATTTCCCTTTTCGCCTTACTGTAGAAAGCCGAGATGAAACATTTACACAGAACGTGTCTGAGGTTAAGTATGTTCAGACGAGGGGACTTCCATGATGACATGCACAACTCACTAGTGGAGATAGCCTGACTAGTGGATCAAGATAGCCTGAAAACCACGCATTCACAATCATAATACACAGTGCCTTAAACAAACTTTTACTGAAAGTTATTGAAAGTCTTTTATTGAAATTACTCACGTGTTTGTTGTTCTCAAGTCCCCTGGATGTAGGCGTCGAATCTGTGGTGGTACACAAAGGAAATGGCGCTAGTATTTCGCAGTGAAAGAATCTTTCAGGTGAGACAAGAGTTAAAAGGATTGCTTGTATATGGATGAAACAAACCTTGTGTTTTCTTGCAGCATAGCTTGTAGAGTATTAACACAATTACTTCAATCAGCAGCAGAGACACACAGGCACACACACTGATTATGATGTAGGGACCTGGAGACAAAACAACTTTCCAGTTCTACTAATGCTCTGGTTTCTGCCGTTGAGCCGTAACACAGTGACTGTACACACTTAATATGAAAGGGGAAAAAGTGAGCTATTAAGAATGACTCGTGTTCTTACCATAACAGACGAAATTAGGTGAGACTGCTGTCACTGTTGCAGCTGATGTCTTGTAAGTGGTAGTTGTTGGACAGGTGCTTGTACCCAGTGTTGTATTACCTTTAAACCAAATAACAAGCATATTGGCAGTTACAAGATAATTGTATTATAATTCGTAAGATAAGCAGCAGTTTTCACTACAACAAGGATAAACACTTCTCTACCTGTATCAACTTCTAGTTTCACACTGCAGCTGTCCTGAGATCCAACGCCAAATCGGTATTCTCCAGCATCACTTGGCTTCAGTTGTCTGATGGTCACTTTAAGAAATCCATTATCTCTATCCAGCGTGAGTCGGCTTGTTTTACAATGACGACTTGTGGTGTTAGACGATATTATATTTACGCATTCCCTTTGTCTCACTTTACAAACATACGCATTACTGCTGAAATCCCATTTTAGATTAGAGTGTATACTGACATCTCCTGTTGAGTAGCCAATCACGACGGAACATCTTACCGAACCTGTCAACCAAATGAAAAGCTCAATAATGCATAACCTACTGAGCCTTTTGATACATCTTACTGATACTTTAATAATCCAGGACAAATTATTTCACACACTGTTATTAAAGGAGTATATCTGACCTGAGATGAGATACATGGCGAGGAGAAGGATCTTCATCTTTAAAGATCAGCTTTATCCTACTCTTACTTCTTCACTTTTGATGCACAGAATGTTTTACAGACTTCCTTTTCTTGTTGCTCAATATATGTATACTAATTCTGTCTTATTAAGTCACTTCCCCTTTTCTGGGAATGATGTACACTCACTGACAAAAAAACCTCACCGAGAAGGAGTTGTTGGAATCAAATTAAACTTTATAAGTGTTGATGTAATGATGATATATGTGAGTGATTACAATATTAGAGTGAAAGGATAAGTTTATTGGGGAAAACTGTAAAATTTAAAGGATGCTCACCCTAACCCTGGATACAAGATGAGCTACGGGTTGAGCATTGAGGTGTATAGGTTCCGTGTGGTATCCTGTGGCACATTTGCCCATAGATGTTGCAGTTGGGCCTGTAGATCCTGCACACTCGTTGGTTGCAGAAGACGTCCCAGCTGGTCTCATAACTGCTTAGTGCTAAATCTGGCAACTGGGCAGGTCAAGGAAGTGTCACAATCTGGCGGAGACATTTCTGTGAAACCCTTGGCGTGTGTGGGCGTGCATTATCCTGCAGAATAACTGCAGTTGGAAGTCCTGCCATGACAGGCAGCACATGTAGCCGCAGAATGTCCAGCACATATCTCTGAATTGTTGGTGTCCCATTTATCACTACTAGCGGTGACCCACTGTCATATGCGAAGGCTCCCCAGATCATCACACCAGCAGTTGGGGCAGTGTGAAATCTCTACAGCAAAGGCAGGATTGAAGCGCTCACCACAAGGCCTCTGTACTCGAATCTGACCATCGCCGGATCCCAAACAGAACCTGGATTCGTTGCTGAAGATAACACGGTTCCAGTCCGTAGCTGTCCAGGTTTCTTGTTCACGACAGAAATTTTGCAATCCTGCATTCCTATCTGGGTGCATTATTTTTTGTCAACAACTGTATATGTTTGGACAGGGATAAGCTTGAAGATTTGGGTTTGGATTTTTTTTTAGATTACAAGGATGGCAGACTATGTATGTAGCTTCCACTTACTACTTTGGGCACCAGATTTCATACTGTCATGCCAAGAGCCTGGTCTTAGGTTTAAAGGTAGACCAGTAAATAGTAAGACTTAGCAAAAGCGCTGCTACTTTTTACTGTGAGATCATTGAGTGAATATGAAGCCTAGGGTCTTGTTGAAGATTCCAGGCTTGGAATACAAGCAGTACTTGAGCCACCATGCTTCAGAGAAATCCTCAGTGGGTCTCCTTTAATGAATCAGAACTTCTGTACCAGAATTTATCATCTCTGGGCACCAAAAACCAGGAGATGAGAAGTCAGATGAAAGTAGATATTGTTATTGTGCTAATGCAATACATGCCATTTCGGCGTATGACAAGAGCTAGAGGGTACTTTCTTTTTAAACACACACTTCTGTAATTCAGTTTCCTCTAAATCTGCCAAGACCCAATTCTCAGAGTCATTGTTTCTTTAAGATGTTGAGGTTCTCTTTAGGAGTGTCTAGGGTGGACAGGATTAGGAATGAGATCATCAGAGGGACAGCACAGGTTGGAAAATTGGGAGACAAAATTCGAGAGGGACGACTGAGATGGTTTGGACATGTGCAGAGGAGGGATAGTGGATATATTGGTAGGAGGATGTTGTAAATGGAGCTGCCAGGCAAGAGACGGAGAGGAAGACCAAAGAGGAGTTATTTGGTTGTGGTAAATGAAGATATTCAGGGAGTTGGGGTGAGAGTAGAGGACGTGGAGGACAGGGTGAGGTGGAAACGTTTAACTCACTGTGGCGACCCCTGGTAAAGGGAGAAGCCGAAAGAAGAAGAAGAAGATTGTTTCTTCAGATGTTAACATATCAGCTTGCCCGAATAGTCAGAGTACATTCAGAACAGTCCTTAGTGTATCAAATAAAGAGCACAAACCGATGAAAGCACGCATAAGGCAAAGAGTATTGACACAAAAACCGCAGCATTCAGATTAATACAAACATGAATACAACATATAAAACATATAGAGATTTGATGATTTAAGTTATTAGGAAATAATCACTGAAACATTCCCTCTTTATAAAAAGGTATGCCTTTGAATTCCATGTGAACCTCAGTATAAAGATGGGAAATACCAGAAGCTGCCGATAACTAATGTAAACAGACAGACCGCTACCGCAGATACTACCTCTGCAACATGTACAGTACTGTGCAAAACTCGTAGGCATTCTATATTTTTCAGGTTATATTTTGCTTATTCTTTCTTTAAGTTTTAGTTGTGACTGCACTTTGCAGTTCTACAACTACAGAACCTGTATCTGTTTCTCTACATACTGTGTTACTCTGTCCTCTAATGGTCAGGACCCCCACAGAACAGGTACTATTTGGGGCGTGGATCATTCTCAGTACTGCAGGTCTTCCTCTTAACCTTCTTCAGTGCTCACAGGATGCTGCCTACAGCTGGACATTTTTGGCTGGTGAACTATTTTCAGTACAGCAGTGACACTGAGGTGGTTTAAAACTCCAGCAGCGCTGCTGTGTCTGATCAAATCGTACAACACACACTAACACACAACCACCACATCAGTGCTGAGAATGATCCACCACCCAAATAGTACCTGATCGGTTATGGTCCTGTGGGGGTCCTGATCATTAGAACAGAGTAAAGGGGACATACTAAGATGGACTACAGTCTCAAATTCCGGAACTACGAAGTCCAGTGACCACTAAAACTTAAAGAAAGTATAAGCAGAATATAAACTGAAAAATACCGAATGCCCAAGACTTTTGCACAGTACTATATATATACTGTATAGCTTTAAAATCAATTGTACAATATACACATGTATTATGAATGCAAGCATCAGTGTGTCCTCATAATGTTACAGCAGAGGTTAAAAAAGATATGCCGCACATTCAGAATCTCAAACTACGCCTGTTACTCATGCTACAACCTGGCCGTAGTACGTAGTACGTAGTGCACGTAAACATTTTAAGTACTGGTTGGGTCCAGTTCTGCAGTACACCCCTACAGAACACAGGGTTTGTATATACAGCATCTACTGGGGAAGAGGTGCAGAAGGCAGTGTTCGTCAAATGTGGGTAGTACTAAAGGGACACTGGCCATTTTACGAGCTGCACGTATCATATAGACACATTCAGTATGTATTTTGTTAACCTCGGTCTACCTGTGGTGTATCATTATCAGCACAGCTTAGAATCCAATGGTAGTGTGTGTGTGGTGTTAAAAATTATGTATCCGTAAATGGCTACTTCTAGAAGGGTTGGTAAACTTTATGAACGTACAATTAAAGCTTGTATACCATTTTTTTTATAGACGTTTTATGTTAATTCCCTCTTTACCCTGGCCAAAGAAAACTGTTCACTGGATCTGTTTGTGCTTGGCGCTAAATTTTCAATCCAGCAGTGATAATGACTAAAGTTAAAAGTGTATAATAGTGACAAGGGCATTTTCTCGGGACATCATGACGGTGATGAAGATGTGTAATGAATTAAATACCTTTTTAAAAATGATTTCATGACAATGTATTCCAACACTGATAACTTATAGACTAAATAAAGGCAACATAAAGGTATTTACCTGTGCACAGCGCTTGCGGACGAGCAGTTTTGCACCCCGTCCATACTTCAAAATAAAAGTCACGTAATTTCGGGAGACAGGACCAGCACCTTTCCCCACATATTCCCACATTCATCTGTGAGGAACACCGTAAGGAACAATACAATTCAGGTACAGTTAAACAGATAAAACAAATAAGTAATTTGTGAAAATGACTTATATCCTGATTTCCTATGCTTTCTATTAGTCTAATCGAACAGACATGGCTTACTGTAACAACACATGCTGTCCCCAGCCCAAAGAACAAGTAATACAGAGACTGGTAAGACTGGTACCAATTCTTTGAATGTGTTCATAATTGATACAAAGACAGCAGACAGTAATCTGAAACAGAAATTTAATTCCACGTCATTCCATTTTGGATGTGCTTGACTAGATGTTAGGTTTTTCTGTATAGACTTATATGGTAAGCTGTGTAATTGCTGTATTAATTCCCTAGAGCCGTAAAGAGTCCTTAAGATAGTAAGTTTATCAAGATGTGTGCTGGTTTTGCAGTTGGTGTAAATGTTAGGTGTAGTAAGTTTTTAGGTTTATTTAACGTTGCTATCAGCAGCCATGTTCAGCGACACACACAAGGTTACATCCATACACAAGGTTATCTCAAGACAAGTCACTCATATAGTCAAGTCAATGCCAATTTAGTGTAGTCAATTAACCTAACATGCATGTCTTTGGACTGTGGGAGGAAACCGGAGTACCCAGAGTAAACCCACACAGACACGACATGCAGACACCACCCTGGGATTGAAGCCAGGACCTTTTTGCTGTGAGGCGGTGATGCTACCCACCGAGCCACCGTGCCGCCCAGCTGTAGTAAGTACAGTGTTTAGGGTTTAGACTACAATGCCCATGTAAACTATGGAAAATCTGACATTAAATTCTTCACCATAGAACGAAATGGAAAGGGGGCCGTTTCATTTGCTTGTAAGTCCCTTCAGAGTGGGTTAGACAGTCCTTCTAGTCTAGTCCATTTGAGTGAATCATGGTATATCTTACAAGGATTTTGCTTAAAGTTTCTTTTTTTAATGCGATTTGGTAGTTAAAAAAGACCAGCCCTAATAACCTGGGCCTAGACCAACCCCTGGTTAGTGATCCTTCTCATTTAACTATTCAGGTAAATTATATATATATATGCAATGTGCAATGGATATAGGTGGCATGGAGTGTAGCAGATAGCGATGGAGATCCAAGCTCAACAATCCAGGTTTGATCTTCAGATCCACGTTTCAGCCTGTTTGCAGAATCACATATTCTTTCCACAGGGTTTCCTCCAGCCAATTCGGTTTCTGCACTGGCATAAGCTGGCTCCGTGTACCAGGTGGTTTCTCACATTGTTTCCAGAATTTTGTAAAAGGTTTGAACTCACTAAGATTTGTTTGTATTATATACAGTACCACACTGAAATGTGAATATGACATGAATAAATGCAGTTGCAGTTACATATGCTCGTTTTTATTCAAATTTGGTGACAGTTGATGAGCAAAGATTGAAAAATGTACACAGTTAAAAACATTAAAAATATCTGTCTTTCTTATAATAAACTTTACACAGACAAAAAGCTGGTCATTATTACGACTACTATAAAAAATCTAATACATATCGGCAGCAGTCCTCATTCATGCAGCTAATAATACTATGGTGATGGTGTAAAGAAAAGTAAAGTCATTCCAGAGTTGGGTAACGAACAGTGGCATATTCAGTAGCAGATTTCTCCTTATTGAAGGTGACTGTAGCATCATCTGGATTCTTCAGGTAACTCACAGTGGCGTACTTAAGGTCTTCCTCTTCATCTGGTTGTTCTGTGAAGCAGGTCTCTCTGTCAGGATTGTTTCCTGAAGCAGTCGCATAACATCCAGACTCAGAGTTCGTGGGTTTAACCTCCCCATGGACATGATCATCAGATGGAACCTGACAGTTGAAAAGTATTCTGATAATTTCTGAAGAACAACCTTGCAATTATGGTGCAGAATAACCACACACACACACACACACACACACACACACACACACACAGAGTCTAATACTTACTTGATTATTGTCACTGATCATCATGGATGAATGGGTGGAACCTGTAACTGTTAGTAAACGTTACACTGTCTCAATTCAATTCAATTTAATTTAATTCAATTCAATTCAATTCAAGGTTGCTTTGTTGGCATCACAAATATTAACATATTAACATTGCCAAAGCTTGTATACAGAGCAAAGCAGAAAAGAACTTTAGAATTATGTCATACCTAACAAATGTAGTCATAGTCATATCCAAATACATAAGTAGAAATGTGTGAATGTGAGAGACGGATACCGCTGAGACGCTCAGATAATGTACCTTGTGTCTTCCTGCAACTCAGTATGTAAAATATCACTGCAAATCCTCCTGCCAGTAGCAGAGTCACACAAACACACATGATAATGATGACAGATGAACCTGGAATAAACAGAGACAATACAGAACAGGAACTGTACAAACAGCATTTTCATACATTACTATGAACATGTATTTTTAGCATGCCTTTAAAAACCTTAGGGCTGCTGGGTAGTTTCTGTTTTTTAACCCTTGGTCTGTTGGTCTAATGATACCATGTTGAAGATGACGTGTACTCACTGACAAAAAAAATAAAGCACCAAGAAAGAAATGTCAGATTGCTCCAAAACTAGGATTTTTAAATAATTCAATTGTAAATCATGGTGGAAAATAAGTACTTGGTCACCCACAAACAAGCAAGATTTCTGGCTCTCACAGATGTGTAACTGCTTCTTTAAGAGGCTCTTCTTGCATCCCAAGAACACCATGGCTACTGTGAAGCATGTGGGCAGAAACATCATGCTTTGGGGCTGTTTTTCTGCAAAGGAGACAGGACGACTGATCCGTGTTAAGGGAAGAATGAACAGGGCCATGTATCGTGAGATTTTAAGCCAAAACCTCCTTCCATCAGTGAGAGCATTGAAGATGGAACGTGGCTGGGTCTTCCAGCATGACCCCAAACACACCTCTCGGGCAACAAAGGAGTGGCTCCATAAAAAGCATTTCAAGGTCCTGGAGTGGCCTAGCCAGTCTCCAGACCTCAACCCCATAGATAATTTGTGGAGGAGTTGAAAGGCCCCAAAACATCACTGCTCTAGAGGAGACCTGCATGGAGGAATGGGCCAAAATACCAGCTACAGTGTGTGCAAACCTGGTGAAGACTTACAGGAAACATTTGACCTCTGTCATTGCCAACAAAGGTTATGTTACAAAGTATTGAACTTTGTTATTGACCAAATACTTATTTTCCACCATAATGTACAATTAAATCCTTTAAAAATTCTACAATGTGATATTTTTTTTCTCATTTTGTCTCTCATAGTTGAAGTGTACCTATGATGAAAATTACAGACCTCTCTTGTCTTTCTAAGTAGGACAACATGCACAATCATTGGCTGACTAAATACTTTTTTCCCCCCTGTGTCTAATTACAGGTATGGTCTGATAAGACACTGGGTCTTGCAACAAGAGGATGTAAAATTGCTTCCTCCGTTGCCCTCTAAAAAGGCTCTCAGGGGCTCTCAGTAACTTACTTTTTTGTAGGAAATCGTTATCTGCTGGACATGCCTCTACGATGCACTCTAAGACATTTTTCTCAGTTAAGAGACTTTGAGGTGCATCATTGGACTGAGAGATGCAGGATGGTTACTTTGACAAATTGCCTGCTATATCTAGGCCCTTCTGAGCTAGCTGTTAGGAGGTGTTGGGAGCAGTAGTTCCATGACGGTACGCACACAAAACTGGTTCCAGACGGCCCAGTCTGACCACCAGTAGAGAGGATCGTTTGATCCGTCGACAAGCATGAGCAGCTCCCACAGTTTCATTATCCATTATCAACACAGGCACCTTCACTACACACCCCGTCTCTGCCTGGACCAATTCCAGGTGCTAAGCAGAAGGGAATTTGTTGTCACGGCACCCATTATGTGTTCTGCCTTTGACAACCAGCCCACAGTTTACTAGGTTTCCCCAATAAACTTATCCTTTCGCGCTAATATTTTATTCACTTACATATAACATCATTACATTCACACATATAAGATTTCATTCGATCCCAACAACTCCTTCTTGGTGTGTTATATTTTTTGTCAGTGAGTGTACATAATAACATGCATTATTCTGGTACCAAGATGAAACCAAACAAAAGAAACTTTCAGTTGTACTCATAAATCAGTTTATTTATTGGAGCCCTAACACACTGATCCCCTGATTGTAATGATTTAACATCAATATGGAATGAAAAAGTTCTTACTGAAATTTGCTGCATGAGATGAAATTTCTGTCGATGCTGCTGATGGCCCACACCGAAAAAACAACAACAACCATTTAGTTCATTGCCAGTTAGAATTGTTGGTGTAAATATTATTTCAGTTATAAGTCAATACGAATTAAAATGTCACCTGTAACCTGTAGCTGAATCTCTTGGAAGAAGGTGTAATACTTGACTGGGTGCACTTTGCTCTTCACTCCACAGAGATAAACTCCTCCATCAGTTTCTCTCACATCACTGATGTTTACAATAACTCTAGCCTTATTATCATCAGAAGTGGTGAATCTGCCATTCTGATATTTTGTTGTGGTATTCAGGACCTCTTTAACAATAGTCTCATTATCAAGCTTGAAGATGTACTTGAAAAGAGCCTGGTAATCTGCTGGAGAGTTACAGATGAAGGAGCTATTCTGTCCAAGATGTATGTTCATGGCTTTGGTCTCCCCACAACAAGCATCTGTCATTTAACAAAATAATAAATAAATAAATAAATAATATTAGCTTGATCACCAATGTTTTAGCGTCATGTAGAAGTGATTCCTTTTTAATAGTTCTACAAAAAAAAAATCCCTTACCATTATGAACGGTCAGGTTGTATTTCTTCTCAGTTTGTGGTCCAATTTTATATTCTCCACCATCCTCTGGCTTCAGCCCTCTGATCAGCACACTCAAATATTCACTATGGTCTTTATACAGTGTGAATCTGCCCTCTTGAACACTGGAGTTTTTGGTATCAGAGCGTATTATATCTGTGCAGCCACGTTTGTCCACTTTGCAGATCTTTTTATTATTTCTTAGATCCCAGAGTATATCAGTGTGTATAATGACACTTCCTCCTGAGTAGCCAATCACATCAAAGCAGTCTACTTGTCCTGTCAGTCAAATGAAAATTTCTTTCATCTATTACCTCACCAAGCCTTTAATAGTCTCACAATGTAAAAATAACTTCATTTGGATAATAAAGTAGAATAACTGACCTGAGAGCAGGTAGAGGGTGAAGATGACGAGGATTTTCATCCCGGATCAAAGTTCAGCTTCGGTGTACTCCTATGCCTTCATACATGTTCACCCACTAGCTTTTAAATGCTAAGTTTCAAACATTTAGCAATGCAACTTCCTCTTTTGTAAGAGTGCTCTGTGTGTGTGTGTGTGAGTGTGAAATTAAGGGCAAGTTCCGCCGCTTTGTTCATGCATTTCAAAAACCGTTATTAACTACATAATACCAACGTCAGTGGTGAGAAGGCTAGTGCTGATGCCACAGCTTCAGAATTTGTTTAAACCGAAGGAGAACAGATATTTGTTTAACAAATTTTCAACATGGACGAGACGTCTTTGTTTTGAAAGCATATGCCAGAACATACTTTTGTCTATCAGAGATTGCAGTTTGAGAGTGTGTGGCAGGTGTGTTTTTTAGATTAAAGCTTCCTGCCGAACCAAATCCTGGACTGTTCTGGTAACCGAGCAAACATTCTTTAATACTGTATATGTAATTTGTGGCAAACTACTTTATTTAGGACCCGAAGCTCCACTGCGGACTCTCAAAAATAAAAGGTTTCAATTTGAATACACTTTGTTCAATAAAACATCCATTTCCTCATCAGAATAGTTTTTCTTTTGCTATTCCAAGAGTTTTTGGAGGATTTTTGCTGTGTTCCTCAGTTCCAGGTCATGTGTTATTCATGGTTGTGGAATATGTTAATTGTATGCTAATTATAAAGGTACATGCACCCACGCCAAATGATTGGTGTTCCTTACCTTACACAAGTTCCACTAACAGCAGCAGCATAACCAAGTGTTGGGTAGAGCTCACTTTCTGGGAAGGAATATAACCCAAATGCTACTGCTGAGTTGAGGTCCCTACCCAGATGTGTTATATACAGTGGTGTGAAAAAGTGTTTGCCCCCTTCCTGATATCCTATTTTTTTTGCATGCTTGTCACACTTAGGTCTTTTCGGAACATCAAACCAATTTAAATATGAGTCAAAGACAAGACAAGTAAACACAAAATGCAGTTTGTAAATGAAGGTGATTATTAGTAAGTGAGAAAAAAATCCAACCCCCCCCCCTTGATAAAACATAACTTAACTGTGGTTTATCACACCTGGATTCGCTGTCTATAGCCACACCCAGGCCTGATTATTGCCACACCTGTTCTCAATCAGGACATCACTTAAATAGGACCTGCCTGACAAAGTGAAGTACACCAAAGGATCCTTAAAAGCTACACATCATGCAGAGATCCAAAGAAATTCAGGAACAATTGAGAAAGAAAGTAATTGAGATCTATCAGTCTGGAAAGGGTTATAACGCCATTTCTGAAACTTTGGGACTCCATTATCCACAAATTCCGAAGACATGGAACAGTGGTGAACCTTTCCAGGAGTGGCCGGGTGACCAAAATTACCCCAAGAGCACAGCGACGACTGATCCAAGAGGTCACAAAAGACCCCACAACAACATCCAAAGAACTGCAGGCCTCACTTGAATCAGTTAAGGTCAGTGTTCATGCCTCCACCATAAGAAAGAGACTTGGCAAAAATGCCCTGCATGGCAGAGTTCCAAGATGAAAACCTCTGCTGAGCAAAAAAAACATTAAAGCTA
>JAJAGP010000039.1:612500-874222 GCA_025084515.1 Ancistrus triradiatus | reverse complement strand
TGATGCGCACATTAGCAGCATCACTCGAATTGCTTTCTTTCAATTACGTAATATCACTAAACTTAGAAATACCCTCTTTTTAAATGATGCAGAAAAACTAGTTCATGCGTTTATAACCTCAAGGTTGGATTACTGTAACGCCTTACTTACTGGATGCTCTAGTAAATCTATAAATAAACTTCAGTTAGTTCAGAATGCAGCTGCCCGAGTGCTAAATCAAACTAGAAAATTTGATCATATCACTCCTGTTCTATCATCACTACACTGGTTACCAATTAAATTCCGCATTGATTACAAAATACTTCTTATAACTTATAAAGCTCTACATGGCCTGGCCCCACATTATCTGAGTGAACTCTGAGAGTTTTACAATCCAGCTCGTCTACTTTGTTCGCAGGGTACAGGACTTCTTTTAGTTCCTAGAATTAATAAAATTCACAACAGGGGGAAAGGCTTTCTCATACATGGCCCCACAACTATGGAATAAACTACCCACTTTTGTACGAGACTCAGACACTCTCCAAAATTTTAAGTCTAGGCTAAAGACATACTTATTTACGCAGGCTTTTGACTATATTTAGACCAGAATGCATGGCTGAGGTTACTAGGGCCAGAGTCTGGAGTCATGTCTGGCCTGCCTACCTTGTCCGTTAGCCAGGAGTGTCGGGTGGGTGGTCTGGCTGAACTGGGCTTCGGTCCTCTTGATCTTGACTTGTGCATCCTTGCCTTAGACTAAGGGCAGAGCTGGGGGTTCACAGTCAAAGAGTCTTACCTCCCGTGGAGTTGCTGATGTCTCATGTGGTCCCTCTTGGCTGTGCTACCTTCCAATTCTCCTCTTTCTAGCTATCCTGCTATAGCTATTGCTGCCGGGATCTCATGCTACACATGGCATCAGTGATTGTTAATGGACACTGTGCTCTTAATCAATAACTAATTGCATTTTTCTGTTTTCTCTCCGAGCTGCGTTCCGGTACCAGTTCCTGCCCCACACGATGTTCGTCCGCTTCAGCTTCATTCAAGCTGCTTCTGTCATCAGCTCCGGCCCCATCATACCCAGGCCACACCGGACGGCAGTAACTCTCTCCCTCCTCCAGTTATCTGGGGTCGAAGTGCCGCCAACGACTTTCTTGCTTAGACTCAGGATCCTAGAGTGTCTCTGTATATCGGACTACTTAATGCCGATGTGCAGATTTCACATTTTATTTGAAGTATGACTCCATGACTTTAGTTTCATTCTTAGATTTATCATCTACGCCACCCAAGGAGGTTGGGTCCATTATTGAGTCTTGGTCCTCCCAAGGTTTCTTCCTCATAACACATAGGGAGTTTTTCCTTGCCACTGTCGCCCTAGACTTGCTCAATTTGGAATTGGACGTAGATATTAGGAGATAATCTAAACTTGTAAAGTTGCTTTGAGACAATGCTCCATTGTAAAAAGCGCTATATAAATAAATCTGACTTGACTTGAACCCTGACCAGGATAAAGCAGGAGTAAAATTATAATGAAGAATGTATTTAAAAATTTGACCAAGGACACCAAGAATAAAACAGCCAAAAGAGGAGAAAAGCCTGTTTTTAAGCACACCAGCTTCCCTTTTCATACAAACTGTCCTGTGCTGCAAATAAAATTTTATCTATACACAATCTGAAACATGTTAATCAACCACTCCATATAGACCAAACACTAAAATATGCTACGGGGATGTTTGTGTACTTTCCCCGACCTCTCATTTTCTTATATATTAATGAACAATACTCACCGTGACCTTCACCCACAAAAGTGGAAAGAAGCTGAGATAAACACGTCAAAGCTAGTTAATGTCCCAAACAGGAAAGTAGAAAAACAATGCTTTAGTTACTAAAGTTTGTTGGGACATCAGTAATATTTTCCAAAATGCGTGTATGTGTTAACACCCATGGCTTCACTCTGGTGTGTCTAAATGAGTTATGAGTCAATATAAGACGTAATGGTGATGGTTCTTTGAAACAATACGCATTAAAACTAAAACCGTAAAAAAGCTATCTATTTTCCTGAAACGTAACGCTGGGTTGGAAAAGCTCTGTGCTAGCCATGCTGTGTTCAAGTAGTTCTCACACAAACGCAGAGCTTTAGAGCCCTTTAACGGCTCTCTTTCAAATACAGCCTAGTCAGGAGGTTTTTAAGTAGTTTTCCGACTTCTAGCTCCTGATACGGGTCTCTAGCTTTCTCCGTGACCGCTCGTTATACGACTTAATTGAAAAGTTTGAACAAATTCACCATCGACACTTGCGTCTAAAGCCTCAACGAATTGCGCATGCTCCAGCGTCCAATCCCCGATCGCCATCGTTTGGGTAGAAACTAAAACGACTGTTCTCACTATCTAGTGCACTATCTGCAGATTGAATAATGCATTTATACCCTTTACCGTGCAGTACATTGCACTTTAACTATTAAACAGAGAAAACAATTTTGTCTAAACCATAGGGCTACTTTAAGAACAGTGGTTTTAAACTTTCAAACTTTTTCTGCAATGCCCCACGTTTGTAACACAACAGTAACACAAATACTCATCTTTTGCTTCCAGACTTCACCGGAATTTAGTTTAAACATTGTATTTCATATAAAACTACAAGTGCTTACTGAACTAAATTAAATAAAGTGCCAAATCACACTGCTTTAGAATGACACAGGGAATTCTTGTGTCTTCAAAAATGGTCTCTTAAAGTCCAAACTAAAAAGTCCACAAAAAAGGTAAAAGTGAAAGCTGCACAAAACTGCCATCAGCTACATGCTGGCAGTTTAGTGGTAGATAAAGTACTTACAATTTCAGGACTACAACAGAAGACAGGCAAGGGGCGCTTCTAGACTACTTGTATTGGGGTAAACACAGAATTTAGAGGGGCACAACTGTAACCCTCTGCTTGCCAATCAGTAATTGTGGAACAATTGTGCATAAAAATAAACCTGTTACACACCACACAGATAAACGATTTAACACAAAACTGAAGAACAAATTGACACTAAATAATTGTTTATTAATTGCATTCATTTTGTTTACACTAATGTAACTGATGCCTGTGCTATAGCTTAATGAATGATTTTGTTAAGTGGTTTATTTGTAGTTTTGGTAGGATATACTATGCTAGCCAATGTAGGATATACTATGCTAGCCAAAACATATAACTAGCATGAGATATCACTATCTTAGCTGCAGTGTGGCTGACTTAAAAAATTTTTTTGTGGATGTCCATTACTCTATGCCAAAAAATGTAAGAAACTTTCTCTGACTGAAAGCGTTAGCCTATCATGCTTTTGAAAAGATGCTGGGGCATTATGGGCAATGTAGTGTCTGTGACGTGAAGTGTAGTTTTGCTCAGCAATCCAAGATAAAATTGATCTTTTTCTGTCATGATTTTAGATTTTAGTGGGGCACACAGCAACATTTTGGGTGGGTCTGATGATGCTCCTGGGATTTAATGTAGCTGTGCTTTGGGCATTTCTTGATGACGACAAGAAAACGTCCTTCTTGCCATTGGGAGGTTGTATTTCCAGTCAGTTTGTCACCATTATTAATTTTACTGTTTAATCACCTGACAGTGCTGTTGGTAGTTTGAAATAGAAAACAGAGAATGTTGGTATAGCCCTTAAGTTACCTATTAATTATCTAGTATACATAGTAGTAATAAAGGTTTCATCTATATGCATTTAATACACTGCTACTCTTGGTACCCCCTTCAGGAATGGCTTTTGAGATTTTCAATAGTGAAATGAAATATGCCGCCATGGCTTTGCACTAGTGTAGCTGACTTTTCTTTATTTACAGCGGCTTCCTGCTTCTACTTCCGTTGTAGTTGCAAGGTTCAAAAGCTGTTCATTGTGACTACAGTATATGTGAAAAAGGAAGTGGGACAAGTAAGAAAGTTGCTGAATTGCATTTCTTCTTTCACTGTCACTAACAGAGCCTGTAGCTTTGATTCAGGTCATTTCCCAGCAGCATTAGGTTGCATTATTTCATGAGCCTGGCTCTCTGATGCTGGAATAACTACAGTCAACATTATAGGATTCCATGGCATGTTGGTCAAATAGAACTGCAGTAGTAAAAAAGCATGCATGGACTATACGTATGTTATTTATAATGTGAATATTTATATTTCATTTTATCAGGCCAATGTGCAATTTTTTTATTTTTTCATCATTTGAAAGTCATTTAAGAACACTACAAGGGCCATGCGCAATCTATTTTGTTTTGTTCTGTTTGAGTGTAAATATGTATACAAAATTGATGCTTATTTTGTCTTACCTTATTTAATTAAATTCCATATACTTTTAGTCCATATTGTCCCACCAAGAGGGAGGGAGATGCAATTTAATTTCGTTGTGCAAGTGTACAAGTACAATGTGCAGTGACAATAAAGTTCACTCATTCATTCATTCAAGTTCAGGATGATCTTTGTGTGCTTTTTTTAGATGCATCAGCATAGACAGAGGCTCCCAGATATCCATGCTTCTCAGGGTGGGGCTGGGTCTGTCAGATTTCTAGCATAGACTGCATAGACTCAACCATACAACAAAATGTATTGTGATAGAAATCTTAAGTGTCTTGGGTCATGTTGTAACATTTTTGTGCCCCTTGTGTGTTAGTGGCTATTTAAATATTATGTAAATAATAATTTGATATCCAAAATGTGTTGCTTTAAATGTTTATTCCTATTACTATTGATTACTATTGAGAGTGAATTGGGCAAATTGTGTACCAACAATAACCAATCATTTCTAGGAAATTCTTGCACTTATTAATCTTATCTGAAGTAACTGTGCAGATATTTAATTTAAGCAGATGTTTATTGGGTGTACCACCTTCTGTCATGTCACTGTATGAACGTCTCGATTGTCAAAGGCGTAACCGACTTCGCCTGAAAACCTACTTCCTGTTTGCAGTGCGTTCTTTTGTCTGCTGTTAATTTACTTTTCATGTGTGTGGGCCAAGCGCTTGATGACCTGCACACCACCCTGCTAAAGGCATCAAATCCATCTGCATTCATTCAGCAAGTGTTGAGCTGATGGAACCACGAACCAGGGTGCTTCATGCTTACTGACAGATAAATATGCTGAAAGTCCATGTTAGGCAATGGCTTTCATTAATTTGTAGCTCTTATGAAGCATGACCCTGGTCCCTGTTCCATCAAGGCTTTGACAAATAGGACACATGTCTGAGCTAGATAGCTTATGAAATAGATGATGGAAGACTACTGGTGGACTCAAAGCAGTCCGTATGGACTCCATAAACATACACTATAAGAACAAAAGTATTGGGACACCTACACATTACAGTTAGAGGAGCTTTTATGACATCCCATTCAAAAATCATATTCATTAATATAGAGTTTACAGATATAACAGCTTCCACACTTCTAGGAAGGCTTTCTACAAGATTTGAGTGTGTTTGTGGGAATATTTGCCCATTTATCCATCCATTTGTGAGGTCAGACACTAATGTTGGATGAGAGGGCCTGGCTTGTAATCACAGTTTTAGTCCATCCCAAAGATGTTCGATGGGATTGAGGTCAGGGCTCCGTGCGGATGAAAATTAACCATGGTTTTACCATGCTTTTTCTATGGTTACTATGGTATCTCTATCATGGTTTTAGCAAAATACTGTAGTAAAACCACGACAGTACACACATAGCTACCATAAGATACCTTAGTAGTTCAACTACAACTAATAGAACTAACCATAAACTACATAGTTTATATTGACATCAATCTGACATGGTTTTACTATGATAGTAACCATTCATAGTTTTCTTTCTTCCAAAATACCATGGCAAAACAATAATTAATTTTCACAAGGGTTGTCCAGTCCAGTTCTTCCACACCAAACTCACCCAACCATGCCTTTATGGACCTTGCTTTGTGCACTGGGGCACAGTCATGCTTCAACAGAAAGGGCCTTCCCCAAACTGTTCACACAAAGTTGGAAGCATACAGTTGTCCTAAATGTCATGGTATGGTGAAGCATTAAGGTTTCCCTTCACTGGAACTAAGGGGACTAGGTACAATGAAGTCAGTTAATATAGCCATATATTACTGTAAGACCTAGTGAATTGTCAGTCCACGGAATACTGCTGCAGAGTCCAGTGATGGATACTTTACACCATTCCATCTTGATACTTGGCACTTTGGAACTCTGTAGTCTGAAGTCATTGAGTCAGCAGAGCGTTGGTGACTTTTTTTCACTATGCGCACTCAGTGACCCTGCTGTCACTTTACTGTCACTTGCATGGCTTGGGTTGCTGGGGCCGGAGTCTGGAGTCATGTCTGGCCTGCCTGCCTTGTCCGCTTGCCGGGAGTGTCGAGTAGGCGGTCTGGCTGAACTGGGTCCTCGTGATCTTGACTCATGCATCCTTGCCTTAGAATAAGGGCAGAGCTGGGGGGTTCATAGTCAAAGAGTCTTATGGTGATCAGAGAACGTTGGTGTTGCTTGTCTTCTGGTACCTCTCGTGGGGTTTTCCAATGTCTCAGTGATCCCTCTTGGCTTTGTTTTCCTACCTTCTCCTCTTTCTAGTTTCTACTATGCCTGCTATCGCTAAATGCTGCCGGGTCTCATGCTACACTTGCATCAGTGATTGACATGGATCAAGTGAAATTGTTAATAAACACGGTGCTCCTTAATCAATAACAACTACATTTTTCTGTTTTCTCGCCTATCTGTGTTTCGCAGTTCCGGCCCCACACATGATGTAACACTGATGGAGATCCCCTGTGCTATTCATTTTATTCGACCATGACTCCATGACTGAGTTTCGCTCTTAGATTACATCATACCCCCCGGGCCATTTAATGTCGATGTGCATACTTCACATTCTATTCAAACTTTGACTCCATGACTTTAGTTCGCTCTTAGATTTATCATCTACGCCGCCCAAGGAGGTTGGGTCCCTTTTTGAGTCTTGGTCCTCCCAAGGTTTCTTCCTAGAACTAGGGAGTTTTTCCTTGCCACTGTCGCCCTAGGCTTGCTCAATTTGGCATTGGACATAGTTATTAGGAGATAATCTAAACTTGTAAAGTTGCTTTGAGACAATGCTCCATTGTAAAAAGCGCTATATAAATAAATCTGACTTGACTTGACTTGACTTTACGTGGTCTGTTACTTCATGGGTGAGTTTGTGTGGTTCTTAAATGCTTCCATTTTTTAATAATACCACTCATAATTGATCGTGGAATATCTAGGAGGGAAGAATTGTCAAGAAATGACTTGTTGCAACGATGGCATCCTATTACAGTACCACGCTCGAATTCAATGAGCACTTTAAAACAACTCATTCTTTCACAAATGTTTGTACAGGCAGACTGCATGGCTACATGCTTGATTTTACACACCTGTGGAGAGCAGAATGAATTAAATACTTGAATTAAGTGATTAAGAGGTGTGCACCAATACTTTTGTCCATGTGGTATAGATGCTTATTTCCGAACAGGGTTCAGCTACTGTAGTTCATGAAAACTAAAACAAACAAGGGTCATAATAGCAACATATAATCAATTTGTTTCGATTATATAGTCATAAAACTGAAGAAAGTACAGTCTGAAGTTAACACAGCCTCTGCTGGAAGAAACTTCAAATTAACATATTTCTGCAAATCATACTATATAACTGAAAGGAGTCAGTTTTGCTGGTTCAGAAAAATGAAGAAATATTCCATATTTAAGTTAAGAAATACTTTATTTACCTTTTTTGGGAAAAAATATAACTTTAAAATCATAATTTAATTCTCTGACTTACAGACAAATAAATGACACAAGTGGGAGACCATTAATGACTTGATGACATATAACATTCATGTATCATTTTCAAACCTGTTTATTTTCTTTTTCACCTCTCCATGACTGGCCAAGTACTTGCAACACTACATGGATAGGTCAAACACACAAAAAACCCCCGAAATGCTAATGTTTATATGCATTGCACACAAACTCCAGAAGACGACATGTTCATACACTACTATATACAGCACTGAAGAATTAGCAAATACAAACGCAACAATGCCTTATTCCAGCAAGTACACTCCTGCAGTATTTCACAGGAAAGTGGTCAAAAGCTTTGTTACAACACGTGGTAGCAATTCTATCCTGTACAGAAAATTTGATTTGAGTATGATGTAATTGACGTGGTTTCTGCTGTATGTTCATGGAGATACACTACACAGACAAATGTTTGTGGACACCACTTTTAATTATTGAGCTCTGCTATGTCAGAAACGCTCACTCATAACACATTCATAATACACATTCATTTTTGGATTCTCCCTACAAACAGAAGAATGGGTTTTCATGATATTTCAATCTCCCTTCAGACTCCCAGTATGGCACATTCATAGGTTTCTGCTTCCAACAAGTCAGTTAATCAACTTTCTGCCCTGCTGTCCTTAAACAAAGTCCACAGATAATTGGTTTACCAACTTTCCTTGACGACATGGCTGGCTTGCACAGAGCCTTGACCTCAATTCCCTCAGACACCTTGAATATGCACTGGAATGACAAAAGTGAGCCTGGGCTTATAGTCTTAACATCAGAAGCTGACCTCACAGTCATGTTACAAAATCTAGTGGAAATCCCAAAGGAAGAACAAAGGTTGTTGTGGGAACACAGGCTGGGGAATTTGGGCAAACTCCATACTAATACCCATGTTTTAGATGTCATGTCTTGGGTGTCCACAAATTTGTCTATACAGTGTATGTCTGGTTGAAAAGTTTGAGGAGACTGTGTGCAACCTGTCATTGTAGATCGTGGAAATGTCAGTGTCAGCGTCAGCGGCTGTGTCACACACAAACATTGGGACATTGTGTTAACAAAAGTGTTCCAATAAACCATTAGCCAAATAAGGTAAGTAAAAGGATTCTCCTGCTTATCTGTCTGCTATTTGGTATTTGCTATTACGCAAATGGTCGCATTCCATACACTTCCTCATTGCCGCTTCCTCTTAGCGCAAATCACAGTAAGGTTAAACCTATCCTTTTATGATTAGTGTTGTAACTCCAGGTTTAAAGCATTTTTTTACTTCCTCAGAGTGAAATGTCATGTAATGAAATGATTGTACATGTGCTTATCTTATGTGTGTGTGTGTGTGTCTGTGTGTGTGTGTCTGTGGTCAAACTTAAATTGTACGCTACTAAAACAATGTTCTGCAGAGTCAAGTTAAATGCAGTGCACTTCATCCCAACACAATAAAACCAAATAAGAACTGTGAAGCATGGTGGAAGGAGCATCATGGTTTAGGGCTACTTAAGGGAATAAAATCTAAATTGTATCAATATACTTTTCAATATTCCTTAAGCAGTGTTCCATCAGCTGAAGCTGTAAGTTGAATGATGAAACAAGACTTTGATCCCAAACACCATGTTCAATAATGATCTAAAATTCCTCCTCACTTTTGTGAAAATCTAATCACACTTACTGGAAACATTATTGCTGTGAACGGATGCTCTACCAAAGCAGGAACATGTTAAATGTTTATGTAGAATGTGTTTTTTATTATTATACCTTGGACAGCAATCAGACCACATTTTATGATTCATTAATGCCAAAATTCTGGACATTCCAAACACAAACCAATGTCCTCCACAAACTATTCTTGCAGCTGTTGAGACTGAAGCTGATTTGTACATTCACTCACTTCTTTAGGTACATCTTGCTAGTACAGGGTTGGGCCCATTTTTGCCTTCAGAACTGACTTAATTCTTTGTGGCATAGATTCCCCAGGGATTCTGGTCCATATTGACATGATACCATCATGCAGTTGCTGCAGATTTGTCAGCTGCACATCCATGATGCCAATCTCCCAATTCACTACACCTCAAAGGTGCTCTATTGGATTGAGATCTGGTGACTGTGGAGGCCATTTGAGTACAGTCAACCCATTGTTATGTTCAAGAAATGATTGATGATGATATGAGCTTTACGACATGATGCATAGGAGACGCACAAAGGGATGAACATTGTCAGAAACAATATTCAAGGAGACTGGTGTTTAAACGATGCTGAATTCAGAGGACCAAAGTGTGCCAAGAAAACATCCCCCACACCATCACACCAGCAGGAGCAGCCTGACCACCGGCATCAAGGCATTTTTGCCCAGAAACCTGCCACTCACTGGATATTTTCTCTTTTTCAGACCATTCTATGTAAACCCTAGAGATGGCTGTGAGTGACAATCCCAGTAGATTATCAGTTTCTGAAATACTCTGACCCGTCTAGCGCCAACAACCATGCCACTTTCAAAGTCACTTAAATCACCGCTCTTCCCATTCTGATGCTCAGTTTGAACATCAGCAGGTCGTCATGACCATGTCTACATGCTTAAATGCATTGAGTTACTGCCATGTGACTGGCTGAGCAGACATTTGCATCAATGGCAGTTGAACAGCTGTACCCAATTAAGTGGCTGGTGAGTGTGTATGCCTTGTGAAAGTCAAACCAAGACAGTACCTCAGACACACCACAAAAACAAGAGCATCTTTTAAGTCTTTAAACATCAAAAACTGATACCACAAGGTGCACAAAGATGTTTCCTCTTCCTCTTGTCGCAGCACAAACACTGAGCCACAGAGACCAAATCACCCGCTAATGGAAAGTGCAAGTTTCAGTCTATGCTGCCAGACTTCTATTTACATAATGCGTCATCGGTTCTTATGGATGAAATGACCACTGAAATAACTACAGACATCTAGAATTCATCTAGTTTTCACAGAATTAAATCAGACAATATTAAACAAGCCCGTTCTATTTTCTAGTGCTTAATACTTGCGTGTGTGTTTGCTTTCAAGGAGACACTCTAGGCACCACAAGCACTATTTAACCATTTCACTGTTGCTAGTTAATGTAGCCGTGACTAACAATGCATGTTTGTATAGTTCTTCTTTACACTGACCTTATAAATTATTTACAGCTTTTCAAGGTTTCAAGGTCAGCTTTGAAATGAACCCGAGACAGCATAACCGTAGTACCTACCTTCACTGTCAAGGTGGAGAAGTGCAAATATACAGAACGACTTAAATACATATTAAGTGATTTACAAAGGGATACAAGCTAAATTAGCTGTTTGCATGAACACAACATTTTTAAGTGACTAAGAGAAAAAAAATCAACTTTCTCATGTTTCTCTCATCTGCATATGGGTCAAAAACATGGCGTGTCATTTCGGGTCTGGTAAAGGTGAGCAAAACCCTCACACAAGAGGAATCGCTGAAGCAAAATCAAAGTTGGTATTGAGCATAATATGTAATTAGAAAAGACTATCATGAAAAAGCAGGCTGAGTAACAACAGTTTACTACTTGGACGATAAATTAAATATAATTACTAAGTTCGTCAATTATCCTGTATACAGTATTATGTAAATGTTTGGGCATCACTAGATAAATCATATATTTTGTTGAATTTTTAACTGAACAGAATTTAACTTTTAAAGGTCTCAAACCCAGATCCCTTCAGAGGTGGGCTAATAAAATAGACTGCTATGTTAGCGAAACACGCTGATGTTTATAAAACACTTAAAATATGATAGAATATATTCAAAACTTTTTACAGCATATCTGTTTTACAGGGTTTTTTCTTTCAATGTACCTAATCTTTTGCACTGTATCATTTATACAGTGTATATACATGTATCATGTATATGTTGAGTATATATATAAGATAACTAAAAAGAAAAAACACGTAACTTCAAAAACATAAGTAAATGTGCCATTTTGCTTCAATGACTATTTTCATTTAATGTGGCTATGAATTGATACCAGTGTCTGTATTATTCATGAATCTTGGTGGAATTCAATATGTTATCGAATCAAGTGATCCAATATCGCACTGAAATATCATGCTGTTCATTCATTAATCTCAAACCTTTTCTAGTAAACAGTGCAAAGTTATCTCCTTTGAAATCCCGACACAGAGCTAACAGACACTCTGAAGCCCGTGTGTCTCCGGATGTCTACAGTGCAATCGTGTACTTGCTGTTTCAATAGGACGAATGATTAACCAGCTGCCAGTCAGTAAATCGGGAATCAGGAACATGACTGACTTCTCAAACTTCAAATTATTTACAATATTTACTGTGGCTTCACTGGTGGATATAGCTAACGTACTGCTATGGCTGATCAGTAAAATGAAGTGATCGATGCTTCACATATATTACAGGAGCCACACACATGCATGGATCCTACTCAGCTAGCATAGGGATTGTAGACATACGCAGACGTACAGTACTGTGCAAGCAACTGTGCAAGGCCATTATTAGATTAGATTGTTTTAGCAATGATGAAATGACCATTTACAGTGGTGCTTGAAAGTTTGTGAACCCTTTAGAATTTCCTATATTTTTGCATAAGTATGCAGACCTAAAACATCATCAGATTTCCACACAAGTCCTAAAAGTAGATAAAGAAAACCCAGTTAAACAAATGAGACAAAAATATTACACTTGGTCATTTATTTATTGAGGAAAATCATCCAATATTACATATTAGTGAGAGGCAAAAGTATGTGAACCTCTAGGATTAGCAGTTAATTTGAAGGTGAAATTAGAGTCAGGTGTTTTCAATCAATGGGATGACAATCAGGTATGAGTGGACACCCTGTTTTATATAAAGAACAGGGATCTATCAAAGTCTGCTCTTCCCAACACATGTTTGTGGAAGTGTATCATGGCATGAACAAAGGAGATTTCTGAGGACCTCAAAAAAAGAGTTGTTGATGCTCATCAGGCTGGAAAAGGTTACAAAACCATCTCTAAAGAGTTTGGACTCCACCAATCCACAGTCAGACAGATTGTGTACAAGGAAATACCCATTGTTACCCTCCCCAGGAGTGGTCGACCAACAAATATCACTCCAAGAGCAAGACGTGTAATAGTTGGCGAGGTCACAAAGGACCCCAGGGTAACTTCTAAGCAACTGAAGGCCTCTCTCACATTGGCTAATGTTAATGTTCTTGAGTCCACCATCAGAAAAACACTGAACAATAATGGTGTGCATGGCAGGGTTGCAAGGAGAAAGCCACTGCTCTGCAAAAAGAGCATTGCTGCTCGCTAAAGATCACGTGGACAAGCCAGAAGGCTATTGGAAGAATGTTTTGTGGACGGATGAGACCAAAATAGAACTTTTGGTTTAAAAGAAAAGCGTTATGTTTGGAGAAAGGAAAACACTGCATTCCAGCATAAGAACCTTATCCCATCTGTGAAACATGATGGTGGTAGTATCTGTCCATGAACTGAATCTCAAGAGAAGGTGGATCATGCAGCAAGACAACGACCCTAAGCACACAAGTCGTTCTACCAAAGAATGGTTAAAGAATAAAGTGTGAATGTTTTGGAATGGCCAAGTCAAAGTCCTGACCTTAATCCAATTGAAATGTTGTGGAAGGACCTGAAGAGAGCAGTTAATGTGAGGAAACTCAACAACATCCCAGAGTTGAAGCTGTTCTGTAAGGAGGAATGGACTAAAATTCCTCCAAGCCGGTCACAACAGATACTGAAAGCAAAGGTTCACATACTTTTGCCACTCACTTTCACGTAATATTGGATCAATTTCCTCAATAAATAAATGACCAAGTATAATATGTTTGTCTCATTTGTTTAACTAGGTTCTCTTTATCTACTTTTAGGACTTGTGTGAAAATCTGATGATGTTTTAGGTCATATTTATGCAGAAATATAGAAAATTCTAAAGGGTTCACAAACTTTCAAGCACCATTGTACAATAATTTCTCAGTCATTTTATAAGAATACAACAAAAATACAGGAAATGTGTATGCAGTATAAAAAAACTGAAAAAATCAGGATTAAATGGGCTACAAGTATTTAGTGAGACCTCCCCTTATACTTGAGCATTAGCAGCATCTGGCAGCTTCATTGGGATGTCAAGTTGGACATTCTACAGCCCAAAGAAGCTTGATCAGGAATGGTCTTTTTGGAAGGGTTACAGCCAAGAAACCACTTTTCAGAGCAACAGGGTGAAAAGGCTAATATAGGCTCACAAAGATTGGAATGAAGATCAGTGGAAAAGAGTACTGTGGAGTGACAAATCCAAGTTTGAAATTTTGCTATGCTGTTTTGTAAGATGTTATATATGGTCACTATATCACTGCTAAAACAACAAATCTAACGGTGGTGTAACATTTTTGCACAATACTGGCACTGTATGTTCTTCCCCTATTTTCAAAACAACCAGCCATGACAGCTACCCAAGTCTAGACTCAGCCCCATTACATCATATGTGGTTCATTGATGATATATGGAAGATTAATATTTACTACCGGTCTTAATTGTTTTTTTTAGGGAAAAAAACATTTTAAGTGCAGTTTTGAAAAATAAATAATTATTAGTCTAGAATCAAACAGAAAAAATATATAGTAGCATAGTTAAATAGGTTAAAATGTCATAATAAAAGTGCAACACAGTGAATCCCTGTGGTATAACTTTGAAAAAGACTTCAGACACAAACGTGTCACGTTTTTGTCTTTGACCCATTTGCAAGGTTTCATGATGATGTATTTACAGCTACAATGCTTGCTGCTTCTAAGTAGTACAACATGCAGGACCAGACTAATGTATTACTGCCTTGCCTCTTCCTGTCTATCAAAAGTCAAAAGATATTATTGAAACAACTCACCCGTTGTTCAACATTATTGAATTTCCTGCTCAGTTTCATATAATAAACCTTTCACATTTACTACTAATAATACGTTGCTCTCTTTCTGCACAAGCTCCCTATATGGTACATTCTTACACAGAATATTTGGTTCTTCTACACTGTAGACACCAGTAGTTCTGTACTGACATGTAGTTGTGATAAGCTTAAACTTCACATGCTGAGGGGTTTACACACAGATCTTCAGAAGGACTATTCCTATATTTACACTCATTTTGTGTCCTGGACATGGGAGAACACATACAGTTCTGTACAGCACTGACCCTTAATTTAATGTCCTCTGTGCTGGTAAATGAGTCTTTGCTCATTCAGAGTTAAGCATCTCCCAGGTCCAGGTTTGCTGTGCTCTTACTGAGGGAGGCCGCAGTAAATCTTGCTCTGGAGAGCAGTGGATTCTGGAGGCACAGCGCTCTCTAGGCGAAACGAGAAGTCATTGCGAGCTGTGTTCTTCACTGCCGCTTTGCTGAAGAGTGCGCACACATGCTTGAAGATGGACTTGCGAAAGATGATGAAGACCCAGGGGTCCACCACAGGGTTGAAGGCAGAGAAACGAAATGCCAAGAGGTTCTGGTGGTCATTTCCCATCGGGCTGAAGGCATTGACAAAGCCAAAGATCTGAGAGAAAGAAAGAGAGAGAGGTTAGTTTGCAAACATTTACAGGAACAGAACCGAATCTCTCTACTGCCTCTCTAGTGTATGATTAGCATGTAATTTCATTTGTAACAAATTTCCCTTTATTGATAGATGAGCTTACTCATAGTATGTAAAGAACTTACTCATAGTAGAATGTTTGAGGAAGGTTAAACATTTCACCAAAAGTTTTTCATTGATACAGTGGAACCTCGGAATTCGCCTCTTTACTCAAACAATTCGGGCATCAAATGGATTGTTTTTTTGCCCCCAAAAACGAACAAAAAGTCCGACTTCGAACATGGACACCCTAAATAAAACCCTGAATGGTATGATCTTCTATCCACAATGCACGTAATACAGTCCATTTGGTGGCGATAATGCACCAATCGATATTCCAGTTTCCATAAAACCCTAAAGAAGAAGAACTAGAGCACGATCATATTTTATTATTTTATTATTATGTTATATTATTTCAGACAAACCCCTCAGTCTCACTGCTGTTGTCCCAGTGAGAAGACGTGCCAAAACTGCGTTCTCCTCAGCAGCATAAATAAAGTTAAATAAAGTTTCACTTTATTTGTACTTATTTCATGTCATTATATTTCACTTATTGACTATTATTGCATGACATTCCTTTGCTTTATTCATGCTTTTATCATTAATTACATATGCATACAGGTGTAAAAACTATCATTTGAGGGTCGGGAGCGGATTAATCCAATTTACATTACTTCTTATGGGGAAATTTGATTCCGACTTCGAAGACCCTTCTAACAATTAAGACTGACTTCTGCAGTTCCACTATATTAGCAAATGCTCTTACCCTGACCGACTTAAAACAGATACAATTTCAATTTATAATCCAAGCAAATGCAGGTTAAATGCTCAAGGTCCCAACAGTGGTAGCTTAGCATACTCATAGTAAAGTCCACCAGTGTCAGTTAAAGTATTTGTAAATTAAGCTCTCAATCTGTGTAAGAAGTCATTTTAAAGATGGGACTCCTTTTATAGAGGGAGAAATATATGGGTTTGCTTTTCCACTGTCGTTGTAAGGATCCACAAAAACAGTGGAGAAATAACTCCAACATAAAGACCATGTCCATCTTCCCTTCATCCTAATACGTGTCATTGTTAGAATGTAACTGTTGTACTTTTGAATTCTCCTTATACTGTAGCATGTTGTAATATTTACATATGGAATTTAACTGCTGCTTTTATGCTTCCACTATAAGGTATAACATCTGTGCCAGACAGTTCCCCTCCACACCACCAGAGCTCATTAACTTACGTGAGTTTTAAAATCTACTTCAGTTGCATGACTTTACACATGCCAGTCATTTTATGTAGCACATGGGTTGTATTCCGGGACTCTGGCTGAGTCACTGACCATAGAGAAGACCTGCCATCAAATGCAGCCTTCGGGCCATTGTTTAATTATGTATTCTTACAACTGCTATGTTAGGTTTTGTGGAGCAACAATAACACCAACAGGCATTCTGTAAATATTAATCAAAATGGCATTTATGAGTCATTGTTACTTCAGTTTAACATGTCAGGCGTAATATGCCAGAAAACAGAATAGTAATATATGCGCTTTTGTTAATTTACTGACATTTAATTGAAAAACTGTGTATAAAGTTTAAGGCCAAATGAGGAAATGACAAAGGTTTACACAGGTGTGCAAAAAAACTATATAGACAAATGTTTGTGGAAACACCTATTTACTGAGCTCTGCTGTTTCAGCAACACGCAACACATTCATAATACAAAGCATACATTTCCGGATTCTCCATAGACAAACAGTGGCACACTGAATACCCTTGTGACTCTCAGTATGACCCATTTGTAGGTCGATTCATCAACTTTCTGCTCTGCTGTCCTCAAAGTCTAATTTGTGCAAAAGTCTTAGGCCACCATTAGATTACATATTCTGATAATACAATGATTTTTATTGTTTGTGAACTCTTTAGAATTGTCTATATTTCTGCACAAATATGACCTAAAACATCATCAGATTTTCACACAAGTCCTACAAGTAGATAAAGAGAACCCAGTTAAACAAATGAGACAAAAGTATTATACTTGGTCATTTATTTATTGAGGAAAATGATCCAAAATTACATATTAATGAGTGGCAAAAGTATATGAACCTCTAAGATTAGCAGTTAATTTGAAGGTAAAATTAGAGTCAGGTGTTTTCAATCAATCGGATGACAATCAGGTGTGAGTGGCCACCCCGTTTTATATAAAGAACAGAGATCTATAAAAGTCTGCTCTCCACAACACACATTTGTGGAAGTGTATCATGGCACGAACAAAGACGATTTCTGAGGACTTCAGAAATAGTTTTTTACGCTCTTCAGGCTGGAAAAGGTTACAAAACCATCTCTAAAGAGCTTGGACTCCACCAATCCACAGTCAGACAGATTGTGTACAAATGGAGGAAATTCAAGACCATTGATACCCTCCCCAGGAGTGGTCGACCAACAAATATCACACCAAGAGCAAGACATGTGATAGTTGGCAAGGTCACAAAGGACCCCAGGTTAGCTTCTAAGCAATTAAGGCCTCTCTCACATTGGCTAATGTTAATGTTCATGAGTCCACCATCAGAAGAACACTGAACAACAATGATATGCATGGCAGGGTTTCAAGGAGAAGGCCACTGCTCTCCAAAAAGAACATTGCTGCTCGTCTGCAGTTTGCTAAAGATCACGTGGACAAACCAGCAGGCTATTGGAAGAATGTTTTGTGGACAGATGAGACCAAAATAGAACTTTTTGGTTTAAAAGAAAAGTGTTATGTTTGGAGAAAGGAAAACACTGCATTCCAGCATAAGAACCTTATCCCATCTGTGAAACATGGTGGTGGTAGTATCATGGTTTGGGCCTGTTTTGCTGCATCTGGGCCAGGATGGCTTGCCATCATTGATAGAACAATGAATTCTGAATTACATCAGAGAATTCTAAAGGAAAATGTCAGGACATCTGTCCATGAACTGAATCTCAAGAGAAGGTGGGTCATGCAGCAAGACAATGACCCTAAGCACACAAGTCATTCTACCAAAGAATTGTTAAAGAAAAATAAAGTTAATTTTTTGGAATGGCCAAAACCAATCGAAATCTTGTGGAAGGACCTGAAGGGAGCAGTTAATGTGAAGAAACCCACCAACATCCCAGAGCTGAAGCTGTTCTGTATGGACGAATCTGCTAAAATTCCTCCAAGCCGGTGTGCAGGACTGATCAACAGTTACAGAAAACGTTTAGTTACAGTTATTGCTGCACAGGGGGGTCACACCAGATACTGAAAGCAAAGGTTCACATACTTTTGCCCCTCACTAATATGTACTATTGGATAATTTTCCTCAATAAATAAATAACCAAGTATACTATTTTTGTCTCATTTGTTTAACTGGGTTCTCTTTATCTACTTTTATCACTTGTGTGAAAATCTGATGATGTTTTAGGTCATATTTGTGCAGAAATATAGAAAATTCTAAAGAGTTCACAAACTTTCAAGCACCACTGTATATAATTACTTCTGAAACTCTGTATTAGAATACAACCAGAAAATACAGGAAGTTTGCAGTGTTTAAAACCTCCTGTTACACTTGAGCAATAGCAGCATCTGGTTGCTTCATCGGCATGCCAAGTTGAACCTTGGGCAGTAGCTAAGAAACTGTTTTTTCAGAAGGGGAACATGGTGAAAAGGCTAAGATATGCCAACACTCAAAGATTGGAATGAATATTAATGGAAAAGACTGTTATGGAGTGACAAATCCAAGTTTGAAATGATTGGGTCCAATCGTCGACAATATGTTATATATGGTCAATATACATTTACATTTATGTCATTTAGCAAACACCCTTATTCAGAGTGACTTACAATTGATACAGTCTTACAATCCAAGCAATTGTGGGTTAAGGGTCTTGCTCTGGGGCCCAACAGTGGCAGCTTGGCAGAGGTGGGATTTGAACCCACCTCTGCTGTTAGTTGTTAACATCTAATAATGTACAAATAGCAGGGTATAGTGAAGGCAACACAATGCTGTAGGATATCATTCGAATCATTTAAAGAACAGTCAGGCGTTACAACCATGGCAAAACAAATGAAAAAGATCAATCTGTTATAATAGTACGAGCAAGGACAGGACATACAGCACATATACAGCACTAAACAGATGCTTGTTATGAGGACAACATCTCTCTTACTACTAACACGCACAATCAGTAAACAACATCTATCCATGGTAATAGCAGCCCCTGCATTGGCTATGCATTTTCAGCATCTCTTCAAATGGTTAGTGCAAAAATTGTAACAATCCAAGTTTAAATGTTTAGTAAAATAAATGTTTTGATGTTGGTCAAACCTTAAAGAGTTTGGTAAACCACAATTCCCTCTGTCCCCATACAAAAGAGTTCTCATTCACATTTCATCTAGGGCTGTGAAATTTGTGGTGTGTCGTTAAAAAAAAAAAGAGAGAAGAAACACTAGCTGTTAAACAACACTACATATTCTTTTGGGACGGGCTGTGTTCTGTGTTCTGTGTTCTGTGACATGGCTGGAAAAGTCATTTGCCTTCACCAACTGATGGAGTGCATATGCTGTGTGAATATCCCCCCAAAATTGCAGAACAGTATTGTAAGTGCTTTAATATTTTTCATTAGCTTTTTAATATCTACTTCCAGACATGAAAGCCCATTGGCAAGTGGTTAGCATGGTCGCCTCACATCTCCAGATATTCCTGGGTTGATCCCAACATAGGACTGCATGGAGAATGCATATCCTGCCCGTGTCCATGTAGGTTTACCTCAGGTACTCTAGATTCCTCTCACATTCCAAAGGCGTGTTAGGTTAATTGGTCGTAATGTTAATTGGTGTAATGTTACTCTTACCATTGGCAGCATTCGAAATGGCACACCACTATACTGCATATTACACTTATGCAATAAGCAAATATAAATCAAAGACTTTCCTGAATACAGGTACACGCTGTTTAAAGTCCAACATTACCTTCTGTGAAAAAGGACGTCGACCGAATTGGACGTTGACCATACAGTACCATAGTCACAAAGTCGTTTTAGGCTACTGAAACAAGGGGCAAGATACCTTCAGATACTAAGTATTGTAAATATTTCAGATATTTTAGATACTCTGCACATAGTGCCTTATTTAAAAGAAAAGATTGTGTTTAAATAATATTAAAACACAATATGAAAACATTTAATACAGTACAGTACTGTCCAAATAGGGCTGTGCTTAAAAATCCATACAGCAATATATTGTGATATTTATTTTTGTCCAAGAAGTTGAATCTGTTCATCTGGACGTAGATTTTGTTGGAGAAACGTTTCGTCACTCACCTAAGTGACTTCTTCAGTCTCAGCAGTTGGAAAACTTCCCCAATCTTATATACAGCACGTTGCATAACGACTGGTACCAGCACCACTGCGTAACAATGGGACCGGTAATCAGTTTAATATGCAGATTGACATAGCCATTAACGACAATGGCCACATGTGCCATTCACACAGGATTGGGGAAGGGCTGCGATGGCTCCGTTGTAAGATGGTGAGAGGTGTACTCTGAGGCCCCCTCCTCGGTTCAGGGCTGGGAGTTCCCTTTTTACAAAAATGGCTTCTTTTACTCCGCGTTCAAACCAGCGTTCCTCCCTATCAAGGATCTGCACGTCTTCATCCTTGAAAGAGTGTCCACTGGCATGTAGGTGGGTGCAAACCGCAGAGTCCTGACCTGATGAGGTAGCTCTTCTATGTTGTGCCATCTGTTTCGCCATCTGCATATAAACTGATCACCGTCCCATGGTTATGCAAACAATGGTGGGCTGGTACGTGTTATGCAAAGTGCTGTATATAAGATTGGGGAAGTTTTCCAACTGTGAGACTTGAAGAAGAGTCACTTAGATGAGTGACGAAAACGTTTCTCCAACAAAATCTATGTCCAATGAAAAGATTAAATCTTGGATTTTTTCTTACTGCGGTCCATAGCATTGAATCAAGCGTTTTGATCAAGGACATTTCTTTTTGTGATAACTACATCGAATTTTCATCTCAAAACCTTAAGACGATTGTAGTTAAGTAAACAAAATAACGATTTATTCAAGTAAACTACAATCTCCGCTCCTTTAGATGTGGCAGTACAGTGTTTTGAATTTGTTCACTGAATTATCAATGTGATATGATGTATTAAGACAACTCAGATTGTACAACGTAACTTGTGTTTATATTTTCAGTGAACTACGTGGAATATCGCAATATATCACAATATGCATTGTATCACAATGTATCGTGATATAACAGTATCGTGACCAATGTATCGTGATGCGTATCATAAAGTCCTTTCCAATACCCACCCCTATGTGCAAATACTTTCAACGTTTTACTCAAATTGTTATGCTGATGAAATTATTTGTAATGAAAACAACGCTTAGTCACACTGCATGTTTCACCCCATATTTTCTATTCCAACTTAGTCCTTGCCTGTTTTCACCCACTAGCCTCTTCTACCTTATTAAAGCTAATAATCTAGAAACATAAATTCACCCATAACTTTTTCAAACTTCAGCTCATACAAGATTACATCAGCATACTTGGAGGTGGTGCATTTTTTGCCATGACCCAATTTCTGTGACTGGCTTGTGTTGCGCTGATTCATACATTAGACAAGAATAATATCCCTACCGCCTGACAGGAGGACCATTCAGGCTTTCTAAGACTCTCGGCCACAGGTGTCACCCTCAGGAACCATATTTGCTCTCTAACTATAATAGGGTTATTGCTTTTCTGCTGTGCCAAAACTTCAAAATGATTGTCATCAATCTCTTGTGTTACAGTTATGGGTAGAGATCAGGTTACAGTATTCCTTTAAGGCCTACTCTAGCCTAAGAGGCCCTGCTTTAATATTTGCTTCCTCTTATGTAGTATTGTGGCAGATCCAGTCCCAACAGGCTGGAAACAATTTTGATCACACTAGGTATTAGAGAGCTAAATTTCTAGGAGTTCAGAGACTGGATTCCAGCTGCTCTTAAACACACATCTGTTTTTCTAGTGACAAGGTTGGAGCGAGTCCTGACTCGACAGTAGCCGTGAATGTGGTTTGTTTTGTTTATGCAAATTATAACAATTCAGCCAACCCTATTAGGATTTAGCCTGAATAGAAGTAATAGGAGATGTAATTCTGTCTTTGTTTTCTAATTGAAGAATAAAGCTGAGCTCACACTCTGCCCTGCAACTATGTCACAAATTGCTTTAGTGGAAGAATAAGCAGGAATTAGAAATACAATGCTAACCACTTAAACTTCACAGCAGTGTGCACACAAGAAAGGCAATTACATCACTAATAACCAAAATGCAGTTTTTCAGGATTATACCATGTTCTGGCACGCTACAACCTTTGTGCCATTCAACCTGTTTCTTTTGATTCATTTGCTTGTACATGTGCCTGTTCTCTGACTGGTCAGGAATAGCTTACTGATGGTTTATCACACAAAAGGAACTTGATCTTTGTATGTTCACCACTTTCGCCATATTTGCATACTTTGCATGTTCATACTGAGTCTTTTTTAGATTTACGTTTTTCAGTATTTCATTGTCCTTCCATCTGCTCTTAGACACAGTCATCTAACTGTTCTGGTAGGCGTTTAGCATACAGAAAGCTTTTACTGCACTCGCATTTACTTCACTCTACATGATCAACAGTCTGCATTGCCTGTAATTGTTCTGGGAATGATTAGTCATGAGACAGCAGTGAACTGAACCATGGTTCAGTTGGAAGACCTGTGTATGGTATACAATAATAGTGATTCACACCAAACAAAGGCATGCTTTATAAATTATGTACCCGGCCTCAGATGTGACAGTGAAATTTTACATGCCACCAAAAAACCCAATATACCTCCTAAGTGCAACAGTTTTTACTGTACCAGGCAAAGTCACAGCAAATTCCACAAATTATTACACAGAATCCGCAAGTGGTATTAATGAGGATAACAGTGAGATGCCACAGCGTCCATATAAAGTGCTGCCCCCTTGTCGTCTCAGTAGACAGCTTATTGAGTCTGAACAGACTCCTATGTATGACACTGCAAGAAGCAGCGATCATGGCTGTCGCACGTTGTCAAAACAACTCCAGCAAACATGCCCCACCACATTCCACTGCTATCCAGCAAGCCGCATATGGTCTTCGGGCAGAGGCTCTCTAACTTGTGGTGGCACACTAATCAAGTTCTGACATGACTGCCTGGGCATCAACAATTGGCCTTTTAAGCTCTCTTAAAATACCAACTTTTTATGAGCTTATTGTGGTGAGAATCACGAAAAGGTACTATTTGGAATTTCTAAGAAAGTCTGACAGACCAAAGGTCTGTCACAATTGAACAGGAAGCCACATGTCTGCAACAACACTACAATATAGCTGAGCAGACACAATCATACACAAGCAAAGCTTCTGGATTTGAAGATTCAAAGCTTGTTGAACTTAATTAATCAGACCATGGAAATAACAAGCATCCCTTATCTACAGACAAGGACAGTAATTACGGTGTTTAAAACAACCACAGCTGTAACAAGACCTGCCTGGAAGAGGAGCCAAGTGTATTCTTCTTGCATTCTGAAATAGTCAAGAGGCTGTTTAGAGATTTTCTAAAAATCACACTTGGAGATTGTCAGTAGATGAAAGCTTTCTCAGCCACCAAGTCACCAAATCTACAATTAGACACCACCTCCACGCCAGCAAACTATGTGGAAGGCGTGCCAGAGGAAAGCATTTTCATTTATCTAACCACAAGTGTAAGCACCTGGAGTTCACCAGACAACACTGGCACTTTGACTGGAACCAAGTTTTATTGTCACAGGGCACAGACACTCAAGGTGGGCGGTGGATGATCTGCAATGATTTGAAGCTGTTTCTTCTTCCAAAGGCCCTGGAAACCTACCAGGCAACATGGCATCATGGACAATAGGGACATATTGGCAGGCTGCCTCTGCCAAGAACCTACAAGTAGGTCATGGTTGAGTCATGGATGGGTCATGGATATTCCAGCAAGGCAAGGATCCAAACTACACCCAAATCCACAAAAATGCTCCAGTGACGAAGAATCATCTTTTAACGAGACCATCCCAGTACCCTCATATAAACCACTGAACATCTGTGGGTGAGATGAAGAGGATAAGAACTTGAACCGTAGGAGATCTGGAGAGTATGTAGGAGTATCTCAGGTTCCTTGTTCTTTATTCTCTGATCTTATTAATTATATGAGATGACTCAGTGCAGTTTTGTAGACAAAGGTTGCACAAAGTACTAAATGTGGGAATTCCAATAGATGTGACATAAAACTGCGTGTTTTGTCTTTTATTAGGATAAATTAATTCAAGATGTTAAGTAATTCTAAGCTAGGTAACAACAAATATGTATACTGACACTATAGACAACACTTTAACAGGGAAATAGCCTTAAATTGGCACTATATTATTTAAAAGGCTGATGCTGACACAGTCCACATGCATTTTTGGATACTGACAGTTGGAGAAAGGTTACGCCAGAGCCAGTAAAACATGTTATGAAGCTGACTGTGACTGGTAAGTCGTGACTAATGTGTTTTAATGCAGTGTCATAAATGAGATATGTCACATATATGAAGGTAAGTTAAATCTGCAGTCATCTGACTCAGATAATGACTATACAGAAACATTTTGAAATGACAGTGTTACTATGGTGTGGTGGATCAAACGATCTCTGTGAAATTAGTCACTTTTCTTCTACAGAATACAAGTACAACAGACCAATCGAACAGGCCATTCCAAGCCTAATTATAGCAGACTGACAACACCTTGCACTTCAACTGCTAAAAGCCTTGATTAGATGAAATAGGTGTGTTTGGTTAAATTTGGAAGGCAAAAGTGCAGGTGGCTTTGCGGAAACAGGGTTGGGTCTTTGTTCAGACTTCAGGACAAAATTTCCTTCTCAAATCCAATTTTGTCCACACTGCAAATTACATGAAACTAAATCCAGTTTATGTGTTCGAACTGTAGGCACTTTCACTGACGCATCCAGATTGCTTCTTACGGTGACAATGCTAAGCAGCATGGAGCAAGAGTAAGAGGCTCTGTTCACACAGCAGGTAAAAACTTCAGTTCAACTATCAGATTTCTGCATTTCACATTACCCACAAATGGCTTTCTATTCAATGCTCCACTGCAAAGCCTGAGTTTAATACAATGTACTGTTTCTTTACTGCCACAAGTCAAATGACCTTTATTCATGTCTGTACTTCTGACTAATTCTATTTTTTTCACACTATATTCCTTAATAATAACATTTCAGGTATTCCCGTGAGTCGGACTTGCAAAACTAGAACATGTCTGGTAACAGAACTCATCTTTCACACAAACCACTAGTGGTTATTTACTCATCAGCAGGCCTGTATGCACAAGAATGTGTGATAAATCTGTCTGGGCCATTGTCTCCCAATAATCCTATCTACCATATTTTCCTGGTATACCCATACAGGTCATAAGACAGTAGACTATTTAGCAGTATTCTCTACTGCTCTATTGACCTCTATTGACTTGAATTGCTTGAAATATACCGGTATTCATAGTGTTTTATCAGTGTCCCACACTCATACATACTACTGAACTCAACAACACAGTATCACTGCTCACATGTACATGTATAGTACATTTGTAACACTGACATTTAACAGCTGTTCCGGGTATGACTAACTGCTGAATTTACCCAGCAGGGAAGGAAAACCACAGTAGATAAGATCAATTTGTTTTTTATTTGATGGCATTTTCCGGTGGTTGTTTATGTGGTTCTCAGGGCGTTTGTATAGTTGCATAGAAAGGATATATTGTATGCTCAATAGTGATAAATGTAGAGTCCACAATGAGGTGTATCTTGTGCTATAATAAAACATGTTTTCCCCATCAATCTGCACTCAATATCCCATAATAAGAAAGTGAAAACAGAATTTTTGAAATTTCTGCAAATTTATTAAAAGGAAATGACACTTGAAATTTAGCTCTGGGGGCTCTCCCATTTCTCTTGATCATCAATGATATGTTTCTACAGATGTCTCTCCTCAGTAAAAGATACAGTTAGCAAAAAAGCACCTAAAAACTCTTGGCAGGCCTGTATGTGTCTTTTACTGAGATGAGGCTTCTGTCTGGCCAATTGCCATTAAGTCCAGTCTGCTGTAGTGCTGCAGTGATGGTTGACCTTCTGGAATTTTCTCCCATCTGCACACAGGATCTTTGGAGCTCTGCCAGAGTAATCATTGGGTTCTTGGTGACCTCTCTTACCTCTCTTCTCCTCCAATTACTTAGTATGGTGGGGTGGCCAGCTCTAGAAAGAGTTCTGATTGTTCCAAGCTTCTTCCATTTAAGAATTATCGAGGCCACTATGCTCTTGGGAATTTTCAGTGCAGCAGAAATTGTTTGTAGTCTTCTCCAGATCTGTGCCTCCACACAATCCTGTCTCTGAGCTCTACAGGCAGTTCTTTCCTCCTCGCCTCCTCCTTCTCTCCTGCTCGCCTCAGGTCCTTCCACAACATTTCGATTGGATTAAGGTCAGGACTTTGACTTGGCCATTCCAAAACATTAACTTTATTCTTCTGTAACCATTCTTTGGTAGAACGACTTGTGTGCTTACAGTCGTTGTCTTGCTGCATGACCCACATTCTCTTGAGTGCATGGACAGATGTCCTGACATTTTACTTTACAATTCTCTGATATAATTCAGAATTCATTGTTCTATCAATGATGGCAAGCCATCCTGGCCCAGATGCAGCAAATCAGGCCCAAACCATGATACTACCACCACCATGTTTCACAGATGGGATAAGGATCTTATGCTGGAATGCAGTGTTTTCCTTTCTCCAAACATAACCTTTTTCTTTTAAACAAAAATTTCTATTTTGGTCTCATCCGTCCACAAAACATTCTTCCAATAGCCTTCTGGCTTGTCCACATGATCTTTAGCAAACTGCAGATGAGCAGCAATGTTCTTTTTGGAGAGCAACCCTGCCATGCACACCGTTGTTGTTCAGTGTTCTTCTGATGGTGGACTCATGAACATTAACAGTTAGGCCAATGTGAGAGAGGCCCTTCATTTGCTTAGAAAGTTAACCTGGGGTCCTTTGTGACCTCTTCCAAAATTTTACATGCCCTGCTCTTGGAGTGATCTTTGTTGGTCGACCACTCCTGGGACGAGGGTAAACAATGGTCTTGAATTTCCTCCATTTGTACCACAATCTGTCTGACTGTGGATTGGTGGAGGTCCAAAACTCTTTAGAGATGGTTTTGTAACCTTTTCCAGCCTGATGAGCGTCAACAACTCTTTTTCTGAGGTCCTCAGAAATCTCCTTTGCTCGTGCCATGATACACTTCCACAAATGTGTTATGAAGAGCAAACTTTGATAGATCCCTGTTCTTTAAATAAAACAGGGTGCCCACTCACACCTGATTGCCATCCCATTGATTGAAAACACCTGACTCTAATTTCACTTTCAAATTAACTGCTAATCCTAGAGGTTCACATACTTTTGCCACTCATTAATATGTAATACTGGATGGTTTTCCTCAATAAATAAATGACCAAGTATACTATTTTTGTCTCATTTGTTTAACTGGGTTCTCTTTATCTACTTTCAGGACTTGTGTGAAAATCTGATGATGTTTTATGTCATATTTATGCAGAAATATAGAACATTCTAAAGGGTTCACAAACTTTCAAACACCACTGTAGACTCCAATCAAGGTGTAGAATATCTCAAAGATAATCAAGAGAAATGGGAGCCCCCAGAGCTAAATTCAAGTGTCATAGCATAGGGTCTGAATACTAATGCCCATGTGAAATTTTATTTTTTCCTTTTTAATACATTTGCAAAAAATTTCAATCATTCGGTTTTCACTTAATCATTATGGGATATTGAGTGCATGACTCAGTGACAAGAGATCAAACTGTTTTTTTTGTTTATCTTGTATGATCCCTTGTTAATACAGTCACCAGGCACAGTAGCTTAGTTATTGTTTATCTTTTCAACAAGGAAAATATATTTTATGCTAAGTTGTTATCGGATCAGGGCAAATAACTTTGCACTGAGATTTTCCAGCACAGTGAATTCTGCCCTTCCATAGAATATAATATTACACAGACTTTCGTCAATACTCAGCTCCAAGAAGCAGCACCGGGCTTTGGTTACTGATGGAATAAAGTGGTCGAAGTGTCCTTTTCTAAGATCACAAAAGAAGAGTCGATCAATAACACTTAGGTCCCAAAGTCTCATGCAAGATTCATTACCTCAGGCCAGTCTGGAAGTGTGGGCTTCTTAATGCTGTATTATCTATTCACCTGACGCCACTGTATTCCCACTGCTTATTATATTATTCATGGTCTTGTTGGATGTAATATAATTATAATGTACTGACAAATCACATGCCAACACACATCACTAAGTTTCCAGATATTAAACAGTAATACAACTACAATATTTGATCTGCTTTAATGCTGACTCAGTGATTAAGTTCTATATGGAAACAAATGAACATGTATTGATTGAGTCAGTACAATATTTATGGTAGTTGGCACACTGCCCAGTTCACACTAGACAAGAGCAATGGTTTCCACCAGGAAGGGATGCTAAATAGAAAACAGGGTGGAGAGCAGTATCAAATACCACAAACCACTTTCAATCCATGCTGACTGAGATGGAAAGAGTTTTTCTCAGTTTTTGGTTGGAGGGACTTGTTTTGTTTTAATATTAACACCATGGCAGCACCATTAGCTGTAATTTTGGTAATAGTCAGGTTGTGACTAGAGATGCTCCGAATGATCGGCTGGTGACCGGAATCGGCTGGTTTTCAGCATGATCGGCTGTGATTAGACTTATAAAACCGATTCTGTACCAATCACATTAAGCCTACACTTGTGACACCCACTGTGCTTTGACTAATGTTAATTCAGGATTCAATTCATGTGAATAAGGAGCTTTAAACTTAAACAGCCGCTCTGTTTGTTTGTTTCCTGGTCCCAACGTTTAGCGCTCGGCTCGGTGGTCTGTTTTTCGAAGGGTTCTTCTGCCATCTGTTTTGTGTGTATTTGTCTTTTATTGGTTGATAAAAGCTCACAATGCATGTTTTTAATTGTGTTGTACCATTTATCTTTACCATTACCATCTTGGTTGGTGTACGCTGTTACTTCAGCATCTTTGCAGTACTCTTATCAAAGCAAGTTTGCAGTGATTGTTATTCATGTGGGCAAAGCCACAAAGCCAAAGCTCGTGAGAAAGCAGAGCCATGTACAAGCCAACAGCTACTGCAATCTTTCTTTAACAAATGCTTCTGTATGCTGTAATGTATAATCCTTAGAAAGAAAATCAGAATCGGCTAAAATTGGAATCGGCCGGTCATATATTTAAAAAATTGGTGCATCTCTAGTTGTGACTACATCAAGAAGAGGACCCTCACTGGGATCTAGCTAGTGTATGCATCTTAAACAGTCTGTATTAAAATACAGTTCACTAGAACTGCTTCAGTCATGATGAATAAGGGCTTCCCACAGCTGCAAATTATTTACCAGATCTTGGTTGGAGAAGAGGATTTTTTTTGAGAAAACAAAGAAATTATTTAGAGAGCTGTCAAAGTTTTTACAACTGTATTCTACTTTTACACGTCACTAAAAGCAAGGCATATTGTGGTGCTTCCATATCCTTCTTAAAATGTTGTTAATATGTTATTAATTCAATAAATTACATGAGATATTAAATACTTCCTTATAAAATAAGTTTTATGTTAATGACTTTGCCAATGGTGGCTTGATGTAAGTGTTTTAAGCATGTTTAAGGCACATTATGCACTACAGTACTCTCCAGCACTCAGGAGTGATGAGCGCTGGGAAATGTTCTGAGGAAAAGCGCTGGTCATGGTCGTGTTTTAAATGTTTAATATAGGCTGTGCTATGATATACACAGTATTGATTTATGGTAAATTCAACTTACGATGGATTTGTTGGGACTTATCCCCATCATACATCTAAGAGTACCTGTAGTTCAGTGCATTTGTTCACATTCACTCAGGAGAAAACTACCATAGGAAACATACTATATGGCACATTAGTTATTGGATGGATAAACATAAATGGTGAAAAATGCTGTTGATCTGGCATTACCGTATTTTTCGGACCATAAGGCGCACTTAAAATCCTTTAACTTTCTCAGAGATCGACAGTGCGCCTTAAAATGCGGTGTGTCTAATGTATGAATTAATTCTGGTTGTGCTTTCTGACCTAGAACCGATTGTAGATGGTACACGGCGCTCATAAATCTGTCAAAATGTTTTAGCACGGCCTTGGTAAGTTACGAAGCTTATGGCAACCGTAGTGCACATCATCGCGGAGTAATACGGTATGTGCCTCAGCATTAGGGTACGTGCATTCATTCATTCGGATTTTAAACTCAACGCTATCAGTCACGCAGTACAACATGGACATAGAGCAGCTGTGAGAGAATTCAGCATTAACAAATCAATGGTACGGAAGTGGAGGAAGCAAGAAGACGCCCTGCGCCAGGTAAAGACCAAACTGAGCTTCCGAGGGAACTTAAGAGTTTTGTTTCATTTCATGCGCCTTATAACCCGGTGTGCTTTATGTATGAATATAGACCCGTTAGAAGTCGATCACTGATATCGCGCCTTATAACCTGGTGCGCTTTATAGCCCGAAAAATACGGTAAATCTAAAATCTAATACTATGTCCAAAAAGGTGTTGAAACTTACTCGTCTTTCTTCTCATGCATCAGTAAACAAGCAAAAACGGTTACAAAAATGAGCTTAGAGCTGAGCAAGAGGAAATCTGATTCACCAGGAACTCCATTATGACCGGTATGGAGTTTTATAGCTTGTAAAGATGCGAATTGAATAAATGGATGAGGTGATGTCTGGTATGCAAGTGGTAGTTAAAAGTGTTAATAACTTGTTTTTCAGCCATAACCAGGGCTTATGGGTTACAATGCATACGTTTTCTTGTTCTCAGCAACAGGGTTCAAGGTTAACTTTTGTCCAACTGCAAGTTCACTGTTCCGAACAAAATTTGTACTGTCCCAAACAAATCTGTTTATTTTAAAACGTTATTCACATGTAAGTAAGTATACATAAGCTACTATATCCAGTTAAGGCTATTTAGTCTAAAGTTAGTGTACATTCACAATATACTTCATCGATCTCCTGCTGTTGTGACTAACTTGGTCAGCTTGAAATCGGCTTCACTGGTCATCCGTCATATGCACATGTCAAGAGGTACAGACTCGCTAGTGTTTCTGTTCGCTGCTGTCGTGACACTCAAGCGACTGTTTTTTAAAAGTTTGCAGAACAAACTTTGCAGATCATCTCAAGTACAGGGGTTTCAAAACAGTCCCTTGAGTTTTCCATGAGGGAATGAAGTTGCAGTTCGTATTCACGCATCGCTTTATATCATTGGTTTGTTTTGACTGGACGTCCAAATGGACCATTTTTTGCAAGATGAGAAGTGAATTGACTTTGGCCTTAGTTACACTCTCTGTTAACACACTGTGCAGAAGTCGACATTCTTTTTAAAGAACTGTTGTAGCATTGCAAAAACTATATGACTAAACTAACATCAGCAACAAGTATATGCAGTAATACACTACAAAGCAACACAAATGAACTAAGCAGCTGTAAAAAATGGATGAGGTCAGTGGTCCACAGTTTGCTGCTCTCGTTTTTGTCATGCACAATAAGCTTTTTATTTCAACCATCCATTCTGAGGATTTGGTTCTACACTGATTTCCAGCTGTATTATGTTTAGAAAATGGCTTATTCTGCCAGCTTGAATGCGGCAAAACGATGGATCTGGCAGCATCACATGCAACCGATTGCTTAATGCAGAAAGAAAGAAAGAAATAAAGACAAATTTGAGACATACGCTCTCCCTGCAAAGGTGAAGACTAGTACTATTTCAGTGATGCGATACGTCAAGGCTGAGCAGAGAAATATACAGCTTCTTCCTGCCACTGTTACACAAATGACCCTGTAAGGCAGAGGAGAAATATTCTGTCACGATGCTGGTTTGTAATCAAATGTAGCCTGCATTGTGCCCAACTTACAGGTCCTAGAGGACAAGCAGCACACACTGCAAGTGAGAGTACAACAGAAATATCGATTTCCCACAGTGTTTTTTGTGGCTAACTAAACGGCAGTTAAACTGTTGTCAGTTGCAAAAATTGACAATTTCTCATCTCTGTGACTGAAATGCATGCCACCATTTAACAACAGTAGCATTCCAATAGTGAATCACTGAGCTGACACAAACACTTTGGCATGAAGAAATGGCTTGCAGAATTAAATAAGGTCTGCATTTCTCACTATTAACATCGCCCTTAAGGCTATACTGCAAAAAACATAAATACAACTGTCTAAACGTCAAGATCAGACCTGTTTGCTACTGGTACAAAGGACTACGCATTCACCTGTCACTGGGAGGTCATGAGTTCAAATTTGCATTTCTGACTATGAACATCAGACTTAAGGATAGAGTGCTGTACAATTCATAAATACAGTACAGCTGTCTGGAGTTCAAGATCAGACCTGTTTGCTATTGGCAAGAAGGACTAAGCATTGAACTGTCACTGGGAGATCATGTGATTAAATCTGCATTTCTGCCTACGAACAATCACCCTCAAGGATATACCACTAAACAGTTCATAAATACAACTGTCTGAACTTCAAGATCAGACCTGCTTTCTGGTAGGCCTAAGTATTCTCCCTTTAACTGTGTGATGGCAGCATTAATGCAGAAAAGTCCACTGAGGTTTTACAGCAACATAGGACACCTTTTCCAGGGACATCCATGCATTTTTCATCAACACAATGCAAAACAAGTCGATGTAAAAAACGTTAGAACTGAAGTATACAAATATTTTCCAGTGTTTTTTGAGGAAGATTGTTTTTAAACATTTAAATAATTTTCAACACATTTGTTGATAAGCTAAAGATCCTCTGCCCATCTTTAATCCTCAAAGACTCAGCCTTTTGTAGATACTGCTTTTGTACCAGATCATGATTCTAATCACCTGTTGACATCACCTGTTAATCACATCATTATTAGTTTTTTACCTCATTACTAGCCCTAAATTGTCTAATTAATAGCCCCTGTCTCAACTTTTTTTGGAATGTATATATTTTTTATTTGCATTTTCCATACTGTCCCAACTTTTTTCTGATTTGGGGTTGTATTACCAGAGGTCCAAGGAAACCAAAAATGGCCATGCTGTTGGTTGGAAAGGATGACCAGGTGATACTAGTTAATCAAGATCACTGGGGTGCTCTGTACGCTCCCTAAGTTCGTTTCGCTGCCCAATTTGAAAAGATGTGGAGGCTGGCTTCGTTGAAGATGTGGAGGTGAGGGCTTTGTTGTCATATGATAGGAAGAACTAGTTAGTAACTGGGAATCAAAAACAAAAAGATCTGTTTACTATTTATTGATGAATCTACATAAGGTCATCCACTTAGTACTATAAATAATAATTGACAAATTGCAATGAAAACGTTTTGTGACATAACACTACTTTCATGTCTTCCATTTTTAAAAAAGCAGTCACTAAAGCCGCACTACAACCACCGGGGTGGCACAATGGCACAGCAATTAGCATGGTTACCTCACAGCTCCAATTTGATCACCTGTGCAGAGTTTGCATGTCCTCCCCGTGTCCATGTGGGTTTACTCCGAGTGCTCTGGTTTCCTCAACAGTCCAAAGACATGCAGTAGGTTAACTGATTACCGTATTTTTCGGACCATAAATGCGCACTTTAAATCCTTTAACTTTTCTCAAAAATCGACAGGGGCGCCTTAAAATGCGGTGCCGCCTAATGTATGAATTAATTTCTGGTTGTGATTTCTGACCGAGAACCGATTTTGTAGATGGTACACGGCGCTCATAAATCTGTCAAAATGTTTTAGCACGACCTTGGTAAGTTACAAAGCTTACGGCAACCGTAGTGCGCAGCATAGCGGAGTAATACGGTATGTGCTTTCAGCATTAGGGTACGTGCATTCATTCATTCATTTTCGAAGCGGATTTCAAACACAACGCTATCAGTCACGCAGTACAACATGGACATAGAGCAGCTGCGAGAGAATTCAACATTAACGAATCAATGATACAGAAGTGGAGGAAGCAAGAAGACGCCCTGCGCCAGGTAAAGACCAAAAACTGAGCTTCCGACGGAACTTAAGGGTTTTGTTTCATTTCATGCGTCTTATAACCCGGTGCACTTTATGTATGAAAATATACCCGTTAGAAGTCGATCACTGATATCGCGCCTTATAACCCGGTGCGCTTTATAGCCCGGAAAATACGGTATGCTAAATTGGCCCGATCTGATAACATATCACTAATTTCAATATAACCTTGTGAGTCAATGTAACTTTGTGTATGTCTTTAAATAGCCATTGATGCTGAAAGCAACATTAAATAAACCAAATAAACAAACAAAGAAACAAACAAACAAAACCATCAGTGAGTGCTTTTACATGCACTTTATAATCTCACTGAATAATTCTCGGATTTCTGCCGTTATCTGTTATTCAAGTGGTCATACATATATAGAAATCACGTTCAGAAATCCAATAAAGAGAGCTGGATTTTACCCCAGTAATTACTCATAGCAGTATACCAGTGACTTGATTTTCTACCCTGACACGGTTGATAGGTCCACTTATACTGAAGACTTTTTTTCATTGACTGTGGCAGATTTTTTCTCAGAGGATCTGGCAACCCCGAATTAAATACAGGAAAACGGCTATCAAACTCTTAGTGGCAACTCTGAAACACAATACATACTAAAGAAAACAAAGAATTTCATTATTTAATATTACATTTTGATGTTTATATTACCTGATTACTCAAGTGCATGTAAACTCGTTGATCGGATTACTGACAAAATCTGATTTTCTGCAGTTATCGGATTGGTAAGTGCTTGTAAATGCACTCATTGTGGCTTTAGTGACTGTTTGATTTTAAAGAGAGGGCATCAAATAATGTTATACCATACTGAAGTCCAGTATTGAATATTATCTATGGAGGCATTCAAAGAACTGGATAAAGTCCTAATCGTTAGCTCCAAGCTCGTAATCATTTCAATGTGGGTGTGTTGTACATTGTCTTCCATGAAGTATGGATTGTTATTATAGCCATGTCTTTGCTTATCTTGCTTTCTCAAGATCTGTAATGTGAGCTGATAATCTGAGACGCAACTGTCATCTGAGAGCAAAAACACATACTGACTAAAACTGTCACTAAACAAAATGTTTCAGAAGAAAACTATGGTCAAACAACGTTAGCATTATGGAGTTGACACTGAATCACACCAGCCAAACCCTGCCCATGATCTCAACCAAGATCGACTGGCTTGGTAAGTTCTATTGATTTTATTGCCAAGCAGCCAGTGTTGACTTATGTACAGCCACAAAGGACGTTACTACAAGACAACACAGCACAACATCCAATTCAGGCCAGAAGTTGTCTTTCCTGTCCACCTGGGATTCTGATAATTGGAGAGGGATTTGCTGAAAGGATGAGAGGGAACGAGAGGACATGCATTAGTGTCTAAATCGAGAGACAAATTGATGTTGTTTAAACAGCAGGCCACTGGTTGCAGGGCAGAGCTGGACATGATTCACTCCACAGCAGCAAAGCCTGTCTGTTATGCAAGTCTAACCAATACCTTGTGTTTCCGGCAGGAAGAGACTGTGGAGGCATATGCATATTACATGATAATCGAATGGAAATGGAGAATGGAAATAACCCCAGGAACAAACATGCATTTATGAAAGGCATCTAACCTTTAAGATATTTATTCTGGGACTTTCAAAGTGTTTAAAATGCTGCACACAACAAATGGAGTGCTCTAATTGGGTTTGGATTTATTTCCACTCCTTTGTTTGTACTGGCATGGGTAAGTAAGATACAATGTCAAGGAGATTGTTCCATGATTTGCAGTGTGGAGTATTAAATTCTAAGCAAATGTAAGAGAGCCTGAGCAGCTTTTGTACCAGCTTATATCCCATGTTTGAAAGTAATGGAACAAGGTTTTATGGATACCTGCAATTTGTGAATAAACTGCATGCCTAACAGACATAGCTATTCTTTTACTCCCAAGCATTCAGAGTAGTTGTGTAGGCATTAGTGAATCGTTGGAACACACTAACTACAGGCTTTTGTTCCAGCTGTTTAGGCTGCTGTAAAACAAACGAAACAAATTCAATAGATCTAGTTTCCAGTAAAATGAATTGGGTTCAAGGACATGTTTGGTGTTGGCATAGTCAACAAAGTTTTGTGAAGCAGGTGTAATGTTTATTTGATTATAAACAGGATATTACCTGTCCTAAAAGAGACCGTCTTTTGTGAACTGGAATACATTTTCTGTGATGACTCATATTACAGAACAGGAGATTTTAGCCAGTCAGCCTTTCTAAGAAGTGTTGAATTAAAACTCATAGGCTTGAAAGTTAAAAGGAACTGACTATTAAAACTTGTATACCTTAATGTAGTACACAGTGGTACTTTGGTTCTCAACCAACTTGGAGTTCATCAAATTTGGTTCTCGGCCAATTTTGACTAGAAAAATGTGTCTCAGTTCTCGACGTTTGCTCGATACTTGCTCAGTTTCTTAAACTTGTATGATAAGTCGAGCCATGCAACATGTTTCATGATTCACGAGTCACGATTCAGTACACAGTGATTCAGTTTCAGAATAGCCCACAGAGAGGATGTCCACTATGTTTATCGTGTTTTTCTTTATTTTTAAATCTACAGTACTGTATTCTTAGACCAAACAAGTCTCCATGGTTCCTAAAAAGGTTAGTTTATGAGAGCCAACAGAAAGCAAAACAGGATCTGAATGCTCCAGAACACAGTCTGCAGTTAACTTAGCAGCTATGCTAGTGCCCGGAGTTCACCAATAGAGTAAGTGTTGCTTTCACTTTTCAGTTTCAATCCATTACTCACTAAATGACATGAGTTGTTTAACACTTTATTATAAAATAAGCTTTGTGTTAATCATTTTGGTCAACTGTAGGTTAATGTAAATATTTTAAACAACTTACTTATCATTACTTATCACAGATTCCTTGCCATATCTCCACTACATAAAGTATAGACCGCTCTACCAAACACCAAACTCCTCAGTTCATGATACATTTAACTTATGATGGATTTGTTGGAACATATCCCCATCATAAATCAAGGAGCACCTGTAGAATACAACTCCATTAATGCATATGATTCCTTATACAGTGTGGATCTTCTGGGGGTCTGGAACTTCACTTTACATTACCCCTTATGGAAAATTTTGCTTGGTACTCGACAAGCCTTCTGAAACGAATTAACGACGAGAACCGAGGTACCACTGCAAATGCCTTCGACTATTAAAATGATACAGCAACTACATTCAAAATACTTCCCTTTTTATGAAACATATCTAGCAAATTATGGATTTATTTTTCTTTAGGGTTCAATAAAGAATAAGAATCACAAATAACACAATAATACTTGTATGATTACCAACTCAGAAACCTTATTCATCAGTATCAGTAATATTTGATAACCAACTGACATTCTATGCTCATATTGCCAAGTTGACCCAGTCATGCAGGTACCCCCTCCAAGGGGGTTCCTTTCCAAGAAAGCCACTCAAGTGTCCAGTCTCTTGTTGTATCAAAACTAGATTACTGCAATGTGGTTAAGGTACAGGAGTATGGACCAGAAGGTTGAGGGTTCAAATCCCACCTCTGCCAAGCTGCCACTGTTGGGTCCTTGAGCAAGACCCTTAACCCACAATTGCTTGGATTGTAAGGGCGTCTGCTAAATGCTAAATGTACAATCATACCATTGCAACTAATACAGAATGCAGCAGCCCGTCTGGTGTTCAACTTACCCAAGTTTTTACATGTTATGCATTTTCGCACGGCTATGATATCTTCACTGGTTTCCTGTTGTTGCTTGCATCAGATATAAAACCCTGCCTAATGCTCGTCTACAAAGCCAAAAAATGGACTCGCTCCTTCTCACCTAAAGGTTCCAATGAAATCCTGCTTTGTACCTTGTACCCTTTGAGACATGAGCTTGACTCGACTGGACCCACTCATCTCTTCACTCAGCACTCAACACGAAATTCCTTATTTAATACAATTATATTCTTAAAAAATGTTTGTTTGTGGATTTCCCTACATCAAATCCTAGCAGGATTTAGCTGGATTGTATATTGTTTATTTGTACTAGCATGAGGTAATGGCTAATAAGAAGAATACAAATCACTCCTGTTGCTCTACATAAGAGCGTCGGCTGAATGCTGCAAATGTAAACTGTATAACTATGTTTAAAAGCATTAGATTTTAAGGTGTTCTATTACGACATGTATACCATTTTAAAGCCACCGTTTCCTTAGTGTGTTCTTATTTTTAGATAAATATTTGTATTTGCTGTTGAAGCATTTCAACGCAGATGTACACTGTGATGACCTACATGACAAACAACTAAATGGCAAGTGCAGATTATAATCAGCACTCGTGATAGAGTGTGCACGTTGCTCTTAATCAGATAGTTGTGTGCTGAGCAGAGAAATGGTGCAAAATGTTGTATCTATTCAAAAACTGTCAGTTAAATTGAACTACGAGATAGAACAATCAGTTGGCCCAGTTAGAACAAGTACTATTCTGCCTTTAAAACCTCATTTGAATTGGATTGCAAGGTTAAAAACAGTGTAGCCTTCCTTAAAGTGTATTAAGATGTACATAGATATCTGAAAAAATCTGAAGAAATTCAGTGTTTCCCCTTTTTTTAATCAAAAGGTTACCATTAGTCAGCAGGTAATTCAGTAATCTATTTACACACCTATATTTACATTTATAAGCTACTCTTAAGTTCTGTGTAATCATCCATGTAGCACTTCATGCTTAAAAAGCTACACTAGTTCATTTAACATATGTTTAGTTTAGAGCTGTCAAAATCTAGACATATGACATATTAACACATTAACTGCAATCACTGTTTAATGCTGTTAATTGCATTTTCATCACATTATGTGGCATATGTATGAGCTGTGTTCAAAATGGTCCCTTAATCATCATTCCCTACATTCTTCCGGTTATACAGTACTGTGTAAAAGTCTTAGGCCACCATTAGATTTGTTGTTTTAGCAAAGGTATAACAACCATATACAACATACTGTCAATTAAAAAAAACTTGATTTTTTGTCACTCCACAATACTCTTTAGAAGCTGTTCTTCCTGATTTTCTGCATACAAGTTTTCTGTATTTTCTGTTTGTAGTCTAATAAAAAGACACAATTATATATGGTAAATAATTTCAGATCCATTCTACCTTATACGGATTTGCTTATTATTGTGCAATTCTGTAATATAAACACACTCACATAAACATCCAGTTTAGCAACATGCCTGCCACACGAGCTTGGATGTGCCATGAAGTACATAATTAAATTAATACGCTGCATTAAAAAGGTATCATACTGGTAATTGCCGCACTACTTTAGATACATTTTAATACAACATATGTTATGTTTTTGTCACTTGACAAGAATTGACACTAAGTTAGTAGCTTCTAACAACTTTAACTTGAGTTGCTTTACTATTAATTATTTATCTTTTAGTCCCGTTATAATGTCTTGCTACTATATTACACAAAATACCAAACCTGCATTCCAAACCAAGTAGCGTATATAATAGTACTGTACATGACAGATTACTGAAATCCAGTAAACAGTCACACTGTCTGTCAATTGAAAATGTTCAATACCAATACTGACTGTCACTCCCGGGAATGCCTCTCATGCCTTAGAGGATTCCCAAGACTACATCTCCCAGGTATCCACGCGCCAACAGCGGACATACTTGCGTAGCACGTCACCTGAGTACTAACACGCTTGACGTGACACTCTTTAAAGACACTATTTAAGCGCCGTATTGGCGCATCCATATTGTGAAGTGTTGCCAATGGTTCCCATGCATACTGAGCGTTATATCCTGTTCTGGCTTCTGATGTGTACCGACCTTGCCTGTCTACCGATCCTTGATTCTGTTTGCCCCTTTGGATATTGTCATTGTTCGTGTTTACCGGCTTCGACTTCATATAGGGCTTTGACTACATCTTTCTACTGTCTGTTGGTGGTGTCTAATAAACCTCAGCAGTTCCCACATCCGCCTGCATCTGAAATTCATCTCACAGTTACAGATACTTTCAATTTGATATCAATACCAAAATGATTTGACTCTTTTCAATACCTTTTTTCTAACTGTGACAAAATATACAAAAAAGGAATAAAAGAAAATAATAAAATACAAAAAAATAATAATGATTCACAAAGAAAATATATGATCCAACATGATGGCTGATGTAGACGCTGCAGCTTTTTCCTTTTTTTTGTAATTTTATGTTTGTCAGTTCATGGAGTAGGGGTAGTGATACGATTGGGCACAACTCCTGTTTATCAGAGATAAGCACAAGGATTAAACTTTTCATTTAGAAAACATTTTGCCAGAGATCCTTCACTCCCTGGGGCCCAATGGAGCTCACTGCGTGCCACGCTTCACTTGTAGTGTTCGTTCGTGCACCTATAGGGTTTGCGTGTTGTGTACAAAGTCATGCGTGACACTCTAAGGCGAAAGTATAATCTAGGGCTTGATTAGCCGGCCGTTCCATTTACAGAGCAGACAGGACGGAAGACTAGTAGAAGAGCAAAGGTGGATGTTTGTGCATCTCCTTTGACAACAGCTGGTGGACAGCCACAAACATCTAAGATAAACAGTGTTCAATGGGATCTAGAGTTTTTAACACTGCAATGCAAAGCGTTTTTCCTCCCAGTGGAAATTCAGTGCGGTAATAATCATGGCAGCGTACGTTCCCAGCAAGCTACTGCTAGGCTAGCACGGGGCAGGACTCACAACACTGTAAACAACCAGCTGATGGAACCTCTGGATGGGGCTGTTAGGAAGGACGGTGTAGTAAGGTTAACTCCAATAATCCTTTGTGATTTGCATTTTATCAGAGATGCACCGATCCGATATTGGGATCAGATATGGGGACCAATATTAACAAAATTACCTGTATCAGGTAAGAGAAAATTAAGCCAATTCATCAAAGCGATTCTTTCACACGATGGCAAAGTGCAACATCGACAAAACAAATGTTGCAAGGGGTGGTGGTGGCACTGCAAACTACAATATCTAATATCAATTATTAATAATATATTCATAAATCAATAATATATAAATACAGTTAAAGATGTTTGACGCCTTTGTCATTTTGAATTTGAATGCTTTAGTAACAAATAAGTAACAATTTATTGCATTTATATCTATGTGTTAATTTGTTATATTTTGTTTTACAAAGTTAGCAATGTTTAATAAAATACTGATGCCTTACGTCTCTCTCACAAGTTGAGGTATATGGTTTATTAATTCAGAAATGGTATCAAATCATTACTGAGTATTGACTGATATGTAAAGTTTATGATTCTAAATCAGTACCGGAACTGAAAAAGTGGGATCGGTGCATTCCTATCAAAGGTAGGCACCAGTTTTTTGAGACTTTTGGTACTCAGTAGTACCGAGATGCTTCGTTCAGTGCCTTTTTGATATTGAATTTCAGAATCCAGCCCTATTCACACATACATTTGCGCTGATCAAAGCCAAAATAAGTTCATAATGTTATGGTCCGCCATATTTTAGACATAGGCGAAGCGGGAAAATAAAAATATAACGTGTTTTAGGACCCAAATAGCTCCAGATGGAATTAATGAACCAAAATATATAAATAACTACCCAGAACCAAAAGTGAAGGCGCGGGTCCACTATCAATGCGAGACCCGAGCCTCAAACACTCAATCTCTAGTGTCAGGGGTGAACGTAATCTGAACGCACCACTCCCCCAGACATAGAGATACAAGAAGGAGGGGCAGAAGAACGGCAGAAGTAAAAGCCGTTGAGAAACAGACACAAACAAAAGCAAACTCTTTTTTAGTAACTGGGTTATTTAACTGGGTGAATCATAAAGCCCTGCAATAGCGCTCGAGGGCTTTCGCAGGAGCGCAAGGAAAAAAAAGAAAAAAAACACTCCTTTTAAAAAAACGGAGCGAACGCTTGCTCTCGAACTGCGCGTGCGCAAAGAGCAGCCCAGAGAGCAAGCATAATGACGTAAGCCTCTGGGGTTCCCCAAAGCCCAGAGGTTGCATGAAGCGTGTAACGGTGCTCCGGACTGTCCGTGCAGCGTGAAACGAATGCGGAAGTTGGACACGCAAAACGAACCACAGCCACACGGACTACCGGAGAGGAACATGGACGCAATAACAAGGCCTTCAACGACACTGCCTGCTACCAGCAGCAGAAACGCAGAAACGGGGGAATCCTAATCCTCCGGTCAATACAGAGCCCAAATAAGGACTTGAGCAGCAAGGGAAAACGTGGGGGGCTCAACGCCGCGACAGGGGGAGCCGAAAACCGCTGAGGGACAGCGAGGAGACCGAGTGCAGGAGACAACATACAAAGAGATCTTGCCCTTCCTACCTTTCTACGCCCTAGATCACCTCCAGTCTCCTGACTGTACATCACAGGCGGTCTACGAACCGCCAGCTACACCCCTTTCCCTAATCAACCGTCTGTCGCCTGGAGCACGGGGAGCCGGGTGAGGGTTCGAGACTCCCGGGCGGTGTCTGTAGATACAAGGATACGACAACCTGTGTGGGCTAAACGGTGCACTTATATAGCCCCAACAACAGGTGTCGATAATTTCAAGCGCATCACACCAGATCAGGGCTGGCGCATGCGCGATTGCGCCGAGCAGACCCACACCGCAAAAGTGAGTCAACGCTGGCCACTAGAGGCCAAAGCCTGACTCCTAATACATAAGCTGTCTTTCAGTCCTGACACTGGGAGTGAATTCTGGTGAGAAGTGCTAAACTGATAAAGTTAATTTTGTTTGTTCGAAATGGAGCATACAACACATGTATTGGTGCAATAAATGTATTCTTTTTTTGTAAATTCTAACTATACTAGGCAGAGTGTATTTGCCTTACAGAGGAGCAGGAAATGAAAGTCTGAATGAGCAGTTTCCTCAATGTATTGGCAGCATGTTAGCAATGATCTGTAAAATCACTGATTTCGAAAACATTGTGAAATTTTTTCCCCATCACCCACACTAATGACTTGTGGAGGAGGTTAAATACATAGTTGAAACAAAATAATTCCTTTATCCTAAGAAAAGAGTACTCCTAAGCAATTACTCATTACTATACACTACTTGATGAATTCTTACATTCAAGAGAGTAGTGAGACCAGCCTTGTTGTATGGGTTAGAGACAGTGGCACTGACAAAGAGACAGGAAGCAGAGCTGGAGGTGGCTGAACTTAAGATGTTAAGGTTCTCTTTAGAGAAGTGTCTCGGGTGACATGATTAGGAATAGATCATCAGAGGACGCACAGGTGTGGAATTGGGAGAAAATTCGAGATGGAAGACTGAGATGGTTTGGACTGGTTCAGAGGAGGGATAGTGGATATATTGGTAGGAGGATGTTGGCGATGGAGCTGCCAGGCAAGAGACGGAGAGGAAGACCAAAGAGGAGTTATATGGTTGTGGTAAATGAAGATATGCAGGGAGTTGGGGTGAGAGTAGAGGACGTGGAGGACAGGGTGAGGTGGAAACGTTTAACTCGCTGTGGTGACCCCTGATAAAGGGAGAAGCCGAAGGAAGACGAAGAAGATGAAGAAGAAGAAGAAGAAGACACTGTTGATGTTTCTAAGTGTTGTGTGCATGTGTGTGTGGTGTCCAGGGTGGGTTCTCATGAAAATGAATGGATGGTTTAAAATCAAAACAATTCCATACAACTTGAACACTGCATCAGAATAAACACAGAACTGACTCTAACTCTGAACCATCAATGCCAATCTCAACATGTATGTTTAAATAATTATAATCAAAGCTGTAACTCTTTCGACAAACATCTTAACGGATCCTGAGACGCTTTGATTGTGAAAGACAAAAGAATTATCATACCACCAGAAACGTACATATCATTGACATGAATTCTCAATCCACAAACTTCATGTGGACAATTTATAGGTTCAGTTATGCTGGACCCTTGGCGACCACATTTAACGCTTGACTTCAGAAAGAACATATGAAAATGTTCTACATATGAGTGCGTGAGCGCAGAAGCAGCTTCCCAGATGATCCATAGCCATAAGATGCCAGAATGTGCTGTAAATGACTTCCTATTGGTTTATAAAATATGTGCAGAAAAGAAGCATATACACGCATGAAGCACTTTATTAGGAACACTATACTAATACAGTGGTACTTCGGGTTCTCGGGCATCTCGGAACTCGTCAAATTCAGTGCTCGACCCATTTTGACTAGAAAAATGTGTCTCGGTTCTCATCGTTTGCTCGGTATTCTGCAAACTTATTTAAACCTGTACGAGTCGAGTCACGATTCAGTACACAGTGATTCAGGTTCACAATAGACTTCAGCAAAACAGGAGTTGAATGCTCCAGAACACAGGCTGCAAATAGATTAGTAGCTATGCTAGCGCCCGGAGTTCATCAACAGAGTGAGTGTTTCACTGTTACTTTTCACTTTCAATCCATTCACTAAATTACTTGCGATTTTTCAACACTTTATTATGAATTAAACTTTGTGTTAATGATTTTTGCCATCTGTAGGCTAATGTAAATGTTTAAAACATTAACTTACTTATCATTACTTATCATAGTATCATTTTCATATCTCCACCATATAAAGTATAGACCACTCTACGAAATAGTACAACTGTACTGGATAGAACCTGTTCTGTTCCATGTTGACTTGATTGCATCACACAATTCTTGCAGATTTTTCAGGTGAACTTGCATCCTTCAAATCTCCAGTTCTACCACATCCCAAAAGTTCTGTTGAATTAAGATTGACTGGAACTCATTGTCATGCTCATGAAACCAGTTTGAGCTAACTTTTGCTTTGTAACATGGTGTATTATCTTGCTGGAAGTAGCCATTAGAATATGGGTACATTGTTCTCATCAAGGGATTCACATGGTCAGCATCAATACTCGTATATGTTGTGGATTCAAGTAATGGTTTATTGGTGCTCAAAGTTTGCCAAGAAAACATTCCTCACACTATTACATCACTACTAGCCTGGACAGTTGACAAAAGACAGGTTGGTTCCATGGATTCATTCTGCTGATGCTAAATTGTGACCTTGCCATCTGTGCACCGCAGAAGAAATCGAGATTCATCAGACCTGGCAATGTTTTTACAGGCTTCAGCTGTATAGTTTTGTTGAGGTGCCCACTGCAGGCTCAGCTTTCTGTTTCTGTTCTTGGCTGACAGAAGTGGAAGCTGGCGTGTAGCCCATCTGCCTCAAGGTGTTAGGATAAATAGGTCACCTTCCTATGAGATCACATACACCACTTCTCTCCGGGTGGATATTCGTGTATGTAGCATGACACATTTTTAATAAGTGACCATTTCATTTCTAACATGCAAGACATCTTTGACTATATATACTTAACTGTTAAAACCATAAGTTGTATTTTTGCTCACAACATGTTCACACCTCACAAGCGGCCATGGCCACTTCCTCTTTTTTGTATCAGACTCTCACAGTATTTTTCCATCCATCTCTTACCCCTAGCAAGCAGCCTATCAATGTTAAAGTTAACATATACGGATTAGACAGAATGTTCTAAAAGCTTAGAACTGCCTATATAAGCTAAATGTTCCTTAAATAAACCAGATGAGCTAAGATCTGACAACTTTTGTGTGCCTCGTCTTCTCATCTTCCAGTATCAGTGTGGTACCAATTGAAGTGGTGCCAAGGCAGAAAAAGACGTTTAGATTGAACCTAGGGCTGAGCCGTGAGGTAAAGGGGGATTAGGACCCAAGTGCTAGAGACCCCGAACAGACAGCAGGGAAAACACAACGGCAAATTGCCAATAACAAATGAGAAAAAGGTGTGAGTAGCGAAAGAGAGAGACACAGAACAGAGAGCTACGAAACAAACAAGTAAACGGACCGTGCCGAGGGGACTAATTGGAGTGGAAATGCATAGAGCTCGAACGGACAGGGCCGTGGAAATGCTACGGCGAGCGAAGTGCTCACAGAAGGAGGAGGAAAGGGCGAAAGGAAACCCCTAAATAGCCCTAGCACGGCGCGTGAACACGCAGGGCTGAGTTGAGGAAGCGGGCATGAACGCGCACCCACACTACTGAAAACAGGAAGGTGAAATAGAGGAAGCACAGGGGAAAAATCTGGCCCTACACTACCTTTAACTCCCTACCTTACCTCCGGCCTCTGAGCCATATGTGGCCGACCTCCTGAAGTGAGGCCGGTCTACTGTTAAGCCTAAGAGGGCCGGGAGAACAAAATCACAAAATCACCACCACGCCAATGGGCGAAAAGGAAGCGAAGTTGGACCGTGCAACAAGGTGCACCGCCACCACGTCCCTATAAATAGCCTAGGCATTAGGTGTGCCTGAATGCACCTGTTGGGGGGGTGTGGTGGCCACTTGCTGGCAGCGCGTGCACTTAGGGGCCGGTGTGGCTCAGCCTCGGCGTTTGCTAGGCCGATGCTCCCCTCTAGCGTCGGACTGCGAACCGCTGTGACTTCTAACAGAAGGCTGCATTGAAAGTGTCAGATGAGCAACAGGGAAAATGTATTCTGTTCAGAATGCCGAAAGCAAGTTACAAACATAGGTTCGATCACCATTAATCTCTTCCGCAATATACAATGTGAAGCACACTAACTCTGAGCTGCCCCTCAGACAGTGAATAATTTTCATCCTCCTGCCCCGAAACACACCGAGTTACAAATCTCGTAAAGCTGTGCTGAGCCTTACGAAAGAAAACGTGAGAAGTGGAGCAGTATTAGTAAAGCAGTGCCCTATCCTATGGCCTAATACATTTGGCATCCAAAATGTATACTGAAACAAGAGAGAGTCTCGCCACATGGCTGAAATTTTACTAATATTGAAAGTAGTAAGAATGCGGTCTTTTGGTCACATAATTTAGTTGGCCATTGGTAAGTGCAATATTGATTTTGAATTAAAAAATACATTACTATGGTTATGCTTAGAAAACTTTGTTTATAGTAAGAACCACGTACAGTGCTAACATGTCATTGGCCAGAAGCTAAAATCTTGAGACTGTTGTGCATGAAAATACCTGGAGATCTGCAGTTACAGAAATAGTCATGTCCTCCTGTCTGGCACAATGGCATGGCAGTAATGGTTTGGTCAAAATCACTGAGATCACATTTTTACCCCATTCTGTTTATCTGATGTGAACATGTAGCTGCTGGTCCATATCTCCATGATTGTATGGACTGCACTGCTGGTGCCACATGATTGGATAATTGGCCGATTAGATGCATGTGTTCAGGTCTTCCTAATACACTTATTCACAAAAAAAAAAATTACTGACCAAGAAGAAGCTGAGATATGGTGAGGAAATAGAGGCAGACATGTTTTGTATGGTATCCAGTGGCACATTTGTGCACAGATGTTGCAGCTGGAACTGTAGATCATTATTCCATCACACCAGCAGTTGTGGCACTTTGTAACTCCACAGCAAAGGCAGGATTGAAGCGCTCACCACAAGGCCTCCATACTCCAACCCGACCATCCCAGAGAGTCCCTGAAAACGTTGCTCATAAGGGTTCCAGTCCATAGCAGTCCAGGTTTCTCATTCACAACACCATTGCAAATGAAGGAAACGGTGGCTGCCTGTCAATGGCAGGAAACGTAATGGGTACGGTGAAAGCAAATTCCCTTCTGCTAAGCGCCGGGAAATGGTAAGAGCAGAGACGGGGGTGTATGGATGGTGGACGCCAAAAATGTGGGAGCTGCTCGTGCTTGTCATTGGATCAAACAATCTTCTCTACTGGTGGTCGGTCTGAGCCGTTCACAGCCTGTTCACTGTCTGTGCATGCCATCATGGTATAACTGCTCCCAGAACCTCCTAACAGCTAAGTCAGAATGGTCTAGATGCCGGGCAATTCGTAGAAACAACCATCCTGCTTCTCTCAGTCCAACGATGCGCCCCCTCTCAAAGTCTGTCAGCAGCATTGTAGAGGCATGTCTAGCAGTCAACAATCTTTCACCAAGAGGTACACTACCCAAAGTAGCCTCTGAGTGTCTTTTCATAGGGTAGTGGGGAAAGCACTTTTACACCCTCTTGTGGCAAGACCCAGTGTCTGGTCAGACCACACCTGTAATCATTTACATATCTGTCTGAAAAACAACTGCATGCCAAGTTTTGCAGCATTCCGACATTTCTGGGTGAGTTATTTTTTGTCCATTCGTATAAAATGCTCAGAAGTTTTCTTTGAACTTTTCATTGAAAAACACCAGCAAATCTTCTGACCAGAGGTGACCAAAGCTCCACCTAAGACTGCATACATGCAATTTAGTCTGCACATCATTTATAAAATAAACACAAAAGCTAAGAGACTACAACAAAGTTGCATAAGCTTCTAATAAATAACAACATTCTGTAACTTTCTATAACCTGCCATGAATCACAAGACATACAGGAGAAATGTGGGCAACATACAGTACAGTACGCCAGTGGTTCTCAAATTTTTCTACCTTATGTAGATACGAATATGTTTGAGTCCCCCCACCCCAACACACAGGTACACAGCCTTGCCTGTGTTTTATTTTAAACACTGTAATTCATACAAACTGCAAAAATTCCTATTGAACAAAACAAAATAAAGTGACAAATCACCTCTACAGTGGATTTATTACAAGTCACATGCATTAAGTACTTTAAATGTTTACTATTTCCATGCAATAGTTCTACACCACCCCTCGGGAGTGTGCCCCCCACTTTAAGAACCACTGCAGTACGAACACAACACATTACTCTGTCAGTCACTGGATAAAATGCTGCCATAAGCAGCGTCTGCACAACTTCAAACTGTAATACTATGCCATAAAATTAAAAAAGGGAACCAGTAGATGCCATCTGTTCTATGAGCAGGAGTAGGAAGTTCACATAAAGGCACATTAGTGAACAGGATTTGTCTCCTCCTCATTAGTCTGGGTTTTATGACAGATTTACTCAGTGTTGAAGAGCAGCAATATAACACAGCAACAGGTCTGCACCCTGGATCCACACTTTGTGATTTTTTTTTTTAATTACCCTTTTTATAGATATTGCAACTTAGAAAGATTCCAATCACAAAAGAAAATCAAGAATCAGGAAACTCACTTCCATCTGAGGAAACATATTTTAGCTACGGGGTCAGGATTTTATGGATCTTTTTGGTTCCTGCTGAAAGGTTTATTTCTCCCGAACAAGGTTTATTTTGGTGGTGGAGGCCATACTGAATGCTGCTGACTATAAGCTTCACAGAATAGCCAACCCTCTTGTTTGGCTATTTTATTCACAAGTGAATACTAAAACTTACCTGCAGTTCTCTCCACAATTATAGGCACCCTAGTGAAGATGTGGATGGAAAGGTATAACTTTGTTACACATCTTCACCAGTGTGAACTTAATCTCACACTGAAGAAATGAAAAAATATCCAACCTTATCCAACTTTAATTGAAGGAAATTTAGTCTGGCATAGATTGGGGGGCTGAGATGGCTTGATTTTGTGGTTAGTAAACTATTTTCTGTTGATCTGGATATGTGTTTTGGATACCGCTAGAAGATTCAGTGATGACCCATTTTCAGTTTCTTGGCGAGACCCAGACAGATTTTGATTTTAAATGTCCCTGATGCCATCTACCCTAACAAGGTTCCCAGTGCCTTTGGATGAAAAACAGCCCCACAACATCACAGACCCTCCACCATACTTAACAGTGGGCATCAGGTTCCTTTCAGTGGAGTCATCTTTCTTTTCACAATAAACCCATCTTGACTGTTTGTTGTGAAAAAGCTCAATTTTCATTTTATCTGCCCATAGAACATGGTTCCACTCAAAATCCCTGTAACATTTATCAAACTGCTTCTGTTTTTGGTTAGATTACAGAATAGGCTTTTTCTTGGCAAGTCATCCAAAAAATCTGAGGGTACTTTCGTAGTCTTGGTGACCCCAAGATGGTAGTTTCTTTCTGTAACTCTCTAACAGTGATCCTTGGGGATTTTGCTTCTCATTGTGCATGGTGACAAACTAAACCTGGGTTCTCATTCAGGCAAGTTTGTCACAGTTCCAGTTGATTACTTGAGAACTTCTTGTAACTTCAAATATAGGTTGTCTATAAAGTAAGTCCCACATTAATAAATGAACTACTCAGCAACCAACGTACATAAGAGGCTGTTTAGAGATTTATAAAAAGCACAAGGAGTCGACATTACATTGATTCAGTGTGACCCCGTGGGTATCGCAAAAAACATCAATGCATGTATTAACAACGTTAAAGTAGGACCCCTGATAAAGGGAGAAGCCGAAAGAAGAAGAAGAAGAAGAAGAAAGTGGGACTTATTTTACTTTACTGTACGCCAGAGAAAATTAAGTCATGGATTACTACTTGTACACCAAAAATTGGAAATATGCTTCATTTACATTTTGTTTATAAGAATTTCTAGCTGTGCCAATAATTTGTAGCACGTGGTTATATTAGAAGGAATTTTTTCTTGATGAGGGATTTTTTCTTAGATTAAATTCATTTCAATTTGAAGAGCTGGATTTGCCAAATTAAGCTAATTTGCCAAAAGGTGACTTATTCGTAAACCTTTTTATTCATCTTTACTGGGGTGCCAATAATTGTAGAGGGAACTGTATAATACGTTTACTGTAGTAATGTATGTCAGGTATTTTGCTCTGTGCTTTGTGGAACCTCAGTAAACATGTGGATATTGTCAAAACTCAGAAGTGTTCTAGTTAACACATTTCATTGTTTGAGTCACTGCCCTACATTTTGGCCATAGATTGCTGTTCCAGGCGTTCACAATTTCTCAGCAGTCAGGAAAACGCTGTCACCTAAGACAGTAATAGTGATGCGGACATTAGTTCAATTAGTTTTTCTAACAGCATAATGACTAGCAAGTCAGAAGCTCTGGCTGATTCCAGAAATGAGCTCATACGTTGCCAGCAAACCTTCACAGAGGCGCCTGTTACTGTAAGTTCTTCATACAGCTGTAATAATGAAAACACTTCCCCACCTCATTAACAGCTCCTTATGTGAACTTCTACTCCCTCATCTCTCAGACTCCCACACTCTGTGTCCTTGTCTCAGTCATCTCTGTGTTCCTTGCTGACGTTCAGCTGAATCTCCTGCTTAGCTTCAGCTCCCTCCCTGCAACTCATCACTATTGTCATAAAGGCTTGCAACAGACTTCCACAAGCAGGTTTGGTAAGAACCAATTTTGTAACAACTCACATATAATTTTCAAACTATAAAATCACTGTTGCATGTTAAAATATCAGAACATTAATTAATTGAGACGACTGCTATCATACGCTAACTCAACAAGAATATCACTCATCAACTTTAAAGCCATACAAACCTTCAGTAATCCAACCTCGCCTACAGCACATCATACATCTGGTGGAAGACTTGGGTCACGTAAACCAGCACAAACAGTTTTGTTTTCCCCTAATGTCACACTCATAGTGGAGTCCCTGCACTTTAAAACAACTAACCTTCCAAACCCCCTTACTGGTGCCCATACTGTAACAACTCAATGTTCACAGAATTTCTCATAATTTCTGAATATAATCTGAAAATAAGCTTATTTTGGGACTGTGTGTACTGAAAGCAAAGGTTCACATACTTTTGCTACTCACTAATATGTAATATTGGATCATTTTCCTCAATAAATAAATGACCAAGTATAATAATTTGTCTCATTTGTTTAACTGGGTTCTCTTTGTCTGCTTTTAGGACTTGTGTGAAAATCTGATGATGTTTTAGCTCATATTTATGCAGAAATATAGACAATTCTAAACGGTTCACAAACGTTCAAGCACCACTGTACTTTGTTAGTCCCCTTTACTCTGTTCTCTAACGGTTAGGACCCTCACAGGACCACCACCGATTAGGTATTATTTGGGTGGTGGATCATTCTCAGCACTGCAGTGACACTGATGTGGTGTGTTAGTGTGTGTTGAGCTGGTATGATTGGATCAGACACAGCACTGCTGTGGGAGTTTTAAAACACTGTTCACTCACTGCCCACTTTATTAGATACATTCACCATATTGCTCCAACTTGGAGATGTAAAGTCAGAGAAAGTAGCTCATCTGCTGTTGCACACTTTGTGTTAGTCTAATGCTTCATCAGTGCTCACAGGATGCTGGTGGTTGGACATTTTTGGCTAGTGGACTACTTTCAGTCCACCTCAGACACTGAGATTAAATGGCAGTGCTGAGAATGATCCACCACCCAAATAGTAGCTGATCTGTGGGGGTCTGTGTGATCCTGACCATTAGAGAACAGAGTAATGGGGACAAGAACAGTATGCGGAGAAACATAAACTACGGTCTGTAATTGTAGAACTGCAAAAGTTCTTTAAATAAAGAATAAGCAGAACATAAATACTTTTGCACTGTGAAAAATTGAACATTTGATGAACGCATTATTAACACAGATTTTGACAGGTCTAATTTCAAATGAACCAAACCTAACACATCTGGCCAGTTGTTTTGACATTAATGAATAAGAACAAAATGTTTAAAAATGTTTTGCTCTTTATATCTGCTTTTCCTCAGCAGGATGGATATTGTGCGTTAATTGCTGGTGTATGAATTGTTTTCAGCCAGCATTGCTTTCAATAATAACATTATCCCAGCCAGAGCGAGGCTTGCAACCGCAAAGAAAATTTATTTCCTTGCTTATAATGAATCAAATGAAAAATGTAAGAGAACAAGTGGCCAGTTTCTAGTTGATGGCAAGATTTTTTCTATGAAAATGAAACACTGTTAATAATTACATCAGTAATACTAAGTAGTCTATAAATAAGTGTTAATAAATAATGCCTATTACTTTGAGAAATTAATTAATTAATCCGTTAGCTGTTTTGAGGCACCTGGAAAATATACTGAACTATTGACCCAAAGTTGAGGGATCAATTCCCAGCACGGCCAAGCTGCCATTGTTAGATCGTACATTGTTGTACAAGATTGTATCAGTTATAAGTCACTCTAGATAGGAGCATGTGCTAAATGCTGTAAATGTAGAATATTTAGCTTAATACCATGCTTGATACAATAATACTGTGACACCTAGGTTGTCATACCGTAAGTATGTGAAACTGTAACACCCTAAATCAGGGCAACTATGTGTCACTACTTGCCTGTCCATCAGATTCTGTAAGCTGCTCCTCTTGTTTAGGTTTTCCTGACTGTCTATAGTTTACTGGTATAGATTTAGAGGGAACACTGGTGAGAACAGCTGCAGAAATGTTTCTGACTATACTGTGTTCAAACACTTTAATTGTGCATTACAATATAAAACCAAAGAACAGGGAAATTTCAGCATCAGTTTTGACAGTTAAAGCCACAAATATCTGTACTGATTTAATACACAGGGAAATTCTCAAATCTGTGTGATTACTGCCCTGTGGTATCTTAAAGACCAAACACTCATGGGCTGAAGCTTTACAAATAAGCAGAACCCATAGGTTGACTGTTAAAGTCAACAGACTCTGCTTTCTCTTTTTAGATAAAAGATAAAATATTTTAATCAGCACAAACTACCAGGATATTATACTGTCATTATAAGTCTGCAAAAGAAAATCATTTCCAGATTAAACCAGAAGATATTTATAGACAAGAGAACTGATGTGATTTAAATCACTGGGCTTTATAAACAGGACAACGCCATTTATTGGAATCATGGAAACAAATTATGAAACATCCATTATATGTTATCTAATTACAAAACGTCAAAGCTTGGGTCCTTGCTAATTATCAGAAAATTGTGCTCTAGACGTTCATTAATCAATGACAGGCATTTTATCTAAAACCTCAAATAAACATTCCTCATTATTGTTTAGTATTTTAGAGGGGGATTTATTCTTCTCTGACGTAATATTATATGGGATAATTCCAATCCTAAGGCCAGTTAAATAAGCTGTTTAGTTTAGAAATCTCTGAAGTAAGGCTTTATGAAAAGTAACTGTTACAGATTACTAGGCAACTGCAAACATCTACATACTTTAGAACTGAATCTTATTTCCTACATGAAAAATATTTAATATGACTTCAGAAATATAGATAACTGCAGCTCCCTGAATAGGGAAAGCTACTACCCAAAATCATAAAAAGCTGGGACGGTATGAAAAATGCATCAACAAATGCAAAATGCATCGACTTCTCTGGGCTTGGAGACATCTGGGATTGGACCATCACACAGTGAAAACGTGTACTGTGGTCAGACCTAACAGTATGCCACTTCTTTTTTGGATTAATTGGACGCCGTGTGCTCTGGACCAAAGATGAAATGGACCATCCAGACTGTTATCAGCTACCAAGTCCAAAAACCAGGCTCTGTCATGGTATAGGGTTGGGTCAGTGCTCTTGGCAAAGGTCATTTACACTTCTGTGATGGCAGAATTAATGCAGAAAAGTAGACTGAGATCTTAGAGCAACATGAGCTTTCTTCAAGGTGACATCTTTCACAAGGACGTCCATGCTTTTTTCAACAACACAATCTAAAACAAGCCAAATCAGAAAACGTTAGGACTGAAATATGTAAATCTATTCCAGTCCTTCTTGAGGAACAATGTTTTTAAACTTTGCTAGAACTGTCTTACACATTTGTTGATAAACTGGAGATATTCTGCCCATCTTTACTCCTCAAAGACTCTCGTAGATACTGCTTTTGTACCAAATCATGACAATAGTCACCTGTTGACATCAAATGTTTGAAATCACATCATTATTAAGTTTTTTTTTATCTCATTATTAGCCCTAAATTGTCCTTGTTCTAATGTTGTTTGAAATGTGTTGCAGGCCTGAAATTCAGGAATGGGTGTTTATTAACAAATGAAATAAAGCTGACTAGAAAAACACAGAAATATCTTGGGTTCATACTGTCATACAATGAAATACAAGTCAAAGGAAATGTAAGGAACATTGCATATAGTTTTTTAATTTGTACATTCCAACTTTTTCTGATATGGGGTTGTATTATGTCTTATGGTGATCAGAAACGTTAGGTTGCTGTCTTCTGCCTCCCGTGGGGTTGCCAATGTCTCATGTGATCCCTCTTGGCTGTGTTTCCTACCAGTTCTCCTCTTTCTAGCTATGCTGCTATAGCTAATGCTGCCGGGGTCTCATTGCTTACACATGGCATCAGTGATTGTTAATAGACACTGTGCTCTTAATCAATAACTAACTACATTTTCTGTTTTCTGTCTGAGCAGTGTTCCGGTGCCAGTTCCAGCCCCACACATGATGTTCATCCGCTGCAGCTCCACTCAAGCTGCTTCCGTCATCAGCTCCAGCCCCACCATACCCGGGCCACTTAATGCCGATGTGCATACTTCACATTTTATTCGAACTTTGACTCCATGACTTTAGTTTCGCTCTTAGATTTATCATCTACGCCACCCAAGGAGGTTAGGTCCCTTTTTGAGTCTTGGTCCTCCCAAGGTTTCTTCCTATAACAAGGTTTCTTCCTTCCCACTGTCGCCCTAGGCTTGCTCAATTTGGGATTGGACGTAATTATTAGGAGATAATCTAAACTTGTAAAGTTGCTTTGAGACAATGCTCCATTGTAAAAAGCGCTATATAAATAGATCTGACTTGACTTGACTTATTATACTGTTCACCGATCAGTAATAACATTAAAACCACTGAGAGGTGAGGGGAATAACAGTGAGAGTATGGTGCTCTGGGCAGTGGTCTGCTGGGAAACCTTGGGTCCTCGCATTCATGCGGATGTTACTTTGACATGTATCTAAACATTGTTGCAGACCAAGTGTACCCCTTCATGACAATACAGCAAAAATGTTCAGGAATGGTTTCAGGAACATGAGAAGAAGTCCATACCTTACAGTTTACAAGACCTAAAGGATCTATTGGTCCCAGACAACAGCACACATTCAGAGGTTTTGTCTGGTCCATGCCAAGGCTGATCAGAATTTTGGCGGCACGAGGGGGAAGTACACAACATTAGTCAGGTGATTTTAATGTTACGGCTGAGTGGTGTTGATGATTCAGACATAAAGGCGCTAGGCTTTGGTCCACACTGTCCAGTCATGCATAACAACCACTGTAAAGGCTTCAATAACAAAACACGAAAGTTCTGCTAAAGGCACGTCATTAATCTGCCAAAGCTTTAGATCAGATTTCTTGGGCTGACAACCAACACAACCACTCAACAATTCGCTTTCTCCATTAGCATTATTATCTCAATGCTAATCAGGTTTGTAAAATGAACATTATTTACAAAACTCAGTGCATACAAAACATTGCTAATCAATTTCCAAGGGAACTAAAAGGGTTCTCCGCTAATTAATAAAAGTGAGTCAGATACTAGCAAATGGGGCATGATTCATAATGAAATCCTTTAGTTCAATCAAAAATAACTGCTTCTATAAGCGCCTTCAACCAATCAATCAGTAAAACAGTGGGATTTTGTGGTTCTGGATAATAAGCACAGGAATTCACTGTGTAGTCCTACACACTAGTTAGGCTTAGAATAATGGATTCATAAGAACCACAAAGGAAAAGCATTTACCTTCGTTGAGGGACTGTTGTGAGCTGCTGCTACGGTTCGCTCTGTCCGTGTCAGTCTAACATGATAATCTCAATAATATAATGCACAGTACTGTACAATAATCTTAGGCCACCATTACATTTGTTGTTTTATATAGTTATTTCTCAGTCTCTTTAAGATACACACAAAAAATACAGGAAACATGTACAGAATATTGAAAACGATTATCGGAACAAAATGTCTTCTACAGGCAAAAGTCAGTATATAGTGTAACATGCTGCACTATGAATCCTTCTTCATAAATCTACAAACAAGCATTTTCACTGGTGCTCTTAGACATTTGGCTCCCACTGTGTGCTTAGATGAGTACCGTATTTTCCGGACCATAAAGCGCACCGGATTATAAGACGCATGAAATGAAACAAAACTCTTAAGTTCCCTCAGAAGCTCAGTTTGGTCTTTACCTGCCGCAGGGCGTCTTCTTGCTTCCTCCACTTCTGTACCATTGATTCGTTAATGTTGAATTCTCTCGCAGCTGCTCTATGTCCATGTTGTACTGCGTGACTAATAGCGTTGAGTTTGAAATCCGCTTCGAACATGAATGAATGAATGCACGTACCCTAATGCTGAAGCACATACCGTATTACTCCGCGATACTGCGCACTACGGTGGTCGTGAGCTTCGTAACCTACCAAGACCATGCTAAAACATTTTGACAGATTTATGAGCGCCGTGTACCATCTACAATTGGTATACAATACGGTAGTTTCTCCTTTAAACCAACCCTCACCAGGAAAAGTGAAAGGCGACTGAGACTTCAGCCTCACTGAGTTTCTCCTATGCTTGAGTAACAGGATAGCACTCACGGACACTCGCACGCTAAGGGCACTTCAGAAACTCCAATCAGTCTAACCCGGACTGTGGGAGGAAACTAGAATACTCAGAGTAAACCCACGCAAACATGGACACGTCATGCAGACTCCACACAGAAAGGACCCAGGCTGCACCATCTGGGACCAAACCCAGGACCTTCTTGCTGTGAGGGCATAGCGCTACCCCCTAAGCCACCCCACCACCCATAAAGAAAACAAACTTGAGTAATATTACAGTATAAAGTAACTGGAGTTAAAATATCGTTGAACATTAAATCAACACATTATTCCCTGTGTTTTAAGAATTAATAAGTTATTTAATTAATGACGACTTTAGTCAAGTCACATTACTGTAGCCTAGGGATAATGAAGTCTCTATACTATTTAGTTCTACAGTCTGGAAAAAACAAATCAGCAGCAGTCAGTTTGGGAGTAATCACATCAATCATTCATCTTCTAAATGAAAGACTATAGCTGAACGAGTATCACAAACAGCTGGTTGTGCATATTAAAAAAAAAGACATATCCAACTCTGTCATCAAACAGCACCTAATCGTTCAGCATGTTTTCTCTCTGAAATAACTAAAAATGTATTCATTAAAAATAAATAATTCATACATCACAATCAGTGTGTAGAATCACGAACAGAGGAGGGTTTCCTTTGGAGCATGGGGATTTCACTGCGTGATTTGATTTCATGTAAATCAGTCCTGGACTCGTGTGTATGGGTGTTGCTCCATTTCTTCTCTGCATGCAAAAGCTGATCCAGTGCCATTATGTAGTTTATTTAATTTGTTGAAGGGGCAGCCATTTACCAGAATAGCCTTTCGAAATACACTGTATTCCCGTGAGCCACAATTAAACCCCCAAATGGTTAATCTAGTCTAAAAGGGTTATAGGCTATTTGTGTTTGTATTCTGAGGAACTAGAGCTCATTTTTCGCAGTGATGGGAATATTCTCCCATTTCCAAGCTTTGAGGATTGAGGATTGTGACATGGTGACATGTTGGATTGATGAGGCTGTGATGGAAATGTAAAATGTTGGTTGGGATTGAGCTGGCAGTTTCTGGTGCTGTTTGGCAACCTCCGAGGTCTCAGGAATTATAACAGGAAATAAAAATGTCTTATATCCATCTAATTCACATTTGAATGACAGAAAACTACTACGAGCAAACTCCTGAGGGTCACAGTCTTGAAAACATGGTAGATTCGCTTTTGTTTGTGTTTCAAGTTTTGTAGAAGTAATTTTTCTCTGCAAGATTTCCATTGAAGATTGTGTTACAGGGTGTTAAGGGTCTACATATTAAAATCACATTGACCCATTAAGTCAGACTAATAAATCTGAGTCATTAGTCATTAACACCTTTAGGTTTTGCAGCACAGAATCATTCTTTTAAGACAACATCTCTTCCAAAAGGCTTTATTCCTTTCAGTGTCTACTTATTTGAATGCCTCCTGGATTTTTTTTCTCATTTTGTCTCTCATAGTTGAAGTGTACCTATGATGAAAATTACAGACCTCTCTCATCTTTCTAAGTAGGAGCACTTGCACAATCAGTGGCTGACTAAATACTTTTTTTGCCCCACTGTAGGTTATCTGGCATCTCTAAAAGTGTCACAGTGTGATAAGTTAGTGTGCAAGTGTATCTGTATATGAGGCATTCAACCGATTGGGTACCATTTCTGTCCCCAGGATATCACGTGCATATATAATTAATATAATTAACTGTAAGAAACATTTTATTATTAAGCAATAAGGACTTGTATGTTGGCAATATGTTTGTGTCATTCCAACAGCTCTAAGAAATATAATCTCCACAAAAGATCACTTTTTAGGTATCTCCAAATCCACAACTATGCATGTATTGTAAATTATAAGTCCCTGAATTTCCCAAGATCTACACCTGTTGAGACGTCCCTACAAAAGATAACCAGATTCCTTCCTTACATTCCACCAATGCTTACAAGTAATACTTTGTGTTAATAGGATCTAGGAAACGTGATTAAAGATGAGACATGGTGCTAAATTTAGTGCTGAGTTAATTCTTCTTCTTTTTTGGGTGAGGCTGTGGACAATTTAATGCAAAATCCTTTATCAGGTCAACTGGACTAAAGTCAAAGTTTTACAAGGATGTTGACCTCACTTGAAATAGGTTCAAACAGCCACCTGCTACATATACATTATTCATGAGCTTTGGTCATGCCCTGCCTTACACAAATATTTGTCTGAAATATTTATGATTCTGACTTGGAAATTACTAGTAAAACCTTTGAACCGACTGTGACAGCACTTTTGGAATCCTTCCCCCTACTTTATCAACATATAAAATTTTGGTAAACTTTGTGACTTTTATAACTCTCTTCACTAATTCTTGGTCACCTGCCCCTCTCACACACCCTCTGGGGATAAAGGAGAATTCCATTTCATCAAATTGGAGAAAATACATTGAGTACAGTAAAGTACAGTGAGATGTTCATCCTCACAATTTAGGATCACTTGGGTGCCTTTTCTTGCGGATGTGGAGGATTTGCAATCCTTGACTATTGCAACCCGTTTTCCACCTGTGTACCTAAATATGGGACTGTGGTGCAGTGTTTATGGTACTGGACAACTGACCAGAAGGTGCAGGGTATAACTCTGTCAAACTGACACTGTTGGGTCCTTGAGCAGGACCCTTCAGTAAGGCCCTTAGACCACTTAGACTTTCTTTGATTGTACCTTGCACATTGTATTGTTTGTAAGTGTCTCTGGATAAAAGTGTCTGCCAAAAAACGAACTGTTTGTAACTAACTTTCACGGAAATTTGGCGAACTTTACTATTACTATTTTTAATATACTTACTATCAAAATGTTGTCTATATACATATTTTAAACCTACAGTGGGGCAAAAGTATTTAGTCAGCCACTGATTGTGCAAGTTCTCCTACTTAGAAAGATGAGAGAGGTCTGTAATTTTCATAATAGGTACACTTCAACTATGAGAGACAAAATAAGTATATGGTCACCTACAAACAAGCAAGATTTCTGGCTCTCACAGACTTGTAACTTCTTCTTTAAGAAGCTCTTCTTTCCTCCACTCATTACCTGTATTAATGGCACCTGTTTGACCTCATTATCTGTATAAAAGACACCTGTCCACAGCCTCAAACACTCAGACTCCAAACCTCATGAACGGGGCCATGTATCGTGAGATTTTAAGCCAAAACCTCCTTCCATCAGTGAGAGCATTGAAGATGGAACGTGGCTGGGTCTTCCATCATGACAATGATCCCCAAACAAACAAACCGCGCTCGGACCAACGAAGGAGTTGGCTCCCGTACAAAAGTAATATCAAAGGTCCTGGGAGTGGCTATAGCCATTCTCCAACCTCAACCCCATAGAAAAATTTGTGGAGGGAGTTGAAAGTCCGTGTTGCCCCCAGCGACAGCCCCCAAAACATCACTGCTCTAGAGGAGATCTGCATGGAGGAATGGGCCAAAATACCAGCTACAGTGTGTGCCAACCTGGTGAAGACTTACAGGAAACGTCTGACCTCTGTCATTGCCAACAAAGGTTATTGAGTATTGAGTTGAACTTTTGTTATTGACCAAATACTTATTTTCCACCATAATCTACAATTAAATTCTTTAAAAATCCTACAATGTGATTTCCTGGATTTTTTTTTATTTCCTCATTTGTCTCTCATAGTTGAAGTGTACCTGTGAGGAAATTACAGAACCCCCCCCCCCATATATATATATATATATATATATATATATATATATATATATATATATACTATATATATATATATATATATATATATATTTTTTTTTTTTTTTTTTTTTTTTTTGTATGTATAATTTTTTAACACCTAAACATCTGGAACATTTTTTCGTTTTTTTCACCATTTTGGATTTGAAAATTGAAGAATCAGAATCACAATCGATGAAATGTAAACGATACCCAACCCTATGTGCAGTGGTCCTTCAAATATTCTAAAACCTTTTGAATTTTCTGTATTTCTGCTTAAATATGACCTAAAACATCATCAGATTTTCACATCCTAATAGCAGAAACCCAACAGACTGTGTACAAATAGTGGAAACTCAACATTAACCTCCCCAGTCAACCAAAAAGGTCACTCAGAGAGCATGGGGTGCAGTATTCTGCAAGGTCAAAAAGCATCTACAGCCCTCTCTCACATCTGCGAATGTTGATGTTCATAAGTCCACCATCATGAGAACACTGAATAACAATGGTGTGCATTGCAGGGTTGCAAGGAGGAAGCCACTATTCTCCAAGCAGAACATTGTTACCCATCTGTAGTTTGTTACAGATCATGTGGACAAGCCAGAAGTACATTGGAAATGTGATTTGTGGACCAAAATAGACCAATATATAACTTTTTGGTTTACATGAGAAGTGGTACGTCTGGAGAAAGGAAAACACTGCAATCCAGTACAAGAACCTCATCCCTTCTGTGAAACATGGTGGTGGTAGTATCATGGTTTGGATTTGAATTGCATCTGGGACAAGGTGGCTTGCCATCATTAATGAAATAATTAAATCTGAATTATACTAGCAAATTCTAAAGGAAAATGTCAGGGCATTCGTTTGTGAACTGCATGAATATCAAGAGAACGTGGGTCATGAAGCATGACAACAAACATAAATGTTGTTCTATCAAATAATGGTTAAGGAAGAACAAAGAGTAATATTTTTTTGAATGGTCAAGTCAAAGTCCTGACCTTAATCTAATAGAAATGCTGTGGAAGGTCATGAAACGAGTAGTTAATGTGAGGAAACCCACCAACATCCTTGAGCTGCACAAGGGGATTAAACCAGATACTGAAAGCAAGGGTTCACATATGTTTGCCACTCAGAGATATGTGACCAGCTATAATATTTGTATCTTGTTTGTTTAATTGGGTTCTCTAAATCTACTTTCAGGCTTGTGTGAAAACCTGATGATGTTTTAGGTAGTATTTGTACAGAAATAACTATAAAGGGTTCACAGACCATCAAGCTCCACAGTACACGTATAGTAGTGTAGATTTATCATTATACTTAGATTTATCATCTACGCCGCCCAAGGAGGTTGGGTCCCTTTTTGAGTCTTGGTCCTCCCAAGGTTTCTTCCTATAACACTCAGGGAGTTTTTCCTTGCCACTGTCGCCCTAGGCTTGCTCCATTTGGGATTGGACGTAGTTATTGGGAGATAATCTAAACTTGTAAAGTTGCTTTGAGACAATGCTCTGTTGTAAAAAGCGCTATATAAATAGATCTGACTTGACTTGACTTGACTAGTGTGACTGTGGTTTTCTTTATTGCTGTTTATCATAGGTTATTTACAGTTTAATAAGTAATCTCAGAATAATGTGCAAAATATTATTGCTTTTTCCAGTTTCTCAATGTTTATACCTTTTCACATGAGTAACAAATCTTTTTTGGCACATGGTTATTGTTTGTTTGAGGTAAAATCAATATATACAGATGAGAAAAAAACCTTCAAAACATCAGTGGTTGTCTTCTGACTATAGATATTATAAATGTGTTTATAAGTATGTTGGATTTGATTGTAGATGTTTAGAAGCCATACAGTATAAAAACTGTTTGTGACCTGTACATTAGATGTAGTATTTCAGCTTTCACACTTTGACCTTTATTGATTAGTACTAAACTATGGTGGTCCCTTATGCATCAGCTGCACATCCATTATCCTGCAGCCTACACAGCAATATCCTTCAAACGCAAATGTTAGTTTTCTGTCCGCAATTGCAAAGCAATCAATAAAGTATAAGAAGAGAAAAATAAGGACGCACTAGTAAGTGCACAACATGGAGTGTCAACAAAAGCTGATCTCATTTATGCGACAGTTTGACTGAATATGTTGAGGAAACGAAAAAAAAAACAGAAGCCAAGACTACTTTACACAGGTGGATCAGGTCCATTATAAATTCATTCCTGGCCAAATAAAGTAGGAGTGCACAATTACAGTCACGCAATAAGGGTCAAGGCTAACGTAGGTGTGCATTTGTTGAGCAAACAGCAACTGCTAGAGCAGGCAAGCTACAGATTAAGTTCAGATGACAAATGCTCAAAGGCTGTAATAAAACACCCGCACGACTAAGTGACCTGATGTTCTGCATGATGTGCTTTAATAGTGGACCTGCTGTTTGTATTCATATAAGCAGGTGAAGAGATGCAGTGAAATGAGGATGGAACATGAATGAATAAAACCACATGATCTTTCCATGACAGTCAGTACTGCCAGTAAATTCTCATTACATATGCTTAAGCATTGCGTTCTCTTTTCAGTATTTTATCACAGTAAAAAATTGTGTCTTGAACTTTGTCAGACTATGACAGATTATGTGTCAGTTGGCAAGAGTGTCAGCAAACCCATTACTTTCAGTTATCTTTCTTTTGACTCAGCTTCTCTGTCACACTTTATCCATTACATAACCTGCCCGAAGACATTTGTAATTTCTTTCCTAATATTTGTAATGTAGGTAGTCTTTTGAAAATCAATAGAGTAATCATAGGTGAAAAATGGAAGAGTGTTTGATTTATTATGCTGTGGCTTTGCGGGAATAACTGAGTGGTTATATATAAAAAAAAAAAAAAATCTTTTAGCATCATAATGGCTCCTGAAATTCAATGCAAATGCAATTGACTTGGAGTGGATATCTGATAATTACAGCAGGAAACTGGCCTCTGCATTAAAGATCCTTCTCAGAGGGTTTAAAACCTTAGCAAAGCACTGGTTATCTGCTAGACTGACATGCACGTAGTCATTAGTGCCCCCTGCATGTGAGTGCGTACGAATGAAGGAGTGAATGTGTGTAACGTGGAAGAAAGACACGGAAATTGCGGTATCCTGCCATAAAAACTTTATAGATGATAAGGTCAGAGCAATTATCCACAATCACCCTGAGTCAACTTTGACTTGGCAGCCAAAATGTGTGCACTATAACTGGTTATTTGGCTATTATTTGCTTGTTTGTCCATATATAGAGGTCCCTTTGGAGCTTACTATATTTGTTGCTCTCTGAGTATGCAAATACTGGGACACATTCAAACATCCAACTTGTATTCCTTGGTGAAGTTCCTCATCACACTCCCTGTCAGTCACTTGTGTCTGTTGGTTCATCTTGAGCTACGCTATAACAGTATAGCCTGCAACTATGGGCTGTATAGTCTTCAGCATTGCACCACATATGATACAACACATCCCTGCTTGATTATTGTACTACAGATTACTTGTTCTTCTGTTGCCATGTTTAGTGTCTACGATCTATTCTTATTTGCTACATTTTCTAGCCATCACCTCCAGATGATTTTTAGTTTCTAGTCGACAGATTTTAGATGAACTGTGTTGTGAGGAGTTTTGAGTCTGACCTGTTTTTCTGTCTGGATATACTTAGATTTCTCTACTGTGTGGTTTGAGGTAAGTACAAAAACCTATTTTTTGTACCTTTGCTTTCAGTTTCTGGTGTGACCCCCCTGTGCAGCAATAACTGCAACTAAACGTTTCCTGTAACTGTTGATCAGTCCTGCACACCGGCTTGGAGGAATTTTATCCCATTCCTCCGTACAGAACAGCTTCAGCTCTGGGATGTTGGTGGGTTTCCTCACATTAACTGCTCACCTCAGGTCCTTCTACAACATTTCGATTGGATTAAGGTCAGGACTTTGACTTGGCCATTCCAAAACTTTATTCTTCTTTAACCATTTTTGGTAGAATGACTTGTGTGCGTAGGGTCGTTGTCTTGCTGACCCACCTTCTCTTGAGATTCAGCTCATGGACAGATGTTCTGACATTTTCCTTTAGAATTCTCTGATATAATTCAGAATTCATTGTTCTATCAATGATGGCAAGCCATCCTGGCCCAGATGCAGCAAAACAGGCCCAAACCATGATACTACCATGTTTCACAGATGGGATAAGGTTCTTATGCTGGAATGCAGTGTTTTCCTTTCTCCAAACATAACGCTTTTCTTTTAAACCAAAAAGTTCTATTTTGGTCCACAAAACATTCTTCCAATAGCCTTCTGGCTTGTCCACGTGATCTTCAGCAAACTGCAGACGAGCAGCAATGTTCTTTTTGGAGAGCAGTGGCTTTCTCCTTGCAACCCTGCCATGCACACCGTTGTTGTTCAGTGTTCTTCTGATAGTGGGCTCATGAACATTAACATTAGCCAATGTGAGAGAGGCCTTCAGTTGCTTAGAAGTTACCCTGGCCTTGCTCTTGGAGTGATCTTTGTTGGTCAACCACTCCTGGGGAGGGTAACAATGGTCCTTCATTTCCTCCATTTGTACACAGTCTGTCTGACTGTGGATTGGTGGAGTCCAAACTCTTTAGAGATGGTTTTGTTACCTTTTCCAGCCTGATGAGCATCAACAACTCCTTTTCTGAGCTCCTTTTTAGTGCCATGATACACTTCCACAAACATGTGTTATGAAGAGCAGACTTTGATAGATCCCTGTTCTTTAAATAAAACAGGGTGCCCACTCACACCTGATTGTCATCCCATTGATTGAAAACACCTGACTTTAATTTCACCTTCAAATTAGCTGCTAATCCTAGAGGTTCACATACTTACTCCACTCACTAATATGTAATATTCATCATTTTCCTCAATAAATAAATGACCAAGTACCATATTTTTGTCTCATTGGTATAACTGGGTTCTCTTTATCTACTTTTAGATCATGTTTAAGGTCATATTTATGCAGAAATATAGAAAAATCTCAAGGGTTCACAAACTTTCAAGCACCACTGTACATCCATCCCTCCAAGACACATCTGACTACAAAAACCCCAACCAATACATAACATATCACACGTCACCCATGACGTTCATCCTTGCAAGACCAGCCAAACAATCATGGAGGACACACGTCAGTCACCGAAAGAAACTTGTAAACAACACAGGAAGTGAGTAGTGCTGTGGGTTGATTTACATATCACTATGATGTAGCCATCAGATTTCAGTCTGACGAACTGGAGATGAGTTTGACTCTGCAGCATAAAGGCATGTGGTTAAAATCTTAACACAAAACAATCGATATACAATACACATGAAAAGACATACTGTAAATGGGGTCACTGGTCTTGGCATACAGCTCAACATCATTCACATCCAGGAAGGGAATTATGGTTTCTCTGTTTCACAGCTACATGATGAAGTTCTTCAAGAAAGCTCTTAGGTCTGGTTTCTACTTCTTCTGAAGTGCTTAGAACAGCTGTCTGAAACAAACCTCAAAAAGTTCCTAAGATATTAGCTGTCCATTAAACAAGGATCTGGGTGTATGTACTATAGCCTAGAATAGCCTACTAAATGTCCAGCACCATTGTCTTTCTATGCTGTTTTTGGTGCATTAAGCTATTACCTTAAAGGGAAGGCTTAAAACAGATAAAAATTAAACACTGTAACAAATACACCTCCTTACAAAATTTACTGTTTTGTACTAAAATTTTATTTTGTACTACCACAATACCAAGAAAAGGTCTGCTTGATCTGAGGCTCTGCATTCAACCTACTAAACATATTAGTAAAAGCATCTTTGGGCTTGTGAAAGGTGCTATATAAACTGAACACGTTTATTATTATTATTATTATTATTACAGGTAAGCACCATTTAACTACGATCCATTCAGCATTTATAACAAATTATAACAGGAAATAACAATCTGTCTTTTAGCCGTAAACAGCCGGCCAAATTTTAAAAGGTTTAGCATGTGTTTATTTACCGTCAAATATATAATTTATGTAATGCTTTGATGTTTTGTTTACATTTTTAATTGAATTTATTTTCATGAATATTAAGCTACTTACTACTACTACTACTACTACTACCTACTTGCAATAACTACACCACAGTCAGTGTTGTGCACAGACCCTTTTAGGACATGGACACAAACAGAGACATGAAATGGAAAAGTTTGTACTCTGCTTAACACTACAAGCACCATGCCACCTTCACCTACATAAACTATACCTAGAAATGCCAAGCGCCGGTAATTTGACAGGATTTATCCACTTAAAAGATGATATCGCATTTCCCAGTTTCCCATTCCCTCTTGGTTGTGTGCAGCCAGCGAGGTACATTTATTTATGTTTATATTCCATTGTGTGCATTTATATTTTGTATCTACAGTGTGTGTGATTGTTAATTTGTGCTTGTAACTGTGGTAGAATAACGGTTAGGGTAATGGACCATGGGTTCAAATCCCACGTCTGCCAAGCTGCCACTGTTGGGTCCTTCAGTAGCGCTTTTAATCCACAATTTCATGGATTGTAAGATGGTATCAGATGTAAGTCGCTCTGGTTAAGGGCATCTGCGCAGTGTAAATGTACATATTTTGTGGGACTGTGATAGCCCAGCGGTTAAGGTACTGGACTATGGACCAAATGGTCCAGGGTTCAAATCCCACCTCTGCCAAGCTGCCACAATTGTGGGGCAAGGCCCTTAACCCACAATTGCTTGGAGTGTAAGACTGTATAAATTGTTTTATATTTTTAAATTACAGTAGCATAATAAGACTATGTGACTTATATAAGACTATATGCTAACATCCAGTCAACGACTATTTTGATCAAGAACCTGCTTCACAGAACGTAATGAAGTCATTAAATGGTGCATACTTGTATTATTATTATTAGAATTATTATTATTATTATTAAACCCCATCTCAAAATAGTAACAGTACTATTTAATGATGTAATAACTCAGTACAGTTTTCATTACAGTACTTTGCAGTTGGAACACTGCATATCTACCTCAAAGAAATGTGAGATGCTGGAACCTACTCACATCTCTAAAATAACCAGCCCCTGTGGGTAGGCAGGTTCTGTTTAGAGGAAACTTAACTGAACTGCTTCAAAAAAAAATCTATCTGACCATCTAAAGGCTTTAGTGATTTGTTGGACCCTGTAAGACTTAGCACTCAACCTTATGAGTCTTATGGTGATCAGAGACGTGGGGTTGCCAATGTCTCATGTGATCCCTCTTGGCTGTGTTTCCTACAGTTTCCTCCTCTTCTAGCTATGCTTCTATGCTTAATGCCTGCACGGGTCCTCAATGCTACACTGGCATCAGTGATTGACATGCAATCAGTGATTGTTAATAGACACTGTGCTCTTAATCAATAACTAACTACAACATTTTTCTGTTTTCTCTCCGAGCTGTGTTCTTTCTGGCAGTTCCGGCCCCACACATGATGTTCATCTGCTGGAAGCTCCACTCAAGCTGCTTCCGTCATCACTCCAGCCCCTCATACCCGGGCCACTTAATGCCGATGTGCATTCTTAGATTTTTTCACTAACGCTGCCCAGGAGGTTGGGTCCCTTTTTGAGTCTTGGTCCTCCCAAGGTTTCTTCCTAGAACTAGGGAGTTTTTCCTTGCCACTGTCGCCCTAGGCTTGCTCAATTTGGGATTGGACGTAGTTATTAGGAGATAATCTAAACTTGCAAAGTTGCTTTGAGACAATGCTCCATTGTAAAAAGCGCTATATAAATAAATCTGACTTGACTTGACTTATGTGCGTGTGGCACTGAGTTCCCATTTTGGTGGATTACTCTCTAGGTATCTAGTGTTCCAGTGCCTCTAGTGTTTCTTTCAGTTTCCTTCTGAACTGTTATCAAGTACTTGCACTGAACGTTTATCTGACTGATTGATATCATCTGACGCAAAATTCCATCATGAACAGTCAGGTTACTTGTTGGACGTTGGATGGCTCTTCTCCCTTTTTTGAGATCTATCATGATTAATATTTTACGACATTTATTACACCTACAGCTAGTTGATTTTTGCACCAGAACTGACAAGTTTCCTTAGCCAGTAGGCATGGATCGTGTTAGCTCCACTGCTGCTTTGTTAATCATACTTTTGAACTATTGTTGGAAGTCTGTCGTCATAGCGACTGTCATCTCATCTGAGAGACTATGGTGTTATGTTTTCAGGACTTAATTACTAAGAATTGGTGACATCTGAGCCTTCTTCCTACAATAAAGCTTTTCTGGGTGTAGCTCCATTTCAGCTCTTGGTGCATCTGCAGACAACACTTTGTTGTTGCTGCTTTGCACTGTAACTGATAGTCAAATGGCTGGCAACCTGCCAGGGACAACCCTGAAATTGTGCAGCGTGTTTCTGCACATGCTGTCCTGGCCCAAAAAATGTCTACACAGCATCAACATTACCTGCTGCACCATGGTTGTATTGATGTGTATATCCAAACTAATTAAAGAAACTGATATATGGTTAAAAGATAAAAGTAGGATAAAAAAAAGGATTTTTAAAAAATTCTCAGGATAAAAAATATATATCATAAACGTCTTTGCACCTGCCACCAACACTACCTGTTGTGCTGCTGTGCTGCCAACCAAAATCCATCTAATCTTTGGATCTTTTTATTCATTCATTCATCTTCACCAACTGCTTTATCCTGGTCAAGGTCATAGTAGTTCCGGAGCATGACAGGAATACACCTTATATAGGGCACCAGTCCATCGATTAAGGCTCACAAATACACATACTCTGTCATTTAGTGTAGCCAATCATCCTACTAGAATGTGTTTATGAAATACATGAAATGAACAGAACTCCACACAGGCAGCGACTGAGACAAGAACTGAATACTAGTTGCTGAAATTGTCCAGGCAGTGGTGTAGGTTTCAGTTCAACTTTTGGGGGAACACACTGATCACATAACACAACCTAATGCATCATAGGAGTACATTTACATTTATGTCATTTAGCAGATGACCTTATCCAGAGCAACTTACAATTGATACAGTCTTACAATCCAAGCAACTGTGGTTTAAGGGTCTTTCTCAAAGAGCCAATAGTGGCAGCTTGGCAGAGGTTGGATTTTATCCCTACTACAGTCCACACGCTGATGACATAACCCAACCTAACCCATCATAGTAGTGATTTAAGTTAAATAAAACATAACATTTGCTACACAAGGAATGTCAAAAATTGGTATATACCATGCCAAATATTGTGCCTTGAATATGAATAAATTCAGTATGAGTATATTTTAAATTTAAATGTTACAGATTTAAAATTCAGCAAACCAGAAACTCCTTCCTCCCTCCATAGTATCCAACCAAAATTGTGTACAAATTACATGATTTATTATTATTATTATTATTATTATTATTTTATGTGGACATTTTACCTCCTCCAAACTTGCATAATCATGTCGCCACAACTAAATAAAATGAAATGCATAACTATCTAAAAAATTAATAAAATAGGTAAGCGCCATTTAATGTCCTTCTGATCAACGTCTGTTCACTTTAATGACTGAGGTCTTTAAAATTATAATAAATTATAATAGGAAATAAAAAGTCTTTTAACTCCGGATGTTGCAGCCATAATTAGCTGGTCACCTCAATGCTGTGGATCCATGAGCAGAGGCAGGAGTAATGGTGGAAGTCTGTCACTCAAGTGTGTGTATGTAACTACCTTACTGGTTCTGTGCTAGCTTAGTGCCTATCACTTTTTTTGGCTTCTGTCAAACAAAAGTATCAGGTCCCTCATACTATCCTCTTATGTGTTATGGCTTTCCCCAACACATGGACTTAACAATATTGCATTTTTGAATTTCCATAAATTAAAAATGTGGTGGTATTAGGGGTGCTGGGTAGACGGTATCATTCCACTCATGCTTTCAGAGCTATTCTTGTGTTTTCTTGTGAAAATACCCTTTATGCGTACACTACAGTAGCATAAAAAGACTAAGTGACTATGGTAATGTCTGGTCAACATCCATTTTGGTCATCGTCTTGTTTCACAGAACGTAATGCAGTCATTAAACGTCACATACCTGTATTAGCTTCACATAGTCTTTGGCTACAAGAGCTGAGCAGTTTTATATCAAACTGGTCTATCAGATATCAGACTTTGCTTATGCCCATCTAGTAATTCAGTAGCTGGGCTATTAAAGCTCTATCAGCTTGTTTACTTCCTTCCAAATCATCACTATCTTGATTTTCTGTCTTCTTGTCCAGGAATGACATATAGAGTGGCTTGTATATTATATCTTCACGCAGAAAATACCAGGGTAAGGGCATCACTAGCCGAGAAGTCTGCTGATTTATTATGCCAAATGAATGTAGATCTGATTGTGATGTTTAAACTTTGAATCCATCCATGTTTATACGTGGATGACAAAGTGACCCAGCTGCAGCACATTACTTTTGATCAATTGGAAATGCACAGTAATGAGCCTGGAAAATTAAACATCAGAGCACAAGGCTAGGAGTGCATATGTGTAAACGAGATCAGAACTCACATTACACATCACATGCTGCTCTGATATTGACCTACATGATAATCACCTTACATAATTACTACCTTTACAGATGTAATCAGTTCAACAGTCAGCACTAACCTCAAGCAGCACCTGGTAAGGGTTCAATAGTAATGACTGCCCAAATTCCCGGGGCAAGTAAGATGCATAGTCAGCACAAAAATAATTTCATGTTAAATATCAAATACGTTCACATTAAGTAATTTAATGTGGAGGGGGGCACAATGTGTTAACAGAACAATGTAACTAAGGCCAAAGTCAATTCACTTGAATATTCAACCTCTCGTCATGCAAAAAAATGTCTTTTGCTTTCCTGCATCCAGTCTAAACAAACCAATTAAATTTTCTGTTGACAAACAATGTCAAAGTGAGGCACGCAGGAAAATGTCAACAACAATGTCGTAGTTTTCAGGTGTCGATTTGGACCTCTCTGTACCCAAGCTGTTCTGCAAATTTAATATCCTAACAGTGTACTTTAAGCACTGACGATATCCTCGATAAGCTCAGAAAAGCATATCGTGTATCACGATAAAAAAATATGTCACGATACGATAAAATATCGTCATATTGCCCACCCCTAATACAGAGTGATGCCTCATGGAGTAAAGGTGCAATGATTAATCGACTAAAATCGACTAGTAAATTAGTTACAGGTCAATAAGGCAACTACCGTATTTTTCGGACCATAAGGCGCACTTAAAATCCTTTAATTTTCTCAAAAATCGACAGTGCGCCTTAAAATGCGGTGCGTCTAATGTATGAATTAATTCTGGTTGAGCCTTCTGACCTACAACCGATTGTAGATGGTATACATGGCGCTCAAAATCGTTTAAAAAAAAATGTTTTAGCACGGCCTTGGTAGGTTACGAAGCTCACGGCCACCTAGTGCGCAGCAATCGCGGAGTACTACGATCTGTGCTTCAGCATAGGGGTACGTGCATTTCATTCATTCTTTTTCGATCGGATTTCAAAATCGACGCTATCAGTCAGTACACAAGGGACCCTAGAGCAGCTGCGAGAGAATTCAACATTAACGAACCAATGATACTGAAGTGGAGAAGCAAGAGACGGGCCCGGCGCCAAGGTAAAGACCAAACTGAGCTTCCGAGGGAACTTAAGAGTTTTGTTTCATTTCATGCGCCTTATAACCCGGTGCGCTTTATGTATGAACATAGATCCGTTAGCAGTCGATCGTTGATATTGTGTCTTATAATCCGGTGCGCTTTATGGTCCGGAAAATACAGTAATAGTCGTTTGGTTGGTGATGTCATCACACGTGTTTCTCGCTCTAACTAGTCATGTTTTGACTTTAACAAAAGCACAACAGCAGCCTCAACAACGAAATCCTCAAAAGAGTTAGAGCATTTCATGCTTATGATTAGCTGTAAAAAGGGTTGTCAGTGGTACTATTTGTAAATCCAACCTTAGTTGGCATGGGAGCACATCCTCCATGTAGGATCTGAAGAGCAGTGGTGGTTCTAGACCATGTCACTTGGGGGGAGCCAGCCTAGAGCCAGTGGTTTTCTTAGAGGGGCTGATTATTTTCTAGTTTACATTATTGTGCCGATTTGTCGCCATGTGTTCACAAAAGTGAAGAGATTCACACCTAATTTAGGCAGGCCGTAGGGGGTTCCAAGTCTGTTGTGACAGGGGCACTGGGCCCCCTCTGCCCCTTCCTAGAACCGCCAGTGCTGAAGGGCAAACACTTCAGCTCACTCAGTCAAGACGATTTATCTCGATAAGTTAGCTGTGCTAGCTAGCTAACTAGCTAAGGTTAAAAGCTGTCCTACTTCACGGTAGGAGCTGTGACATTTTCTCTTGCAAAAATGCATGTTCTCTTGAACTACTATTCAAGTCGAGTCAAGTTTATTTATATAGAGCTTTTTACAACACAGCATTGTCTCAAAGCAGCCGCGGCAAGGAAAAACTCCCCAATACTTACAGGGAAGAAACCTTGGGATGACCAAGACTCAAATAGGGACCCATCCTACTTGGGCAGCCTGGATGTTAAATACAAGAATTAAAAAATGTATGTAAAGAAAATACCCTATTTAAAATTAGAATAGAATAATATATAGGCTAAGATGAAATGAACTAAAAAAATAGAGAATAAAATCTATAGCATATATAACAACGAACCTGTTCACATTCCATATAACGTTTATCATTTTAATCACTGCATTGCTGTCTTAACATTCAGGTCACAGGTTCAAATTTGAGAAAGATCGGATTTGGGCCACTAGTGTAGTATTATTTGTACTTCGCCATTTACAGAGAGAGTGGTTCTACTATTTCACACAATGACAGTTTGGTGTTGTTTCGTGTGGAACAATACCACACACCCTAGATGATTGTAAAAGGTATTGTCTGTGATCGGACATCAAACACCTCTCCGTTGCTACAACTCAGAGACTAATGACAGCAGCTGCACCTTGCCTCTCCCCAAAATGAACAAATCCAGAAGTATTTGCGCTATAACTTTCTCTGTTACATAAGAAGGATGTGGATGTAATTTACCTAGTGGGACTTATAACAGTGCTGCCAAGAAACTGTGGACGTCATGCTCTATATACTCTATTGCAATGTACGAGTGATGTATATATCGTCACTATGTTTTGGGTTTTCTAGCTGCTTTATTGGTTATTGCATGTACCACTTATAAGACACACAACTGACCATCTCACACAATATGATGTATTTGCCTTTTCAGTCATAAGAAGACTGTTTAAAATAACAATGGCCAGTGGATTAGGTTGGCCACAATTTCTTCCTGATCATATTTACTGAGTTTTCCTTCAACTAAGCCATTAGCTTGAGACTATGCTCTATTGTAAAAGCACTGTATAAATAAATTTGACTTTGGATTACTCTTAAGCTTGATGGGATGGCTTCAGATTAACTTTCCTACCCTCTGACACCATCAGATCATTTGTGTATATCACCGCGGGTAATATCAGGACAAAATCAGGGTTAGTTTAGTCATTCCCTTTATTATAGTTATTTTTTATTTGTCTTACTAGCTTTTCTTTCAGTACTTATCAAGCAAAAGTAATTCTCAAATGAAGAACATATTTAGACTATGCAAACAAGAAAGACAGGTACACAGACATAGGGGGGCATTTTTCTAGATCTGGCCCAGAGCCCAGAATTCGTTGTGTCTGGACAAGTTTTACTTGAAAGAGACCTAAAGAAACTTTCAGTAAAATACCATCACTGAGCCAAAGATGATTGAAAGTTCAAAGGCCTTGCATGATTGTTCACAGTTATAAAATAGGATGCTTATGTTGCTACATCTTTTAGAAGTCATGTTCTAATCTCATAAAGTACGACTGTGTGCCTCTTCAGCACGCAGGTTCTTGCACCACCTTTCTTATCTGCAAATGCGGGAACTCCCATTAGATATTCGATATTCAACAATGAAACCAAATAAAGGTCAGGCCTGAAACGCGTACAAAACAGCGTGTTACTGAATGACAGACACAGTAGGAACATGACCTAATCGTATCTTTGATATGAACATGTTTGAAATACATGTCTGACATGTACTCAAGAAATACATGCCAGGCTTGTTAGACCTGTAATAAATCTTTCCGTTAGAGGAAAGGCTTAAACAAAGCTGAAATAACAGCAGGTGGTTAGACCTATTATTCAGCTACTCCAGCATTAATTATCCGAGATCTCAGGAGCCCATGTCAGACCTACAGCAAATGTAGATACTCAAGAGGTTTGCACAAAAGTACAATATCATGGAATACATTACTGATCACACTCAAACCTGCAACCGGTCTCTTGTCAAACTCAAAAATGCCATGCACTATTGAGACAGTGTTTTTGGCATGCTGCTCCCAGACTAAACAACTCATGGTAAGATGGTAAGAATTTACCATCACGTTAAAAGAAAATAGCTGAAAAGCATAATCTTGTATAGCAGAGCAGCTGCAGTGCAAATTGGCCAATTATTCAGCTTCATTAATAAAACTTGTGCAACAGAACAGGGATTGCAGAGAGGAAAGAGGCAGTTACTGAACCCAAAGAACTTGTATTTACCGGTGCGCAATGAGGCAAAACTATCACACTGTAACATGCAGAGCTTTGTACCCTGACTCAGTTCTACAGATCAACCACAGAAAGCATCCTGACCTAATTCATCACAGTGTGGTTCGGTTCAGCCTCTGAACACATTGTAACTGATTGTTTGGATGACAGAGTGACTGGCAAGAAACAACACTCAGGTAAATAACTGTATGTGGTGAGGATCAAGAAGGAGCTCTGAAGGTTGTGTCATACCCGACACATCCATCTAAGAATGCTTTGGGTCTGACACAATCTCCAGAATTCGTTCCTAATCCTCACATTTGTTTCAAGAACTCCCTTCTTTAAAGGCATATTGCTCCATCAAGTCTGGCACCGCAAATCACCTTAACAGTTTGTTCCCTTAGGCAATTGCTGCTCTCAATAAGCCCTTCAGCCCCCACAAACTCTAATGCTGATAAACACACCTCTCCACCACTCACCTCTATCCACACATCCAATTTATCCAGACTGACACTTTAATGGCCGTTCAATATGCCAATGCCAATATTTATCTATTGTTTTGTAAGATAAGATCATTTCTGGGATTTTGCTGATAACGATATTTAAATACTTTGTCAGTGTATATCTTGGGGATAAAGTATTCCAAAGTTGTTTGAACCCGTCTCTCACAACCGCCTGAATTAGCACCGTGTCTTTCACCATGTAACTGGTGACACCATCTGTTATGCCTCGCCATCTGTTGCTTTTCTTGTCGCAAGGCACTTTTTTAGCAGAATGTTTTCTGAGTGTATTTTTGTGCTGGTACCTTGGCCGGTTTAAGCCTGTTGCAAACTGCTGGCAAAGTCAAAGCTTGTCATAATCTTCTTATTCTCCATGATGGTTAGTTCACAGATGATGAAATGAGTTAGGTATCGAGCTGTCTTTATCAGCAATGGATTTTTGACACAGTTTGCAGATTGCCATCTTTTGAGCAACATCCGTCTCTTGAACACCAAAACAACCTCCATGTCAGTGAGGATGAGCCACGTCTAGCGACTAGATCTAACGACATTTAGGCACGACTGTGAGGCTGTGGTGTCTGTATTTTTTCTCGTGGCACAGTTTGTTCACTCATTTTGAACTTCAGTCATGTGCAGTAGTCTATCCTAGCTGGCTACGTGACCAGTTTCTGGCACTTTCTGCTAATCCCCACAAGCAAAACTACGTTTTTATATAACAAAAAAATGCAACTCTCTTTCGAAAACCAAAAGAGCCAAATATTTACTTTAGGCTAATGATGTTAAGCTTATGATGAGGTGGAGTTCTAGATGCAGAATCAAGTAGCTCCAGTAATTTTGTATCAATGGAAAGACCCCACAATGACAAAAAGACACGCTGTGTGTTTGTGTGTGGGCAGGCAGTGATGGAGTGAAACGTCCGTATCAGAGATGTGTGTAATTACTGTGCTAAACGTGCCAAGGCAAATTCCTGTCTACTGTATACATTTGGTGTATAAAGCATTTTTTCTGATTTATAATTCTGATTATCTTTTAATTTTTTTGCTAGTTTAGATGTTAGACGTGCATTAATCCATACCAAGCTATCCCACATTCACACATCGTGAGGACTTTAGAGTTGGCAATGCCCCTGCTGAAGCTGGAAACCAGAGTAACCAATGGACACCCACAGACATGTTCTGTAGCATTATCCTCATACTATAGAGTTTAGCTGCCAGTGTCAATTTGATTTAGGCTTACTAATCAAGTTGTGACTTGAACAGCCCATGTACTCACAGTGAGAGGCAGAGAGCAGATGACAAAGATGAGAGTCATGGATGCCAGCAGCACCAGGTGGTCCACTTCCTCCTCGCCCTGGCCGATCCAAGTGCTCCGCCTTTTCTTGCGTCCGTTTGAGATGACAGAGCTGCGGCGTGTGATCTGGCTCCGGTGCATGTGGCACAGACTGACGATGACTGAGCCATTGCACACGAAGACTATGGCAATGAGCAGGGCCATAAGTAGGGCATAGGAGAGCGAAAAGGCGAGTGTGTGCCTCTCCATATCCTCCCCTTCAACCTCTGCATCCATTTTGATGAAGCACCATGTGCCAGGGCAATACTGCTTGTGGCGGCCAATGCCAAAAAAAGGAAGCAGGCAAAAGGCACATGTGAAAAGGTAAATTAGAACCAGTGTAACCTTAGCGAAGCTCCGACGCACGTGCTTGGAGTAGAAAAACGGGTGGCTGATGGCCAGGCAGCGCTCCACTGCCATGGCACACAAGATCATCATAGATGCCAGGCCAAAGAAGGTCAGAGCAAAAGCAAAGAGGTCGCACAGGTGCCTGTCCCCAGTTAGACCCATCAAGGACTTGGCCCGTGCATAGCACACAAAGACCGGTGGACTGAGCAAGCACGTCCCTGCCAGATCTGTCACAGCAAGTCCTGTCACTAGAATGCAAAAAACTGAGGACTTGGTTCGATGTTCCTTCTGGTGAACCCCAAGGATGGCCAGCGCTAGTAGGTTTCCCACCACGCCTGCTAGGAACATGATGGCACTCACCACCAGGTTCCCTGGATTCTCGTGCACAGGGATGTGCGTGAAGTTCTCACATGTCTTGTTCGAGAGCATCATGGGGTCGGTGTTACCCTGAAGCCAGAAACACTGTGGATCAAAAACAAAGCTAATCTATTTACTCACATTTTAACCATTAAATCATGAGTCTGTGTTTAAGCTCTCCAAAATATATAGGGTATTCTATATATAGGGTGAACCAGAGAACAGCTGTAACACTGTAAATGTCTACTTTGTAACACAAACTTTAATATAAGCATACTATACGCATGTTTTCGAACAATCATGCACAACATCCACTGATAATAACGGTAAATGTATTTACAATGTGACCTTTTTTCTCCTCATCTAAATACTGCTTTTTTTGGTCACGGACTCTGGCATCTATCCCCTGAGAGCACAGGGCTGAGTAATGTCAGCTGTTGCAGCAGCGTGGGGATGATTCCTCAGCCTGTCTCTCCTCCCTCAGGCACAGGCTATTGTGTCTGCAAGTGATGCCTGATCAGGCCAGAAAACACTGCTGGGTCTCAAACCTGAATCCCTGCAGTCGTGGGCTAGCATATTAGACCATCTGAGTACACTCAGATACTAATAAACATTATTGATCTGTCTACTAACAATGACATTTGGCCATACCAAGATGGGGTTTTTTTTGCAAAAATGAAAAGCAGGAGATGGGTTCTTCTATTACATCTGGGATTTCACTGGTTTGTTAATTACGGGTCTATATTTACATTTAGTCATTTAGACCCCTTATCCAGAGCGACTCACAACTGATATACTACTACAGTCCAAGCAATTGTGGGTCTATGGTCCATTACTTTAACTGCTAGGTGACAGAAATATAAACTGAATTGATAATTATCTGTATTCTACAAAGATATCTTACACTAGTGGTTAACTTACAGATCATGGGAACATGAAGTCTTGATGAAGCATGGATTTTAATTGTTCACACTTAAGTTATCATTGTCATTTTCTTGGTAGGCACAATGATTAAGTATAAACTCGTGTTCTAGGTCTCTTACAGATTAAAATATAATTTGGATTATGAGTTCCCAGGAAAAAATGTACTGTGAAATTTGGCAGTAGAACCATGAAGTGGCCAAATTACCACCAAAATTCATAGTACAACTGTGAAATAATTCATGGTCTGTCCATTGTCCACCAAGTTTACAGTTGCACTATGAAATTTGACAATAGAATCATGAAGTGGGCAAATTACCATAAAAAAATTCATAGTAGAAGTGTGAACTTCATGGTCAAACTGTGAAAGTTCATATTAAAACTGTCAAGCAATTCATAGTTTACTATGAAAATTCACAGTACATTTTTTCCTGGCTTAGGTTAATGGTGAAAACAAATAAACTGCATCTGGAAAACCTTCAAAAAGGAGAGGGACAATGAGGTGTGAGGAACACAATGTCAGTGTAACTACTTAACCAAAAGTGTGAATGTGAAGAACTGAACACTTTCTCTGTTTTGGGCAGGAGCCAAACCCGTAAAGTGTTACAACTGTACTCAGTGGAAACTATAGGACTAAACAATTCTGATATAGTCACCTCAATATAGGCTATTGTATTACATTTTAACATCACCTTATAGTCTGTCCGTGATTGCTTAAGCTTTGGTTTAGTAGGTTACAGATGAGAAGCTAGGCGCACGCACCTGTCAGCGGAATTTCCACGTTCGTCTGTTAAAACACTGAAGAACTACATCCGTTAATCGACGCACCGTCCATAAACTGTCTGATTTAAAAAATGTCCAGTAAAGAAACCGAGCAGAAACGAGCTGGTAAATGTGTCAGGCGGATTCATTTCCTCTTGGTTTAAGTTTGGTCCAGTATCTGTGTAAGGAGCTCCATTACTCTCAGCTCGCGCACCTCTCGCGTCAAAGAAAGAACTATTCCACCCAAATAATGGCGGGAGATTGATTGAGTGTAGTTAGAAGTAAGTTGAAACTAAACAGCACGGAAATGGCTTAACTCGTCTTCAAAATCCTCCTGTGTCTCCCTGTAATGACTAACTTCGTGCGGTCGTGCGCTGTAGTAAAGAAGACGGGGAAACAGGGAGGAGGAAGAGAACATGAACTGTGGGACAGCCTTAAATACACCGACTATAGACATCGCTACCTTCTAACAGTGCGCTTGTTCAGTCGCTAATAAAGCAAATACCAAGACAGTTCCACCTTGGTTTATAATGTTTGGTGCTGGACTGGTGCTGGTTTAGCTGGTGAACCAGCATATGCCTTCTAGATACTGGTTAAACTAACAAAAAACCTAACCAGTCCAGTCCATTCACTTAACCATAATCCTGTTCCATGCTGGTGCCCATCTAACACAATATGTGCTGGTCCTGCTGGTGGACATCTATGCTCATATTTGCTGATCTTAGGCTGGTGACTTGATTAATGTTGTCATGAATATACAGTGGCGCGAAAACGTATTTAGTCAGCCACTGATTGTGCAAGTTCTTCTACTTAGAAAGACGAGAGAGCTCTGTACCCAGGAAAAAAATGTACTGTGAAATTTGACAGTAGAACCATGAAGTGGCCAAATTACCCCAAAAACGTCATTGTAGAACTGTGAAATTCAATGTCGAACTGAGAAAATTCACATTAAAACTGTCAAGCAATTCACAGTTTTACTATGAAAATTCACAGTGCATTTTTTCCTGGGTAATTTTCATCATATAGGTACACTTCAACTATGAGAGACAAAAGGTGAACACAAATCCAGGAAATCACATTGTAGGATTTTTAAAGAATTAAATTGTAAATCATGGTGGGAAATAAGTATTTGGTCAATAACAAAAGTTCAAATCAATACTTTGTAACATAACCTTTGTTGGCAATGACAGAAGTCAAACGTTTCCTCTAAGTTTTCATGAGGTGCAGATCTCCTCTAGAGCAGTGATGTTTTGGGGCTGTCGATGGACAACACGGACTTTCAACTCCCTCCACAAATGTTCTGTGGGGTTGAGGTCTGGAGACTGGCTAGGCCACTCCAGGAACTTGGAATGTTTTTTACGGAGAGCCACTCCTTTGTTGCCCGAGCGGTGTGTTTGGGATCATTGTCATGCTGGAAGACCCAGCCACGTTCCATCTTCAGTGCTCTCACTGATGGAAGGAGGTTTTGGCTTAAAATATCATGATACATGGCCCCGTTCATTCTTCCCTTAACACGGATCAGTCACCCTGTCCCCTTTGCAGAAAAACAGCCCCGAAGCATGACGTTTCCACCTCCATGCTTCACAGTAGGTATGCAGTAGGTTCTTGGGATGCAACTCAGCATTCTTCTTCCTCCAGACACAACGAGTTGAGTTTTTACCAAAAAGTAATATTTTGGTTTCATCTGACCATATGATGTTCTCCCAATCCTCTTCTGGATCATCCATACGCTCTCTGGCAAACTTCAGACGGGCCTGGACATGTACTGGCTTAAAGAGGGGGACACGCCTGGCACTGGAGTCCCTCTCCGCATAGTGTGTTACTGATGGTAGCCTTTGTTACTTTGGTCCCAGCTCTCTGCAGGTCATTCATCAGGTCCCTCCGTGTAGTTTTGGGATTTTTGCTCACCGTTCTCATGATCATTTTGACCCCACGGGATGAGATCTTGTGTGGGGCCCCAGATCGAGGGAGATTATCAATGCTCTTGTATGTCTTCCATTTTCTTACAATTGCTCCCACAGTTGATTTATTCACACCAACCTGATTGCCTATTGTAGATTAACTCTTCCCAGTCTGGTGCAGGTCTACAATTTTCTTCCTGGTGTCCTTCGAAAGCTCTTTGGTCTTGGCTATGGTTGAGTTTGGAGTCTGACTGTTTGAGGCTGTGGACAGGTGCCTTTTATACAGATAACAAGGTCAAACAGGTGCCATTAATACAGGTATTGAGTGGAGGACAGAAGAGCTTCTTAAAGAAGAAGTTACAAATCTGGGAGAGCCAGAAATCTTGCTTGTTTGTGGGTGACCAAATACTTATTGTCCAAGTGTACCTATGATGAAAATTATAGACCTTTCTCATCTTTCTAAGTAGGAGAACTTGCACAATCAGTGGGTGACTAAATACTTATTTGCTCCACTGTACTCCATCTAATTTATCTCAGAAGTTTCTTAATTACATTTCTAAGTAGAAGCCTGGGTGCTGAATTGAATTCTTTCTTATTTGTGCTTCCTAATATGACTTGGTAAGGTCATCACATAATCTCATGACTGAGGTCAACTGTGGTCAGTTCTGCAATAATGTTTCACTACTGTTCAACAGAACTACAGTGGGGAAATAGAAAAATAATGTTCACTATTAAAACAACAAAAAAACAAAAATCTTTATATTCTCACTCACCTCAAGACAGCTTTCTGCTATATTTCTACCTGAGCAAACTTGCCTAAAATGAATGGATGTGCCATTATACAGAATTTTGTTCAGCATATTGAGAATGTCACAGAACACTGATTAACTGAATGTTTCATTATAAAGTATACAGTTTGAATATACTTATGTCATTATATCACAATCTTCCAAGCAATTGTAGATAAAGGGCCTTGCTCAAGGATCCAGCAGTGGCAGCTTGGCAGAGGTGGGATTTGAACTCTGGTCTTTTTGGTCCATAGTCCAGTACCTTAACCGTTAGGATACCACAGTCTTTAGGCTACTACCAGTCTTTGGAAGGTGTGAGGAAACCAGAGCATTCCGAAGAACTCACGCAGACAGGAGGAGAACACGCAAACTCCACACAGACGAGGTCCAGGGATCTGCTTACTACTCTGCCATTGTGCCACCATGCTGCCCAAAACATAGATTGGTTACTTGGAGATGTTGTTAGATGTGAGTGAATGTCAATAAGTTTTCTCAATGAGGGATCTCATGCAATCCAGGTTACGTAATGCCCTTATGTGCAGTCTTCCTGGGACAGGCTTCGGATCTAGCATAACCGTTACCGTGAGGATAATTCTGTTATAAGAGAAATTGTGGTGAAGTGCTTAAGGTACCGAATTATTTACCAGAAGGTTGAAAGTTGAAATCCTGGGTCTACCAAAAAAGCTTGGATGGGCTAGCATATTCTGACTGCTGTATTTTCACCCCCTCAGTTTCCTCACAGACCTTTGTTATTCATTGGCTTTATTTTGTTTTTTCTAAATTGCCTCATGTTAGTGTTTGGCGAGTACGTAACCATGCTCCCATCATGAATATAACCACTGATGCTGACATGATGTTAAACAAATAAATACTTCAGGGTGTGGAAAAAAATAGTCAGGACTTTCCAATAAAATAAATTAAAAAACAAAGAAAAGAAATGAAACTATACTGTGTCGCCATATCCGTGGCTGCTGGACCTTGCACTTTCACTTGCTTCTATTCAACTGACGTGTTTGTGGTGACTAGGCCACCAGTAAAAGGCACGGTTCAGCAATAAAAACTTTTGGATATTAATTTATGCTAAATTGAAAAATCACACCCTACTGTGTAGCTATTGCCCTTGATATAAATGTCAGTGTGTGTTCAATAATGGTGGGCTAACTTCCCCTAATGTACACATTAGTGGAGATTAGCTTGTCACCATTATCTGTGAACATGCATCATTAGCATTTGTGGTAAACCATACACTTTAGACAGGAAACAGGCTTCAGCTTTAATTGTGAGATTCTTTAATGGCCCACATTATCCTCGTTTTCCAGACACTTGCACATGTTTATGGTTACAGTTAAAGTGCACGGCTCATAGTTTCATTGTCACCCGTGGCTACTTTTATACAGCATGTAGTAGTCACCTCTGCTGTGGATGCCTATAACCACATTTATCACATAAACCTGTCCGGTTTTCAGTGAGGCCTTGTAAATCAACACGAAGTTCCCCCTGTCCTAATGTTAATGTTGATATCATGTAGTGAAAGGAGAACTCTAGAATTGTTCGGGTACTGTAATTCCAACCCTTTGCCAGAAAAGAGGGTACATCTGCAGTTCTTCAAGAGTGTGTATTGGTGTGACTCAGATCCAGGTATATGTTATACTTTCTTTTAGGCATCTTTCTGGCTAAAATTCAGTATGTATCATATCCCTTCTTATCTTGCCCAGCCCACCTAGCTTTCTGATATATGATTGTAATCACTGACTCTATCAGAACACCAACATTGTCATGGAAAGTACTATCGTCCAGCCAAACGGCTCATGGTGTAACTATGTGAGAGAGACTATGATGGAAAATCAATGTCAAAACAAACAATCTCACAAAGATAAAATGAAAAGCTTGTAAATGAATTGATCTTGTAAATGAAAAATGACAGAAGCTGAAGGTCACACGGTAACTGTTACTATGTGACAGTAGATTATTGCTGTTCAGCCATTCACTTTGCTTCTGCTTTTCCTGGTGAGGGTCACATTTGCTGCTATAGAGTGTAATAATTGTTAAAACTGTAGTAATAATAATAAAAATGAACATATCTCACAATGAGAAAAGAAACATGGTGAATACTTTAATTTATAGCAATTAATTACAAACGTTTCACTTAGCGTCCTTAAAATCTAAACAGCACCTTGAGGCAAACAAAAAGTTGAGAATCCCTAATGGAGCCCATTAGAAAGTCAGCCAAAATCAGTGCAGTGAAGATCTTAACATCTTAAGATTAACAGCTCTTGTGAAGAAAAGCAAGCCTGATGAGGTGCTGTACACCTGGAGCTTATCATGGACAGTTTACAGCTGTATATCCCAACTAACAAAACAGTCCGGTGATTTTAAATAAACAGCACGGGGACTGGCTGTGCATTGCGGTCTATGTGTCTGGCTTCTGACTTGGCAAAAGAATCCCTGGAGACCAAAATAAAACAAAACTTTCCAAATGATTGAAGTTGTTTTCACACTCAGTACTGTTTCTGCAATTATCATGTTGCAGTGATGTTTTCTTCATTTCCCCATTCTTGATCTATTTTTTTTTTGCTGCATATGGTAAACATTATCCCTTTTTGTTGTTGTTTGTCAGTTTTTATAGGCAGTGAATAATCAAAATAATAAAACTGAAAAGGCTGAAATATTGCAGTGGATATAAATGGATGTGTTGTTTGTGGACCATTAAATATCACAGAGAAATGCATATACATTTTGTCATTTAGCACAAGATTATTACAAATAGTAATAAGACAGCTGTATTTGATCTCGTATCTGGAGCATAGATCAGTACTGTTACAGTATAAAGACTGTGGTTTTGTTTGTCTCTTGCTAGTGGTGTCTGAAAGTCTACGCAAATGGTACTGCATACTGTGATTTTACTCAAGTAGGTCATGCGCACAGTTTCATGACTTCGCTGTGACCCACTTAACTTATGATCTGAAAAACCAGTGTTTCAAATGTTACATTCTGTGTTATTTTAGTGTGACAGTCAGAGGTAAAACTGGATAATCCAGATAAAAACTACAGGAAAGAAGCAGTGACTGAACAAAGCAAAATTTAAAATTACAGTAATTTTAGTAGTACTCTGTTGACTGCTTACCAGTGAGTATTTGAAATGTGACATGGAAATGTTGTTTGTAAATTAAAAAAATCTCTCCAGTGCACTGCCTGATGGAGAAGTACAGAGAACTGAAACTTCACGCTGCAGTCTAACGCAAGGACGTGCATTATTTCATAACGTCTTCACTCTGCAAAATAACACTTTGTGCAATGCTTCTCAGATTACATTAGTCTTTTTTATAGAGCTCCTGGGTGTGAGTTACTGGTCATTGTGTATGTGTTTTTATCTCAGCTTCACTGGTCTTAAATTTACACTTGAAAGCAAGTTGAAGTGTTCCGTGATGATATAGAAGAAAAGTAAAAAGCTAGACAAGCGTGGGAGAAATGCTGCCTTCAGAGTAACCCAACTAACAGTAAATTAGTCACACACCATGACCTAACACCATAAATAGACAGTCTGATTAATAACTTTGGCAAAGGCATGACTAGACCGGTCTGTTTGAGACTCAGATGTATGCTGGTGAAAAGAAAACGTTCCTTACATATCCAGAGTTGCTCTATTTACTGTGCATAATAGATCTGAATTCGGATAACTGCACAGTCTGAAATGTATACGTCCTGGAATGTTAACAAATTTACTTTTGCTGTTTAATGCTGTCTTGGCAAAAGTCACACTTCACACTTCTGGAAGACTGTGAAAGCAAACTTGAACCTTTATGACTAAACCTCATCAGTACTAAGGAACCCCATAGTCACTGAATTTCTAAACCATTTTTATGCTTGTTATGTAACTCTTTCACACAATATCCTTAATTTATTTGAGTGGTGAAATAAGTTAGACCCTCTGAAATACCAATTCGGCCACTATCTCATGTAAATAAGCAGAATAATACATTTATTAAGAAAAAGTTAAAGAAATATTTGTTGTGCTTGATTGTGTTTTCTTTTAAAACTCAAAATCAACCACGTTAATGGCTATTTGTTTCCATTATGTATTTAAAAAGTGTAAGTTCTCATGCTCACTGCAGTGATATGTTTAATAACCTTACTTAACATTTTATTATTAAAATAAAGGTCTGCACAGGGTATTCCAAGTAATAGATGAATATCTCCTGCCATATTGTCATGCGTGTCCAGAAAGAGGCGGGTTCATTCGTGGTGTTGGTTCTCTGATGAAACTTTCAAGTGGAATTTCAGTTGAAATAGATATTGTTGGTTGATAACAGCTTAATTTAGAACATCTGTCTTTCCAGTTGCTATTGTGTGTTTGCCATATGTTTCTTAGAGGTTGAGATTGCCAATCTGCATTTTCTGCTATTGCATCACAAAGTTCATGATTTCCATTATTAATTGTATGCACGTGATCACGACAGCATCTTTAAAATAGCTGTAAGTCAAGTCAAGTCAAGTCAGATTTATTTATATAGCGCTTTTTACAATGGAGCATTGTCTCAAAGCAACTTTACAAGTTTAGATTATCTCCTAATAACTACGTCCAATCCCAAATTGAGCAAGCCTAGGGCGACAGTGGAAAGGAAAAACTCCCTGAGTTATAGGAAGAAACCTTAGGAGGACCAAGACTCAAAAAGGGACCCAACCTCCTTGGGTGGCGTAGATGATAAATCTAAGAGCGAAACTAAAGTCATGGAGTCAAAGTTCAAATAAAATGTGAAGTATGCACATTGACATTAAGGGGCCCGGGTATGGTGGGGCTGGAGCTGATGACGGAAGCAGCTTGAGTGGAGCTACAGCGGATGAACATCATGTGTGGGGCTGGAACTACCGGAAAACAGCTCGGAGAGAAAACAGAACATGTAATTAGTTATTGATTAAGAGCACAGTGTCTATTAACAATCACTGATGCCAAGTGTAGCATGAGACCCCGGCAGCATTAGCTATAGCAGCATAGCTAGAAAGAGGAGAACTGGTAGGAAAACACAGCCAAGAGGGATCACATGAGACATTGGCAACCCCACGAGCGGCAGAAGACAGCAACCCAACGTCTCTGATCACCATAAGACTCTTTGACTATGAACCCCCAGCTCTGCCCTAACTGGGTTAGCGTTACCTGAAGATACACTCTGAATGACTGTCACGATAAAATACAGTTTTAGTAGAGGGCCCTCGTGTGTTTAGCAAGAATATCTACAGAAGGTGCACCAACTTAATAGATGTACTTTAAAAGCTTTAAAATTCAATTTCAGGTTGTTACTGTGGTTTGTCGGCCTTCATTTCCCAATCTGTCAGAATATAGTACTACAGGAACATCGTTGACCAGATATACACTCATTGACAAAAAAAAAATCTCACCAAGAAGGAATTGTTGAGATTAAATGAAATTTTATATGTGTCAATCTAATAATGATATATGTAAGTGATTACAATATTAGAGCGAAAGGATAAGTTTATTGGGGAAAACTGTATAATTGTAAGGAGGCTCTAGTACGCTTTTGTGCCGCCACTTGTCTGGATAAAAGATGAGATATGGTTGGGCATGGAGGCATATAGGTATGGTATCCAGCTGCACATTTGCCCACAGATGTTGTGTCAGGGCTTGTAGGTCCTGCATACTTCTAGGATGCCGAAGCTGGCGTCCCAGCTGGTCCCATAAATATTTGATTGTGATAAATCTGGCAACTAGGTAGGCCAAGGAAGTGTTGCAATCTGGCATGGACATTCCTGGGAAACTCTTGCTGTGTGCAGATGTGCATTATCCTGCTGAAAAATGCCATTTGGAAGCCCTGCCATTACAACATATGTGGCCACAGAATGCCCTGCACATATCGCTGAGTTGTTAATGTCCCTCATATTAAGGCTAGTGGCTGACTGCCGTTATGTGATGGCTGCCCAGATCATCACACCAGCAGTTGAGGCAGTGTGTTGCTCCAGAGTAAAGGTAGGATTGAAGAGCTCACGACCCGACTGAGGTACCGCTGTAAATATAAGAAACACTGTGTTATTTTATATTTATTTTTTAAAATTCACATTTTCAGTAGTGTCTCAGTTGTTTTTGTGGCTGTATATAGCTGGTGTCTAATGTTTTCTTCAAACAGCTTCATGCTCTGGCAACACGTGACCTCATGATGAGAAGCCCATGTGTGCATTTGAGTCATACATTGTCACATCTATATTTCTGATAAACAGTTAGACTTAACGTGAAGAGTTGAATTACAGCCATCAGACATATTCCACATCGTACATTCTGCTTGCTTCTAAGCTTTTGATCTATGTACTTCTCAAAAAGAATTAAAAAACACCTTTCTATTGTTACTGCAAACCGGTTTACTGCTCAAAAAATTCTTGTGTTTTATTTTTTATGTCATGAACTGGTCTTGACTCTGACTTGACTGGTTTTGTTTTTGTGTTTTTGGGGTGTGTGTGTATGTTTAAACACTGTGTGCAAAATGCCCATTTAATTAGATTCGTCTGCTTGCTGGTACAGCTTGTTGGTGTACAGTTTAGTCAGTGTTAAACCTCTTTTTCTGACCACAGAATGCTGTTGGATGGCTTTTTCAATTGGTGGCTTATTCTCAACTTAGCAGTGCCTTTGGGCTGTTTAAAAATCCTGCTCTTCTGTTTCCATACAAATTAAATACTCTCTACCACACCATTATCACATCAATGTCCATGTGTTGAGAATGGTCCACTATACAGATAATATCTGGTGGTGGTGACTCACAGTTGTGCATAATAGATGGGCAGCTTGATAGTAAGAGCCCGCTGCTGGAAATGCACATTTTCACACAATTCTTAAAAATAGATAAAGAGAACCCAGTTAAACAAATGAGACAAAAATATTATACTTGGCCATTTATTAATTGAGGAAAATGATCCAATATTACATATTAGTGACATGTTTGGACTCCACCAATCCGCAGTCATTCAGATTGTGTACAAATGGAGGAAATTCAAGACCATTGTTACCCTCCCCAGGAGTGGTCGACCAATAAAGATCACTCCAAGAGCAAGGCGTGTAATAGTTGGCGAGGTCACAAAGGACCCCATGGTAACTTCTAAGCAACTGAAGAGCTCTCTCACATTGGCTAATGTTAATGTTCATGAGTCCACCACCAGAAGAACACTGAACAACAATGATGTGCATGGCAGGGTTGCAAGGAGAAAGCCACTGCTCTCCAAATAAAACATTGCTGCTCGTCTGCAGTTTGGTAAAGATCACGTGGACAAGCCAGAAGGCTATTGGAAGAATGTTTTGTGGATGGATGAGACCGAAATAGAACTTTTTGGTTTAAAAGAAAAGCATTATGTTTGGAGAACGGAAAACACTGCATTCCAGCATAAGGACCTTATCCCATCTGTGAAACATGGTGGTGGTAGTATCATAGTTTGGGCCTGTTTTGCTGCATCTGGGCCAGGATGGCTTGCATTCATGGAATGGCCAAGTCAAAGTCTTGATCTTAATCCAATCGAAATGTTGTGGAAGGACCTCAAGCGAGCAGTTAATGTGAGGAAACCCAGCAACATCCCAGAGTTGAAGCTGTTCTGTACGGAGGAATGGGATAAAATTCTTCCAAGCCGGTGTGCAGGACTGATCAACAGTTACAGGAAACGTTTAGTTGCAGTTATTGCTGTACAGGAGGGTCACACCAGATACTGAAAGCAAAGGTTCACATACTTTTGCCACTCACTAATATGTAATATTGGATAATTTTTCTCAATAAATAAATGACCAAGTATAATTTTTTTGTCTCATTTGTTTAACTGGGTTCTCTTTATCTACTTTTAGGACTTGTGTGAAAATCTGATGATGTTTTAGATCATATTTATGCAGAAATATAGAAAATTCGAAAGGGTTCACAAACTTTCAAGCAGCACTGAAGATGAAGCCATAGTAAGCAGTTCATTCAGATCAGGTGGACGATAGCTTAACAGAAGCACTGGAATGGAGGAGGGAACCTTCAAAGCCAAATATTGACAAATAGTAACATTATGGAAAAACACTCCTTTAACCTTCAAACTACTGGGAAATTCTGCAGCTATACCTCCCCCTCTACTTGATAGACGAGGTTTAGACGCAAATGTAAAACCTGATGGTGTTAACACATTAACGTGGAGATAGTCCGAAGGCTGCTGCCAGTTTTCAGTCAGCAATAGCAAGTGATGTCTTATTAGTAATGGCGTGGGCATTCAGAAGACCTATTTTTGTAGAAGTTAGAGTGGAAATTCTGGATGGGATTGATGTAGAGGAATCCATTTCACGGAGTGGACGAAAAAGCCCCTGGTTAATCCCACGTTTTGGACGAATCCTAGAAGAGTGCTTTTGCAACCAAATAACTGGGATGCAGGTCTCGAAAGCATATTGAGTTGTAGCACGCTGGGCATGGTGGATGTACCTAGGCTGACGTGCTGAATGACATAATCTATAGATCCCTGGCTCTAGTCGAGCATGCTTATTTAAGTTTTTTAAGTCATTTGGCAAATATGTGAACCACATGAAAGGAACAGAACTCCACTCAATCAAAAAACACCATATGAGTAAACATAATCCAAGGTTGATCATCAAGACCATTTTATTGAGTTGAATCCATAAAAACAGAAGAAGATAGCTACAGTGCAGCAACACATTAGCCAAGCCGGACACCATATTAGGCAAATACCATAAATCCCACACCCAAATTGCATGCCAGGAAGCACATTTGAGCCAGAGTTTGTGGACATCTCTGTCAGTGTTTCATCTGATGTTCCAAATAACCCCACAAAATGGAGATGAGATTGAGGGCCAGTGATTTTCAATTGTACCAAAGAACTTCGCTTTGACGGGTATTCTTTAGTCTTAACACGTTTTGGATCACTCTGTGATATCCTTCTTCCAACCAATTTCATATAACAACATCTGTCAGTATAGCTATTTGCATGTTCTACACACACCTCAAAATCTGGTTAACCCATAAGCTGCAGCTACAGTTCAGTAAAATAGGTGACATTTCCCAGTCAAATCACACAGGCAGGAAAGTAAAGACAAAACTAGGTACAGTATGTACTAAGACTAACCCAGGTCATTTTTTGAGAGAAAGATTAGATCATTTAGTAGTGCAAGAGTCAAATAAAGACAACAATGTATATAAAATTCTAAAGAATAATGTGGATCAGAAAGTAGCCCAGCTAAAGATGTTGTTACGTTTATGTTTTAGCAATATCCAGTAGCAGTAAAATATTGACCTGTCTTTGGAGAAACCCATCTAATGATTATAATGTATTGGATCAAATCTGTATATAGTAATTACAATCACATTACAAATCTGTATATAGCTGTGGTAATATAGATAATCACACCCATTTAAGTAGTAGTGATTTTTGAGAGATATGACTACTTGCGTTCAAGACTGGCCATTCTTCATCCAGTGTCTTTAACACGTTCCCCATAGCTTCAGCTATCTCAGAATCAGATAAAGGATGAGATGTTGGATAAAATATATACTTCCTATATCGGCACAATGTGCAGTATTTACTTGAATATTACCAGATGCATTCATTAACATTGTGGTGTATTTTTTAAAGTTGATTGATACTTGCATTTTGTATAACTTGCTGGTTAGCTCTGTGATTTCTAAGACACTGGGACTGTGGGACTGTGGTAGCCTAGTGGTTAAGGTACTGGACTATGGACCAAAAGGTCCAGGGTTTAAATCCCACCTCTGCCAAGCTGCCACTGTTGGGTCCTTGAGCAAGGCCCTTAACCCACAATTGCTTGGATTGTATCAATTGTAAGTCGCTCTGGATAAGGGTGTCTGCTAAATGCTGTAAATCTATATGTAAATGTAAGACACTGATTGAAAGTAAAGAAAAACTGATCAAATCAGCGGACTATTCAAATTAAGTCACTAAGTTTTTAAGAATAGATTTGACTACTGACAAACGATGGAATGAGAAAAGACCTTGATCATCTAACTTTATTAATTATCATGTGCTCATGGCGCACAGAGTAACTTTCTGAGAAGATTGTAGATGCTGTGTTTTTTTAATAAGAAGTGAGACAAGGAAAATTGGAAAATTATTAGACTTGAAGATCGTACAAAACAAAAAGTATAATTAGTTTGAAAATATGATAAACCATGGTAGCCATGGTAGTGATTTACAGACAGATCCCCTCCTGTAAGTACAGCAGCTAGAAGGTTATAAAAGATGAGACCTAGCACAGTTCTCAAGACCACATCAGATTGTTGGCTTGGATGCTGTTGTGGTCTTCTCGATAAATCTTTTACTCTTGCTCAGGGGTGAAAGTAGTGTTAAATTCTACTACTAGCACCACAACCTCCATCGCTTCATATTGCTCACCTAACCTTGGCTTCATGCATTTTTGGAAAACAAAAAAGATGTTTGAAGCTCTTGACACTGTGTATATTTTCAGTTTCAGCATCTCTGACTTTTAAACGTTTGTCCTCTGCACTACGGTTTTTGTGTGTTCTTGGCATTCTTCGAAAATGGGATAAGTGATTTTAGGCTTATTTTTCTATAAAGTTGCTTACTCTAGGTAGTTGCAGGTTACAGTTTGTGGGGGCTTGTTTCTAAAGAGCTTGATTTTCTCGCCGGCTCTGGCAACCTTGTCTGAGTTGCTGTGTCGTTTATGGAGTGATCTCACTGCTGTGTGCATGTAGTTGCTCAGTTTATAAAAGGCATCTCACTCCATAGTTGTTGGAATAATACAGAATATCATGAAATATCACCACTTAATCTACTACACATTGTATTTTGGAGATTTTGCAACAAATGTCTACTTGCTAAAACCCCATAACATTGGATATTAGTCAGCTAATTAGGCAGCTGCGCTCCATCTGGCATAGATCAAAGCACAGCATGGACAGTTCATAAGAAACTCAGAATAACTGATTGATAAAGAGGTGACTTTGTAGAAATGTTCTCTTGATGAAAGTCTGTGACTGTGACTGTGACTTGTTTAGAATGTGTCGGCTGCTCTTTCTCTTCCTTCCGGTACAGGCTGCCGCCACTGAATCTTTTAGCGGTATTCAGTACCAGATCATTCCAACCTGCTTTCACCCCTGCTGTTGCTGCTACTCTAGGAGAGGAAATTGATTTAATTCTAATTACTCATTCCACAACATCTCCGTTTGATTACCAAACTCAGGCTCACCATGCAAATCTAGTTCACAGAGGACCAGTATAATCTTCACATCTGAATTATACACAAGTAAAGAACAGTATATATATTGGACATACTGAAGCTGTTTTGTGGATTGTGTTACACCTGTTAATTCCTGAACTAGAAATCTAACACACTTTTTTTGTTTAGATAGATAAAAATTGCTGTTGAAAGATGTTGGCAAGGAAAAGCCATGTATTTTTTGGATTACAGAATATCAGGCCAAACGACAATAGACATTTGATCAGTAGAGAGAGGCTTAACATTACCACCTAGTGGCTATTTATTGTATGTGATTCAGTACAGAGGTGGTTGGAAACGTGGCTTAACAGCTCCATTGTTTAGTAGAGAAAAGCTTAACATCACCACCTAGTGGCTATGTACTGTATATTTATGTGTGTGAGAGAGTAAGAGATAGAATACAATGTATATGGTATATGTATCCTTTTGTAAATTTTACAAAACGTTTATTCTAATCAGTACCTTCACCCATCTGTCACTTATGTTGTAGTTATTTTTGCTTTTATTATAATTGTTGTTAATTATTTTTAGCTTTTATTATTGTTATCTTTTTATTGTTGTTATTGTTGTAACATTGTTGGACCTTTTGAAGCTTTGAATCTTGACAGAGAGAGAGAGAGAGAGAGAGAGAGAGAGAGAGAGAGCACAGATTGTTTAAAATGTGTGTGTGTGTGTGTGTGTGTGTGTGTGTGTGTGTGTGTGTGTGTGTGTGAGCTGCCAGTAAATCCGGATGCTCTAGCTGGTACATCTGGTCAGATGGTACAAGGCTTCATAAACCTTAATGTTCAGATAAATATGAATTAAGGCTGTTCTCTGGTATAATTGCAGCAGTTTTTGATGCTTATTAGCACTAGTCTGTCTAATAATAGGTCTCTGACCTGAAGGCTGAGACTTCACGCCCCAGGACTGCCAGAGCTAAGATTGTTGGGTCCTTGATCAAGGCTGTTAATCCTCAATTGATTGCATTGCATCTTGCGCAAATGTACTTGACACGGGCATCTGCTAAGTTCTACAAATGTAAATAATGAGTGTGACTGTGAGTATTTCACTGTATGAATCAGCCATCCCACTGAGAAAGTGATGCTATTATACAACCACAATTCCAATGAAGTTGGGTCGTTCTGTAAAACATAAATAAAAACAGAATACGATGATTTGCAAATCCTTTTCAACCCATATTCAATTGAATACACTACAAAGAAAATATATTTAATGTTCAAACGGATAAACTTCATTGTTTTGTTTTTAAATATTCACTCATTTTGAATTTGGGACAGGGGCAACAAAAGACTACAAAAGTTGAGATGCCCACCAAACACCTGTTTGGAACATTCCACAGGTGAGTGTCATGATTGGGTATAAAGGGTTCATTCCCAAAAGACTCACTCGTTCACAAGCAAGGATGGGGCGAGGTTCACCACTTTGTGAACAACTGCGTGAGCAAATAGTCCAAAACTTTAAAAAAGTTTCTCGACGTGCAATTGCAAGGAATTATAGTGTCATCAAAAGATTCAGAGAATCTGGAGAAATCTCTGCAAGTAAGCGGCAAGGCCAAAAACCAGCTTTGAATGCCCGTGACCAATCCCTCAGGCGGCACTGCATTAAAAACTGACATCATTCTATAACGGATACTACCACATGGTATTAGGAGTCACGCTTTGGCCGCTAGAGGGCAGCGTTGACTCACTTTTGCAGCCTTTGTCTGCTTGGCAAGATTGGGGCTATATAAATGCACCTTTTCATCATTGTCAGACCTGCTGTGCGTGTCGTATGCGTCATACGTGTATTGATACTATACGGACCTTTTCTCGCCCTCGCCCGGCATTACTAATCATGTCGCACGTTCGCTTCGATAGGGACAGAGGTAAGCTGACGATTCGTAGATCGCCAGCTATGGTCAATCAGGAGGCTGTTGTGGTAAGTTAGGGCGTATAAAATAGTGTAGGGAAAGCACTTTTAGCGTCCTAACGCTGCTTTTGCTTTTGCAGTCTTGTCCTTTTCTCCCCCCGCATCTGTGCCACTCTCCTGTAAGCACCTGAGAATCGCTGAGGAGTTCTCATGGCACGCCTTCGCGGCAGCATCACATTCATTTTGTCCTTCCCTCTGTTGCAGCATCTATCGCTGATAAAATGATTGAATATTTGCGAAAATCAATAAAGTTTAGCCATTTGAACAATAAATATCTCGACTTTGAAGTGTATTCAATTGAATATACTGTAGGTTGAAAAGGATTTGCAAAATCATTGTATTCTGTTTTTATTTATTTATTGTTTTACACAACGTCAAACTTCATTGGAATTGGGGTTGTATTTAAACTGTTTTCTACGTTAGCTAGTCACTCATCATTTGCATCTGCAGCTCATCATCTCAGTGATTATAAGAAACTACACCAGCCAAATGATGCACAGAAGTCAGACTTCTGACTGTGATGCCGCATGTGTTTAATAAAACTTTCTGCACCATATACTGTCATTGTAGCTGCCTTAATAATAATGATAATAACCTCGGACCACAGACATATATGTGAACACTGCTTATATCTGTATTCATAATAAGTAAGTGTATGTCCCTGTAGGGTGAATGTGTGAGGCACTGAGAACACCACAATAACTGATGTTCTAGTCCTAAGGTATTAATAAGCATATATATTAATGCAGAAACGTACCCTAAGATTTTAGGGCAACATTAATTCCTTAAAGACATCATCTTTCACAGGAACATTCATGCATTTTTCAACAAGATAATGCAAAACAAGTTAAATCGGAAAAAGTTAGGACTGAAATATGTAAATCCCTTCCAGTCATTCTTTGAGGAACATTGTTTTTAAACATTTCAATAATTTTCTCATGCATTTGTTGATAAACTGGTGATCCTCTGCCCATCTTTACTCCTCAAAGACCTTTTGTAGATACTGTTTTTGTACCAAATCATGTTTATAATCACCTGCCGACATCACCTGTTTGAAATCACATCATTATTTCGTTTTTTGTGTGTGTGTGTGTGTGTGTGTGTGTGTGTGTGTGTGTGTGTGTGTGTGTGTTGATACATGATTGGTGCACGGTGTTTCAACTTAAGAAGTATGAACTCATTTGACTGAATGCAGGACATCAGATATTCAAAGTATTAGATGACAGAATGGTGTGTTTTTATTAATGGGTAGCTAGTCACTGCTTGTTATGTTCTAACATTATCTGCTGATTAACATTTCCGGCAGGTAACGGTTCGGACTGTCCACATCGACTACATTTCCCAGACTGACATAGTACTTAACAATTTTAACTTCTTGTTGTTTTAGATAGACTGAAGTCCATGTCTTGATGGAGATGATGCAAACAGTAAGATTCTGATTCTGTTTCCATGGTAAACAAAATTACGTGGAATCATCCGAGCCACCTATATCCTAGATAAAGAAAAATGAATAAGTAACAACCCAACAGAAAAGTAATATTACATTTTAAAAAGTTTTAGTTTTTAGAATATTTTTAGAACGTTGATCTTCTGAATATAATGGCATGTTCTCAGTAGATGACATAAAAAAACATTTAAAGCAATAACATGGCTATTGTATTGTATAAACTATAAACTATAGTATTGACTATAAACTATTAAGTATCCTTAACATCTGGCTCCTTTGTTTGTTTGTTTTTGGAGAAGTCACAGTAATCACACTGAAAATAGGTCCCTTCAATACCTACCATTGGCTCAAGAGTCCTGAATGCTGCTGAATATTTCTGGTATGCCGAAATTACACAGTGTCTCCTGTGAAAAAGAAAAGAGGCCACGTTTTCACACTAATAAAAGTATCAATCCTCAAGCATCTTATTCACTGGTAGTCCACGCATAATACTGAATACATCCTGCCACTCACTTGCTTGTGATGCCGCCCCCTGGTGGAAGTCCAGGAATGTTTTCCGTGGCCAGAAACTTCATCACATACAGCAGATCAGGCTCCTCGTTTTTAGACCTGATCACTTGAATGATCTCTGTTTACAAGACGATATTAACCATTTCAGACATATATAAATCGTTTCCTTGGAGTTTAGAAAAAATCCTGGGAACCATTACAGGCTTCTACAGGTTCATATTGGTTAATGCTTTTATAGTTTGTAAGTAATAATTGCAGTTTATATTTTATGTAAATAATCTTCAAGGTTTAACAGGTGGTCTGTGGCTAGTACTGGGTGTGTCTGGTGCTTCGTAAAGGGATTCAGTGGTGTATTATGGTAACGCCACAGCCTCGGATGGTGACGTTATGGTAATTAGCTATGGTTGTATTCAAAATATACTGTACCACTCACTTTAATCCTGTAAAATTAATATCTGCAATAATCATTTGTATAAGGAAACAATAAATTGCTTATACAAGCAGTTTAGATTCTGATATAGTGGCAAATATCAGTTAAGAGCATCCTTAACAGATAATGTACCTTCTACTTTGAGATCTAGGAGTCGTTCCAGCTCTGCCTCTTGTTGCAGTGCCTCAGGAGTCACTTGTGGAGCACCACTGAAGCAGATGATGATAACACTCATGTTGTCCAGACTTCCCTGTAATGCATGAGTGAAGTGAAAAATGTCACAAATGTAAAGCAAAAGATGGACTACCGTCAGAATATCTACAAAGCGCATCTACAAGTGTACCTGGTAACCTTAGTGTTTATCTAGCTAGCTTTAACCATTTAACTGGTTTCTACTGATATGTTCATTCCAAATCCCCCATCAATGTCATGTTGTGACAAATAATATGTGAAACATAAACGCACCTCATAAGTATAAACTTGCCTAAGCCCAGTAACCATATGCCAAGAATCCCAGACATACTCTGCCTTAATCCCATCCCTCTCTCACGCTCACACTGTTTAATCCCCCTATTTACAGAGAACAGGTCAAGCTATTAAGCACTGCTCTAATCGTCCTTGTGTAAGCATGCAGTGAATAAATGTCACACTGTGTAATATGCTGTTTCATTACAGCCAAAATTTTGGTCAACATTGACATGATAGCGTCACACCATTGCTGCAGATTTGTCGGCTGCACATCCATGATGCAAATCTCCCGATTCACTACATCTCAAAGATGCTCCAGTGGCTTGAGATCTGGTGACTGTGGAGGCCATTTCACTACAGTGAACTCATTGTCATGTTCAAGAAACCAGTTTGAGATGATTTGAGCTTTGAGACATGACATGTTTTCCTGGGGTAAGCCATCAGAAGATGATACACTGTGGTCATAAAGGGATGGATATGGTTACAAAAAATACTCATGTCGGCTGTGGCATTTACACAATGCCCAATTGGTTTTAAGGGGCTCCAAGAAAATATCCCCAACGTGAGGCAGCAGCCTGAACAGCTGATACACAGCAGAATTGATCCATGCTTTTATGACAAATTGTGACCCTACCATCCAAATATCACAGCAGAAATCAAGACTCAACAGACCAGATAATATTTTTCTAATCTTCTATTGTCCAATTTTGGTGAGTCCATGTGAATTGTAGCCTCAGTTGCCTGTGACGGGAGTGGCACCCGGTGTGGTCTTCTGCTGCTGTAGCCCATCTTCTTCAAGGTTTGAAGTGTTGTGCATTCTTCTGGATACCTCGCTGCATACCTCTGCCTACCTTACTTTTGCCTTTCAAAGTCTGGCCATTCTCCTCTGACATCTGGCATCAGCTAGACATTTTCACCCACAGAACTGCTACTTACTGGATATTTTCTCTTTTTGGACCATTCTCTTTCAATCCTAGAGGTGGCTGTGTGTGAAAATCCCAGTAGATAAGCAGTTTCTGAAATACTCAGACCAGTACTTCTAGCACCAACAACCACACCATGTTTAAAGTCATCGCCTTTCTTCCCCATGCTTGGTTTGAACTTCAGCAGGTCATATTGACCATGTCTACATGACTAAATGCAGATTAAGGCTGATTAGATATTTGTGTTAATGATCAATTGACCAGGTGTACCTAATAAAATCTTTGAAGGAGTGTGTGTATGTTTATATAGATGGATGGATGGATGGATGGATGGATATGTGAGAAGTATAGATGTATTTTATCTAGAACATTTCTAATTCTCTACAAAACTTGTGGTTTAGTTAATGTCAAAAACAAGAGCTTAATACGTTTTAAGTTTATAAATTTAAACTGTTCTTATAGTTTTATTAGGATACTTTTTATTGTATCTCCAGACAATTTTAAGCACAAAAATATTCTTGTTCTTATATTATTTTCTTTGCTTTGGTCATGTATTGCTCTTTAAGGTCTGGACACAATTATATTACACCCTCTGTAGAAATCACGGCTATTAGAAAGATAGATTCACATACTTTTGCCACTCACTAATATGTAATATTGGATTTTTTTCCTTTGTTTAACTGGGTTTTCTTTATCTACTTTAAGGACTTGTGTGAAAATGTGTTAGGTCATATTCATGCAGAAATATAGAAAGTTCTAAAGGGTTCACAAACTTTCAAGCACCACTGTAAAATGATTTTATGAGTTATTATTATATGGACAATCTTTTCTTTGCTTAAGAAAGCAACTGTCTTCACCCTCTATGGATTAGGTCACCTTCTATGGACTAGTCAATAGTGTACGTCTGAACTTTTTAGTTTGTCAGTCGGCTGTATGCTTTTAGCTACATTCTTTTTTAGAAAATACCACATGCCATGTTACTGGGCACACAGTGCACTACGTACACCAGTGAACCAAATCATTATGATCCCCTGATCAGCAACCATGTTAAGGTAGGTGGCATGTATCAAATTGACATCCACACAAATGCCTGGACCCATAGTTTTACAGCAGAGCACAGCTCAGAGCATCTCACTTCCACTGGCTTGTATTCTTCCATAGTGCATACTGGTGCCTTCACTTACTGCCCCAAGTAAACAGTGCATACATAGCTGACCATCCACTTGTTATAAAGGAAAATGGGACTCGTCTGACCAGGTAACTTTCTTCCACTGCTCGAAAGTCTAGTCCCTACACTCATGTTCGGTTCTGAGACTGATCAGTCTTTGACTACAGGTGAGATGCATTGTGTGTTGTGACACACTCTTTCTGTAACCAGCTTTAAAAACAGTAACCCTTCATTCAGTTCAGATCAGGTTTGATAGCCCCTGCATATCGATGAGCCTCAGGCACCCAACACCCTGCTGCCAGTTTGGGGTTTTCCCTCCTTGGAGCACTGTCGGTAGGAACTCACCACTGGTGGAGCAGTCCACAATCTTTGCTATTTCAGAGACTCTCTGACTCAGTCTTCCTGTAGTCGTCCTTGTCAGAGTTGTCCAGATATTTATGACTGCCCAATTCTCTCACATCTGACAACTCGATTATGAGAACTGCCTGTTTGGGTACTGTCTAATATATCCTAGAACATGACATGTGCAGTTGTAGTGAGTCAGTTAACATTATTCAATCTGTGAGTAGTCATAATGTTTTTGCTCTTCAGGGTATGTTCTACAATGGAATGGAATGCTTGACAAGAAGTAACGTAATACTTAGGTTAAAATATTATTTCTCTGTTTAGTTACATGAAAGGGTGACACGGTGGCTTGGAGGGTAGCACTGTCACCTCACAGCGAGAAGTTTCTGGGTTCAAATCCAGGTTGAGTGGTCTGGGACCTTTCTGTGTGGAGTTTGCATGTCCTCCCCCTGTCTGCGTGGGATTACTTCAGTTGCACCAGTTTCCTCCCACAGTTCAAAGACATACTTTAGGTTAATTGATTTCGAGATGAGGTTATTCTGAGATGGATGCCAGGTTACCTAAATGGCTGAAAATGTATTAACCAGCTAATTACTTGTTTGACTACTCTAACTTTATTTATTGGGGGGGGGGGGGGGGGGGGGTAAATGCTGATTTAACCCACATCTGCCTGGGAGTCAACATCTGCTTAGTTACATCAAAGGTTTTGGTTGTTCTCTAACCTTATATAGGCAGAGGTCAATGACCTGGGTGCAGACATCCCTCAGATCATCACACACAGAAAGTCGGTTACGCACAAAGGCGCACAGCTCTTCATTACTGATGGCGTCCCATACTCCATCACAAGCCACCACCAAGAACTCATCATTGGCTGAACGCTCCAGATCGTAGACCTCTGGCTCAGGGGACACCAGCTGCTCTGTCTGCGTCCTCCACTCCACCTCTTTAAAGGTGAAGTCTCCGAGGGCGCGGGACACTGCCAGGGAGCCGTTGACCCGCTGCAGGGTTACAGAGCCACCTGCATTCTGGATGCGTTCCTTCTCACGTGGGTTGCAGGGCTTGTGGTCCTCTGTGTAGAAGACTACCTGGCCATTACGGCAAAGGAAGGTACGGGAGTCACCACAGTTGATGAAGTAGATGTTATGTGGGGAGATCATGACAGCAGCTGCTGTAGAGCCACTGTGGTCCCAGCCATTACTGCGCGTCAGGTTATGCATGTGCTGATCAATGCCTAAAAAACCATCTCTGATGCTTTCCTTTACTTGCTCCACATTTTCTTCTGCGGTTATTCCACCTGGTGAAACAGAGAAACAGTTTGTTAGTTATTTAAAAATTAATACAGCATATAGATGATTCACTTTAACAAAAATATTGTACTGAGAACTGAACACATTGGAACACTGGACTAAAAACTCACTTATAATGATATCCATAGAACAATTATCGAATTCCCTTAATAAATGTTTAAAACAAGACGACAACCATTACAATCAACAATAACGCTTTTAACATTCAGAAGTATATCATAGGGAAGTTGTTCTTTTGCACTTTTTCCAGCTTTTAAAATGATAGTTAATGCTTTTTTAGCTGCTTAGTGAAAGCTTTGTTGTATCTGTATACATTTTCATTACGTTGGCAAGACATAACCACAAATTATTTTCTCTGCCCAGTCCTCTTAAAACAAATTATAACGTTTTAGAGCCAAATATACAAGTGTGCTTCAGTATTGCACAAAAATATACACTCATCAAAGCACTTTATTAGAAACACTATTCTCATAGGGTAGGGTAGAACCTCCCTGTTATAATCCATCTGCCTCATCTTCTGGCATGCTTTTCTGCTCAACAGAATTGTACAGATTGGTTATCTGCCAGCTTGGAGCAGGCTCACCATTCTCCATTGACCTCTCTCATCAACAAGACATTTCCATCAGAGCTGCCGCTTACTGGCTGTTTTTCTTTCATTCAACTCGACAGACTGTTGTGTGTGAAAATCCCAGGTGATAAAGTTAAAGAAATACTCTATAGTTATTGGAATAATCATTTCACGGTCCAACCATTATGATGGTTGATGTGAACAATACCTGAAGCTGCTGGCCTGTATCTGCATTATTTTAGGCATTGCACTCACAGCAGCCACATGTTTCGGCGAACGGGATAATTGCAAGATTGAGTAAATGTACAGGTGTTCCTAATAAAGTGCTTAGTGTAAGGTCATGTTTTGACCACACTTATGGTCAGGTTCACAGAGAGTAGGAGTTCGGGACTCTGGATTCTGCAGCCTATCCTTGAATTCACTGGGTACTGGGTGACCTCTCTACTTGACCACACATGGCAAATCCAGTTCAGGGTTCTAAACCAGCACCTCAGACACTGCTGTTTCCATTGCTTTTAGCTGTAATCTACAATGCGTAAAGAGCAAATGAATTATAAGCCAGTTACATGTACTGAATCGTCTTAACGATTAGCTTTTCAGTCTAATATAAATAATGAAAAGTAGTCATATACTTATTACATGCCTGATTTACTGAATGCACAATTGCATAGACTTTTCAGTGGTATATTAATTACATTAGTCAGATTTCTCAAATTGGTGGCACCGTGGCTCAGTGGGTAGCACTGTCGCCTCACAGCAAGAAGGTCCTGGGTTCAATTTCAGGTTCAGTAGTCTGAGTCCTTTATGTGTGGAGTCTGCACGTCCTACCCGTGTCCGTGTGGGTTTACTCTGGGTACTCCAGTTTCTTCCCACAATCCAAAGACATATGTGTCATGTGTGTTAGGTTGTAGTTTTGGTTTCTAAAGTGCCCTATTGTGTGAGTGTGTGTATGAGTGTTTGAGTGCATGTGCTCTATGATGGATTGGCGCCTGTCTAGGGTTTTCCTGCATTGAATGTGCCGCCAGCTAAGTACTGGCTTTCCCATGACCCTGATCAAGGTTAAGCGGATAAGAAAACGGATGAATGAATGAATATTTCTAATTCACCACTTTGGTGCCACAATGGCAATTCTAGCCGATCATCACAGTGATCAGATTTTGAGTCCCAGCGGTGCCTTTCAGCTAGGTGAAACACATAATTATCCATGTCTTAGGGAGGCAAGGCTGCTACAGATTCCAGACCCCCATGCCTGTACTGTCCCTTGAATGGCAACCGAATGGAAACAGGACTTATTGCTCTAGAACACAGGCTGCAGTTAGAATTAGCAGCTACGGTAAAACCCTGAGTTCACCAATACAGTAAGTGTTTTGCTTTTATTTTTCACTTTCAACCCATTACTCACTACATTACATGAGATTTTTCAACACTTAATTCTAAAATAAGCTTTGTGTTAATGATTTTGGCCAACTGTAGGTTAATGTTAATGTTTTAAACAGTTACGTACTTATAATTCCTTATCATAGGCTGCGCTCTACCAAATACTCATTAAATTCATGTGTTCATGATACATGTAACTTATGATGGATTTGTCGGAACATATCCCGTTCGTAAAACAGGGAGCACCTGTGAAATACAACTCCATTAATGCATATAATGCCTTATACAGTGTGGTTTTGGAGGTCTGGAACAGATTAATTCAATTTACATTATTCCTCATGGGACAAATTTGCTCAGTACTCATCATTAGTGGTTCATGACAAGCCTTCTGAAACGAATTGATGTTGATTGATTTGATTCTCTCAGAACAGGTTGTTAGGTTTCATTTCTTCAACAGTACCTAACAGTTCTAGTCTTTGTGAAGGATGTATTACCTGTACCGAGGATGTGATCAAGTAGATGTGATGAGCAATACTGAGCCACAGTGTTTCCTGCATGTCCATCAAACACAGCAAAGTAACTCCAACCTGGCAGTCCATCAGCCATCTCAGGCATATATGTGTGGGCGTCTTCCATCTGGGTACGCCAGCCCTGCATGTTTGCAAGGGCATAACTAATGCCCCACTTTGACTCGCCCTCAGCTGTGTGTTTCTGCAGAATAGGCCTCTCCAGGTAAGGGCTTGGTATCTCCTCCACATCATCGGGATCATCTTCTGAGTCCGACTCATCATCTGCCCCTTTTTCCTCCTGCCCTCCCTTGAAAAAGAATGTAACCATCTTCTCAGTCTCTCTGACTAGCTGTCGCAGAAACGAGGGAACCTCAACGGTGCTGGCCCTCCTCGCCGTCCTCATAGTCACCTGTATCGTCTGCTTCAACCTCCTGCTGGTCAAATTCCTACTTATCACACTCTAGATGAGTTCCAGTACTTCACCTTGTAGAGAAGAACTTAGAAAAAGAAAGCTCTGATGATACAAATGTAGGAACTGTGACGTTTGGCCCTAATGGAGGTCAGTTAGGTCTTTGAATGAAAACTACAATTTAGTCTGATATGATGCTCTTAGGCTACCATAGAGAGCAATAGTGCTGTGATTAGCAGAACAGAGTGAACTTGTGCAGCTTACCTGCCTCCCTCCTGTCTCGTAGTGGCCAGGTTATTTCTGTTCGCTCATCCGTGGACTTGATCACCCCAGTGTGCTTTGTATCTGCCCTCTGTTTTGGAATCCTGATAATCCCTCCTACAGTACTGAGCTTGGATTAGTTTACGTTCTTCTCCTCACATTATGAAGATGTCAGCATTTCACAATGTAACGCATGAACAGAACTGATGTGCATGACACGAGTTCTATATATAAACATGACATAGCCACACAGTGCAGATGGATTTACTTGCACTGCACGTTACTTACAGCCATGTGACTTTGAACACGTGAAGGTCTGAAATACATATTTTCTAAATGCTACTATAGCTTGTTGAGCTTTACGATTATTCCAAGACTTCACACCATGTGTGGGTTTTTTAACTGCACGATGTTCAGTGCTGACAATCATACATTTACAACTTCAAATCAGAAAAAGGTGGGATTATGTGGAAGCAAAAAACATATGCAGTGTTCCTTATGTTTCCTTTGACTTTCACTTAATTGCAGACAGTATGAACCCAACATATTTCATGTTTTGTCTGGTCAATGTCACTTCATCTGTTAACAAACATCCTTACCTGCATCCTTACCTGCATTTCAGGCCTGCAACACATTCCAAAAAAAGTTGGGACGGTAAAGCATTTACCACTTTGTAATGTTGCCATTCCTTTTCACCACACGTAAGATATTTTGGCAGAGAGGATACCAAGCAATTTAATGTTTCAGGTGTTATTTTGTCCCATTCTTCCTGCAAAAGTACGGGGTCGTTATTGTCGCGTTTTTTGTTTCAAAATTCTCCAAACATTCTCTATTGGGGACAGGTCACGACTGCAGGCAGGCCAGTCCAGTACCCGTACCCTCTTCTTCCACAGCCATGCCTTTGTAATGTGTGCAGCATGTAGTTTTGCATTGTCTTGCTGAAAAATGCATGGATGTCCCTGTGAAAGATGAAGGCAGCTTATGTTGCTCTAAGATCTCAACATACATTTCTGCATTAATGCTCCCATCACAGAAGTCACAGAAATTACCTTTGCCTGACCCAACCCCATACCAGTTTTGGAAATACCCTTTGTTGTTTCGACAGTCACAACATGGTGATGCCCATTCATATAATGAAGTGTCCCTGCCTAATCCTATTGGCCTAAAGACTTTATGAAAAGACAGTTATTCTGCTGACACTTCCATTTCATGGTATGCATGTAAGACAACAGGCAGAAATCCTACATAGCATAGACAGACATAAAATATATGTATAAGAAAAAAAAATAAAAAATAAAATAAAATATATATATATATACATATATATATATACTTAATTTTCACTGAATTGAAAATTAAGTTCACAGATCCAGAAATAACTGAATAACTGACTTAGGTTTATGAGAATTTAAGTCTATGATTGAATCAGTAACTGTATTTACTATATCTGGAACTATTTTTTGAATCGTTGCTTGATGTCTCTGTCTGACATTGATCATGCAACAGTGGTTTCACGGTATACATTATTCTTTCTGGCACTACAGAAACTATAATTAATCTAATAAACAATAATGATCACTCACATCTGCTGGAGTAGCCATCTTGCCTCTTCCGGGTCTTCAGCTGTCAATTTATTGTGTGTGTGTGTGTGTGTGTGTGTGTGTGTGTGTGTGTGTGTGTGTGTGTGTGTTAGCGAGAGAGAGAGAGAATGTTAAAATCACTCTAAAAATGTTATTTATTTAATTTAATTTTATTTTATTTTATTTCATTTTATTTTATTTTATTTTTTGTCCTTTGTTTAGTGTTTTCTACGATTCTGTATCTTTTTGTCTGTTTGATTCTTTCTTACTTATTATTTGTGATATGTATAAAACAATGTCTTTTCAATGCTTTGGCAATATCGTACCCACTGTGACAGTCATGCCAATAAAGCTCATTGAATTGAATTGAATTGAATTGAATTGAGAGAGCGAGAGAGAGAGAGAGAGGGAGAAAGAGAGAGAGAGAGAGAAAGAGAGAGAGGTCTGACACTACAGGGTTGCCAGATTGTTGTCAATATTTCCAGCCTGACTAAGAAGATGGACTAGGGTTGTAAAGAAAGCTGGCTTGTACTATACTTCTACATCGATTTATGAGCCTTGATTCGATTGACATCAAAATAAAGAAACGGTTGACGTGAGAGAGAGAGAGAGCGAGAGAGCGTAAAAGCTAGCATTAGCGGTTCCTTTCAGATGTTGATGGTGAAAGGCAATAAATGAAGCTGTCAGTTACTTTATATGCAAGAGCGTGTGTCCCTATAACGGTGCAGACAATACTGGATTCAGACGCCTCTTATCTAAGCTGGAACAGCATTTTAGTGCAACTTGCATCCCAGTACTGTATACAAAAATGAAGAGCAGTTTGATGAACTTTGTCAGGTGTTGAGCGAGTAGCCGTGTGACATTTTCTCAGTTACAATCATTGCACATAATATTTCTTTGGGAGGAGTTTTGGAGAGAGAATGAATGTACCAGAAGTCAGAATTTTTTAAAAATCATTGTTTCTTACTGAATTTAACTTAATTGAAACATAATGCATCTGACCTGAACTGAATCGAATAATATCGGCTCAATAATGAATCAAAGTGTACCTAATCGTTCCCTGCTTAACTGTATCATTCTACTAACATATTGTAAACTGTGTATCGAGATTCATATTCTGTCATCTGAAAGAGAGAGATACACACTCCTAGCTCTCTCAAGTACAAATGAATGACTGGTAGGTGCTATAGGAATACTGAATAAATAGGAGCATTTACCACTATTCTTTCTACAGTATGTACAATAGAGATCATTATTATTTCATAGTAGGAGATTATTCACATTCAAAGCAATGTAGAATGCATTTGAGAACATGTATTGTGGAAGAAGGACAAGGAACACAAGGAAAATTTCTAATAATCAAGCCTTTACTATGAATTGACCAAGAGAATGAGAGCTAGATCTTAACTGTAAGCAGTGCCTAGAAAGTAGGGGAAGAAGGAGGCTAAATGAAGCAACTGTTCTACTCCTGTTGAGTGATTAGAGTAATCACTCTAATAGATTAGATAATGCCCGAAATCCACAAATCAGTGGCACATAAGAACACATACAGTGGTGTGAAAAAGGGTTTGCCCCCTTCCTGATTTCCTATTTTCTTGCATGTTTGTCACACTCAAGTGTTTCGGAACATCAAACCAATTTAAATATTAGTCAAATACAACACAAGTAAACACAAAATGCAGTTTTCAAATGAAAGTGTTTATTATTAAGGGAGAAAAGAAATCCAAACCTACATGGCCCTGTGTGAAAAAGTGATTGGACCCCCCGCCACCCTTGTTAAGACATAACTCAAGTCAAGTCAGATCTATTTATATAGAGCTTTTTACAATGGAGCATTGTCTCAAAGCAACTTTACAAGTTTAGATTATCTCCTAATATCTACGTCCAATCGAAAAATTGAGCAAGCCTAGGGCGACAGTGGAAAGGAAAAACTCCCTGAGTGTTATGAGGAAGAAACCTTGGGAGGACCAAGACTCAGAAAGGGACCCAACCTCCTTGGGCGGCGTAGATGATAAATCTAAGAACGAAACTAAAGTCATGGAGTCATAGTTCAAATAATGCAAATCGGCATTAAGTGGCCTGGGTATGATGGGGCTGGGGCTTATGACGGAAGCAGCTTGAGTGAAGCTGCAGCAGATGAACATCATGTGTGGGGCTGGACCTGGTACCAGAACACAGCTCGGAGAGAAAACAGAAAATGTAATTAATTATTGATTAAGAGCACAGTGTCTATTAACAATCACTGATGCCTTGTGTAGCATGAGACCCCGGCAGCATTAGCTATAGCAGCATAGCTAGAAAGAGGAGAACTGGTAGGTAACACAGCCAAGAGGGATCACATGAGACATCGGCAACCCCACGGGAGGCAGAAGACAGCAACCCAACATCTCTGATCACCATAAGACTCTTTGACTATGAACCCCCAGCTCTGCCCTTAGTCTTAAGGCAAGGATGCACAAATCAAGATCACGTGGACCGAAGCCCAGTTCAGTCAGACCGCCCACCCGACACTCCTGGCTAACAGATGAGGCAGGCAGGCCAGACATGACTTCAGACTCAGGCCCCAGTGACTCAAGCCATGCATCCCGGTCTAAATCGAGTCAAAAGACTGTGCAAATAAGTATGTCTTTAGCTTAGACTTAAAATTTTGGAGAGTGTCTGAGTCTCGAACGAAAGTGGGTAGTTTATTCCATAGTTGGGGGGCCATGTATGAGAAAGCCTTTCCCCCTGCTGTGACTTTTTTTATTTTAATACTATTGTTTATCACACCTGAGTTCACTGTCTCTAGCCACACCCAGGCCTGATTACTGCCACACCTGTTCTCAATCAGGACATCACTTAAATAGGACCTGCCTGACAAAGTGAAGTACACCAAAAGATCCTTAAAAGCTACACATCATGCCGAGATCCAGAGAAATTCAGGAACAATTGAGAAAGAAAGTAATTGAGATCTGTCTGGAAAGGGTTATAAAGCCATTTCTAAAGCTTTGGGACTCCAGCGAACCACAGTGAGAGCCATTATCCACAAATGGCGAAGACATGAAACAGTTTTGAACCTTCCCAGGAGTGCCCGGCCGACCAAAATTACCTTACCAAAATTGTCTGTTGCTAAAATGGTCATTGTTGTCCAAATAAACAAACTATTATTATTACCTAGGCTCCTGGAATATTAAAATCATCAGAGGGCACTCTGCAATACTGATCAATTACAATATTTTCCAAAGCAATCACTTAGTAAATTAAGCAAATGTATTGTTATTATTATTATTATTATTAATAATACCTTTCAGTAGAGACTGGTTATTATTTGTGTTAAGTCTTCTGAGTAATAATCTGAGTTATTTTGCAATAGATAGCCGTTAGTAGTTTGTAAATTGATTATTACTGAGCGAATTACTAATTTTGGAACAAACTGATCAACTGGAAAAGCCTTTGTTTCACCGTATGCTACAGATAGTGACAACTACGAGTAAAAATGGGTGAAACATCCGAATCTGGCAACTCTGAATCATGGTGGAACACAGCGAGTGTGCGAGCCAGCGGTACTCTTCTAGGAGGGTGGAGGAGGAGGAGAAAGGGCAGGATGTGAGGAAGGCAGAGAGAGGAGAGAAGAGGAAAGAGGGAGCAGATCCAGCGGTGGAGAGAGAGGAACATCTGGATTGAGGAGCAGGGGGAGAGAGGTCAGGCCCAGCAGCGTCTTGATGGAGCATGGGTCAGACTTTAGGATTTTCCCACTGCAGTGAGTGCTTTCTTTGTTTCCTTCTTTAGCAGCATGGCAGCATCCTTTCTTCCCAAACCTGTATCCCTACTAAATAGTATGCTACAATAGATAGAAACAATGCAGTGCACACACTATGTCCAGCAGCCACTATGTCCAGATATAGCTGAAATAATCCGTATTGTATGTAGCGCGTTAGTGTACAGCAGTCTGTGTGTGTGTGCACTTTTTGGTCTAAAGGTAGCTAGTTTCAACAAATTGCTAATGCTGCAGTGTGATTAAGCCACCAACTGTGTGTACTATTAGCCATTGTATGTATTAGCAGCAGTTTTAAAGTGTTTATTTTCATATATACTGATCTACAGTGTAGGCTACATAGGGGTGGGTCAGTGTTTATAGTGTATTCTTTTTTGTCGTATGCGGTTGCTCACACTGATGTAGTGGTAAGGCCTCTCAGAATAGTAGGTCATTTACCATTTACACAACGTGTACTTGAGTTTGTATACTCATCGATCACTTTATTAGGTACCCCTCCTTGTTTCTACACTAATTGTCCATTTGATCAATTCCACTTACCATAAAGCAGCACTTTGTAGTTCTAAATTAGAAACTGTAGTCCATCTGTTTCTCTACATACTTTTCTAGTCCCCATTACTCTGTTCTCTACTGGTCAGGACCCCCACAGGACCAGCACAGATCAGGTACTATTTGGGTGGTGGATCATTCTCAATACTGCAGTGACACTGGTGTGGTGGTGGCATGTGAGTGTGTGTTGTGCTCATATGAGTGGATCAGAGACAGCAGTGCTGCTGGAGTGTTTTAAACATCTCAGTGACACTGCTTGACTGAAAATAGTTCACCAACCAAAAATGTCCAGCCACTAGAATCCTGTGAGCACTATCTAATAAAGTGATTGATGATAGTGTTTAAGCTGTTCATTATTTGCACATCGTTTAGATAATGTGCATTAATGTTAGTATTTTCTTTTTGTTTTGACTGCTGCATGATAAATCATCTGTTTTTTGAAAATACCATCAGGTGTCATGCGTGGCAATATGCAATAAAAAGGTTGTGAAGATATTTAGCAATATAAATAGATAGTTAGAAATGTAAAAGTTAAAAAGAAGTTCAAATGGGTTTTGTAAGGGTTAGAAAAAAGTTCTAACACCAATATACCTTTGTGTCTTCAGTCATTTTTAAAAAATGGTGTAAATTCATTTCTCAGCTTCACTAAACCAGAATGTGTCAGAAATCATGACCACACGTGGATTAAAAAACATCGTACTTTACTTATTTTACTTACTTTCCACAAGGAGTCTCAGCAGACCCATGTGCCCCCATAAAATGTTGCTGTTCCCCACTAACATCACAGCGGTAAAAGGTCAAATTTATCCTGGATTGTTGAGCAGAACTAAAGGACAAGCCAAACAAATTCACTACAGGCACTATCTCTCCCATAATGCCCCAGCATCCCTCCAAAAGCTTGAATGCCTCACGCTTTCAGTCAGAGTAATGGACATCCGCAAAAAGTCATCTAATCAAGGTAATGATAGCTCATAGCTATATGTTTTGGCCACCCACTGTATAACCTACCAAAAGTACATATTAGACCACTAAAGCAAAGTTTGTTTGTTTATTTAACATTGCTGTCAGCATCAGTTGGCATTTTGGAGACACACACAAGGTGACATCAAGACTAGTCATATATATACACTTAAGTCAATGCCAATTAAGCATAATCAATTAACCTAACACGCATGTCTTTGGACTGTGGGAGGAAACCGGAGTACTCTGAGTAAACCCACATGGACACGGGGAGGACATGTTGAATCCACACAGAAAGGACCCAGGCCGCTCCACCCTGGGATTGAACCCAGGACCTTGCTGTGAGGCGGCTGTGGTACCCACCGAGCCACCATGCTGCCAACTAAAGCAAAGAAATTCATTATAGTAGTAAAGGCATGAGCTACATTGGCATAAACAAAATTAATGCAATTAGTAAATATTCTTTAGTGTAAATTTGTCATTTCTCATCCATTACTGAGTAATACCCACTTTAGTGTTAAATCACTTAATCTATAACTTAATTTTTATGCATAGTTGTGCCTGTATGACTGATTGACAAGCAGAGGTGTACAGCTGTGCCCCTCTAAATTTTGTGTGTGCCCCAGTATGACAAGTATTCTAGAAATGCCCCTGCTTACCACTACTGAAAACAAAAATATACTAGTTTTAATTGTTCACGCTAATGGTTAACACAGCAGAAATTCGCAACCCCCATCACAACCCTGGTGACTTGAATTTGAGCCGGGTCAGGTGTCACACGGACAGATAATAGTCTATGTCTGAAGGAGAGGAGGCCGGACAGGGAAGCATCCCCCATTGCTGCAACAGCAACGACTAGCCCTGAGGGATATACTGGTGCCCCGTTCGAGTCTTGTTTTTGTTTGAACCCCATAATTTCCATGATAGGCTCTGGACTCCCTGTGAACTCGTCCAGTAAAAAGTAGGTTAAAAGAAGTAAATATATATACTGTTTGTAATGTGTCTATATTAATTAGATAACTTAGTTAATTCTTACATATAACATCTAAGCTGCCCAAGGAGGTTGGGTCCCTTTTGGAGTCTTGGTCCTCCAAAGGTTTCTTCCTTATAATGTTTAGGGAGTTTTTGCTTTCCACTGTCGCCCTAGGCTTGCTCAGTTTGGGTTGACCTTATAATTTTGAAGATAATTTAAAATAGTAAAGCTGCTTTGAGATAATGCGCCATTGTAAAAGGCGCATTAGTGTAGAAAGCTGACTTGACTTGACTATTTCGAATAATGCATTGTACATATGATTTTCTAATATTTCATACACATAACCAAGTTTTAAATCTTCAAACTACCTGACTTGGTATACCGAACCAGCCTAATCATTACTTCAACATTCGTTATTATGTTCTACTTTACGTTTTACATTTTAGCTGCATACATAGTCAGATGGATTCCAATTCCTGGTGTTTTTTAACTGTGGAATGCAGAGTATTGCTATTTCTCTGAGGTCCTGTTTGTGTATGTATTGAACACAGTGTTATTTTGCGAGTTTCCTAATGCAGCGTTCTATAGATGGCTTCTTTTAGTTGTTTACCATGTAATTCCATTCTTCAAACCATTTTCCCAATTTAGAAACAGGAAACTGATGCTCTTTTATGAATGAAAAGGTTTGTAACTAAAGAAGGAAACCCGTTTAGAGATGTTTGAAAACCATACTACCTTTAAGCTAAATTTGAGTTGAAATTATATGAAGTTGTATGTTTGAAAATAAGAAGTTAAATACTAATGGTGTAGACATGGATAAGTTTGTGCAATAAGAAATGGAAAGCTGATACCATGACTTGGCGTGTGGAATTCGAATGCACAAGTATGACTGAATGTCATAAGTTATGGGTGAAAAATGTAAGTGTGCCTATGGGAAAAAGTACAAATAAAAGTATAGTTAATAGAGCTGATTTCTCCCTAAGATTGGGCTGGTGGTAAGAATATGTAACTCAATAAGATGTTAAATATGCATGAATATGTAACAAAATCACAAACGTTATGAGGGGAAAAAAATGATAAATAAGTGGTAAATGAGTCAATACAAATATGACAATAATTACAATCACAACAAAAAAACGGTACTCCCCGATTTACGATGGAGACACGTTCTGAAAAGCCAAGTCAACTCAGATTTATTTATAGCACTTTTTACAATGGACATTCTCTCAAAGCAATTTTACAATTTTAGATTATCTCCTAATAGCTACGTCCAATCCCAGATTGAGCAAGCTTAGGGTGACAGTGGCAAGGAAAAACTCCCTTAGCATTATGAGGAAGAAACCTCATAACTGTGGACTGTGGTAGCCTAGCGGTTAAAATACTGGACTCTGGACCAGAAGGGCCAGAGTTCAAATCCCACCTGTGCCAAGCTGCCACTGTTGGGTCCTTGAGCAAGACCCTTAACCCACAATTGCTTGGATTGTAAGATTGTATCAATTGAAAGTCGCTCTGGATAAGGGCGTCTGCTAAATGCTGTAAATGTAAACCTTGGGAGGACCAAGGCTCAAAAATGGGCCCGACCTCCAAGTCCATCGTAAGTTGAATTTATCGGAAATAGAGGAGTTTAATATATACTGTATATATCATATTGCAGCCTGTAGACCATGGCACGTTTTTTCCTCACATCATGTCTCAGCGGGAATGCAGTGTCTGATGAATGTGAATTTATGTTTGTTATCGGATTCCCATCGTAAAGTCGAAATGTCGTAAATCAGGCCATCGTACAACGGAGTGTACCTGCACAATTATTCTAATAATTACAAGTACAATTAAATTATATAATACAAAAACTACAATAAAATTAACAACGAAATCCTCTAAAGATAGCAGGTAAAAGTAACTATGACTATATGACATCAGTTTAAATGATGCTGCCCAGATATTTTCACTGTACTCCCAGTCAAGGAAGCTACATCTAGCCTCGCTCAAAACATTGACCAGATGTGCAAAGGTCTAAAAAGTACAACTAGGCAAATAAAAGATAAATGTTACTGTGTAGAAATTAATCTATTGTTCATCAAGTCTCTTCAAACCATAATAATGAGTAATTATCAGTATCAGTGTAATTAATATCAGTCAATACGATTATGTCCGGTAAGCCCATTCGAAACAACATAGCAACCATGTACAACAAATGAGAAAGCAAGCATAACAAACACACCTGCTCAGCACTGGAAAAATGTTCTAACTGGACGAAAGCCAGGCTTTAGTTAATAAATGGCTGAGGCAGAGAGTTGCTCCTGTTACTCTGTACATCACTTCTGTATGCTGTTAAAGAATGGCGATGGGATATCCACTCATGGCAAATCAATCTCTCCAGATTCCAAGAATTTAACTGCAGACAGTGGTTGATTGTACGTTCTATTCGGTGGCCCATGGCTCTAGAACACCTGTCACTTTTATTTAGTCATTATTATTCAGGAAAGCTTTTTTTAAATACTGTTTGCCTACAGCTCTCAAGCACTCTCATGGAATAGCAGAAATTTCCACAGACTTTGAGGTCTTAATTTTTCTACACAAGGAATTCATATTTATATTGTTGTTAAATGATTTAAATTTATACAGTGGGGGCCAAAAGTCTGAGTCCACTAGTGAAAATGTTTCTATGTTAGAAATTACAAATTGTATAACCAGAATAACAATTTGAGTGTAAAGTTGAAACTTTGAAAATTATAAATGACATACTTTTCTGAATTCATTAGTATCTGGTATGTTTTCCTTTTGGCTGCAATGACAGCATGAATTTGAGTTAGCATGGACTCTACAAGTTTGTTCCATGATCCATGTTATCCCACCATGATTTCACAATATTCCAAAGAGAATATTCCACAAAATTCCATCTTGTGATGTTGGCTTTGAACGCTTAGCTTTCTCTCTCTTTGAGTGCCTCCATAAATACTCAATGGGGTTTAGGTGAGGTGACTTTAGACAACTCTCCATTAAAGCCAGCACTCCTGGATCTTCTTTGGTCGTCAAGTAATTGTTGTAAAACCGTGAGATATGTTTTGAGTCATTATCCTGCAGCAGTATGAATCCTCCTCCACTTTTATCCAAACAAGCTTTTTCACCAGTGGTCTCAGACTTTTATTCCCCACAGTAATCACGTGTTCTATCTTCTTTTATACTTCTTAGGCTTTGTAGCACTGAGATTTACCACTAAATGAAAGTGTATTATAAATCAAATGTATTATTATTATCTAAAGTGAATTGAATCTCTTAGGCTGTGCTTTAAGTCCTTAAGAAAAAAAATGGCTCTCAATGATACCCCAAAATCCTTAAAATTCAGGTTCTGTTACTGTGGAGTTAATATAAATATATTCTTAAGCTGATCTTTACAACTTCAAACTATCTACCAGAATTTAGTAAGATAACGTTCCTCCCAGTTCTCATCATGATCCAGTTATAGATCCAAACGCGTATAAACTGACTTGGTTTTTTCCAGACTAGTTAGGAGATGGGTTTGAGTTTTGGTTGGGGTTGGGATTGGGGTTGGGGTTGGGATTGGGGTTGGGGTTGGGGTTGGGATTGGGGTTGGGGCTGGGATTGGGATTGGGGTCGGTTTTTGGGTGGGGGTTGGTGTGCTTGTGGAGGATATGTAAAATCGGGTTTACTTTTGTTTCAGAGGAGTTCGGCACTGCTTCCTCAACACCTGACTCCACTCCTCCCTGCACAGATGGTAAGTGATATAAAATATATCTCATTTCACCTTTTCCTGAGACCAGTGATAATTTTGACAGCAAATTTTAATTTAGTTTTAGTTATAGTCTTTTAACTAAAATGTAATTTAGTTTTAGTCGTAATTTAGTCATCTGGATTGTTTTGAGTTTTAGTCTAGTTTTTGTCGACTAATTATAATAAGATTATAGTCGACTAAATCTACAGTAGCTTTAGTTGACTGAAATATGAAATGTAACGGTTGCAGTTTCGTAAATGCATTTTTAACATTTCCCTTTTAAAATGAAACATCCACATGCATGCATTGATAATAAAAGTATACATTAAAGTGGTTATTACTGAAAATTTCCGCCATAGATCTGCTTCACACTCGGTGTGGACATTCAGCAGATATTCAAGAATAGAATCAAGTTGAAATGAATGATATATTATAAGATCTAATTAAGATATAAGCTCAGGTCTATAAGCATGCATTATAATAACTGTACACAGTAAAGTGGTCACCAAAACTCATAATTTCCATCAAAGATCTGCTTCAAACTTGGTGTGGTCACCAAAACTCATAATTTCTATCAAAGATCTGCTTCAAACTTGGTGTGGACACTCATGAGATATTGTATGATATAATCAAGTTAGAATCAATGATATATTATGAGCTTTATTAAACATATAAGATCAGAAGTTCAGATATATGTGCTGCTCTATATCCATTTATTCATAATTACAGTATAAAACATTCTGTTACCCGATTACTCCTTAAAGATAGTACGAACATTTTTTAATCAAACTTAAAATATATCCACGTCGCGAACTGAAAACATATTTTAATCCTTGATTAATCTTAATACTTTTAATACTTTATTTGCATTTAGGTGCGGATAGCTTGATTGCGGTTTCAGCAGATGCCTGCAGATGTCGTTTAAACTTTGTTGTATTTTTACTAGAGATTTTCGCCCCACAGGGTTTACAAAGGGTCTTGTTTTCCTTGATATCAAATCAGAAATGTGTCCATATATCGACTCTCCTCTTTCTCCCAGGTGTTGACATTGTTGACCTAGTACGATCTTCTCGGGGTCAGATCAAACATCTGCGTCTTACCGCATTACTGATTGGATCGCTACCCAACTCATCCCGCCTTTCCACATATACTAAAGTTATGATTGGATCTTTTCCTAACTTTTCAGATCTGATTAGATGTCATCTCTGCCAAACATTTCCGTCTGGTTTTTATTCGTTGACAAAAGTTTCAATTCATTTCGTCCTAGTTTTTGTCGTTTTGTCGTATTTTTCGGACCATAAAGCGCACCGGGTTATAAGGCGCGATATCAGTGATCGACTGCTAACGGGTATATTTTCATACATAAAGCGCACCGGGTTATAAGACGCATGAAATGAAACAAACTCTTAAGTTCCCTCAGAAGCTCAGTTTGGTCATTACCTGGCGCAGGGCGTCTTCTTGCTTCCTCCACTTCCGTACCATTGATTTGTTAATGTTGAATTCTCTCGCAGCTGCTCTATGTCCATGTTGTACTGCGTGACTGATAGCGCTGAGTTTGAAATCCGCTTCTAAAATGAATGAATGAATGCACGTACCCCACCTAATGCTGAAGCACTACCGTATTTACTCTCGCGACGATCTGCGCACTACGGTTGCCGTAAGCTTCGTAACTTACCAAGTCCGTGCTAAAACAATTTTGACAGATTTTATGAGCGCCGTTTGTAACCATCTACAATCGGTTTTCTAGGTCAGAAAGCACAACCAGAATTAATTCATACATTAGACGCACCGCATTTTAAGGCGCCACTGTCGATTTTTGAGGAAAGTTAAAGGATTTTAAGTGCGCTTATGGTCCGGAAAAATACGGTCTAGTCATCATCTCGTTTCGTTAGAAAAAAAAGGGTCATTGACAAAAAACTACGACGAAAATCATTCGTCAACAAAATTAACACTGCCTGAGACATTGTTCTGACACCTGATCCATTATGTGATTAAGGTTTTATACTAGTTAGGAGTTTTGTCCTAAAATTTCAGAACTTTTGTGCAGATAAGTAAGGGTTAAAAACTATATGAGATTTCCTTTTCATAACCATGATGTCAGTATTCCAGTCAAGTTTGTGTAGGCAGAAAGTGATGGAAAAAAGTGAGCATGATGACATAGCATATGCTAGATAAGAAACTAGTACTAGGTAGTCAGACATATTAACAAACTACAGTTAAAATATTTTGACAGCCAGTCTAAGGCTATGTTCACACGGCAGGCAAAAGCGGCCCAAATCCGATCTTTTGCATCATATGACCAGCCCCAAAATGCATTGATTTAGACATTTTCAGTTCCGAACTGGACCACTTTCATCGGACTGCACGACAGTTTCGCATCACGAACTGTTCAGATGAATGTATGATATAGATTACATTAAAAAGATAATGTGAACAGCCTAAAAACAATTTGGTGGATTTGGTGAGAAAAAAGATGACATATCTCTCATTTATTTTTCAACTTTGTTACAGATGTTTCTGCTAATATTCCGTTGGAGAAACAGAATGAGAGAAAAAAAGACATGTACACATTTGAGATTATTGGAGTCAAACTGACTTTGTTTTGAGAATCCCAAGATCTCAGGAACTGCAGATTCCAGTGACTGGCTCTTACAACTAGTTCCTAGTTCCAACATGATAACATTGTATTAGAAAAGACAACTCTGAGCTTGTCGAGTGTATAAGATTGTTATAATAGTGGTTGAGTGATGATTGAAGACACAAAAACACAAACAGGTCATGTAAATGTATAGTACTGTGCAAAAGTCTTAGACCACCATTGTTTACTTTTTTAGCGATGGTATATTGACCATATGTAACATATTGTAGACGACTGGACCCAAAAATTTCAAACTTGGATTTGTCACTTCTTAGCACTCTATTCCACTGATCTTCACTCCAATCTTTGTGAGCTTTAGCATATCCTAGCCTTTTCACCCACTTGCCATTGTAGCCTGTAGAAGCTGTTTTCTAATAGAGAAGCTGAGAAATACTTATGTGTGGTCATTATACCAATGCTAAGACAATGTTATGTCTAATCTAATAGTGGCCTAAGACTTTTGCACAGTACTGTATGTGCCTATGTTAAGTGTGAAATGTGAACAAGTACAGTAATGGGCATCTTTTCAAATTCTGAATAAGTAACGATTTAAGGGGGATACATTTTTCTTTCCAATTTACCTGACTGTTATCAGAGGACAAGAGATGTTGAGGAGATCTTGTTTTTTATTTTGTTTTTCTTTGAGCTGACCAATTTTACACACCGCTCAGAGTCATTACAACAACTGACAATTCAGTTTAATGGTGTACACCCTGTTGACAATGGACCACTGGTGATCAGGGACTATTTTTGTAAAACACATTGCTTTGAACCGTGTGCTCCCCCCAAAATATCAAAGATCAGCACTTGTAAAATAAATTTTCATTAAACTCCATCAGAATCTTTTATCGTTAGATGTTTTATGCAACTGCCTGTTTTTCTTCTAAGGTGGGAACGAAGAGTCAGACTTCCCAGAGCTCCTAACAGCAAGGGACTGGTCTGAGGATGAAGAAGGTCCTGAGGATGACCTCAGCAGCTCCTCCATATGGGGGACTCCCCGCCAGAACTCATTTGAGCTCACGTTCTCGTACATCGCCTTCTCTGAGGGTGAGGGCTCTGGGCGAAGAGATTCAGGCCGAAGGAGGACAGGAGGAAGAAGACAGGGTTCACTACGCCGCATGGACACTGTGGAAACCTTTTTACCCCCAGACTCTCCTGCTGTGGAGTGGGACCCCCATGCCTTCCTGACTGAACAGGACACAGAGAACCAACTTCCTGAATCAGTGGAGAGTCACCAATGGACTCAGGAGTCCACCAATCAGGTTATAGAGGAGATTTCTGTTAAAGAGAGACTTGGAGAAATGGAGGATATGACATTACTCTGCACTACAGATAGTTATGAAGGTAAGAGAATACACTCAAAAAACTACAAGCGAACAAACTGGAACCGATTCACTGCTGACTTGTTTTATTAGTGCTGATACCTGCAGGTCTTTCTAGATTTGGATTCAGTCAGTAACAACCAGAGTTGTGCTCTGATTCTGAACTATACCAATAATATTTTAATATTTGTATGCCTGGTGCTTTCTACCCACAACAAATTGTGAGTAATGTGCATGACAGCATTAAACTACAAGTGATATCATGGTCTGAGTCACTTATACTTATTACACACTATATAATAATTATATACTGACACAGTGGTACTGTGGTAAAACTGACTGTGACAGTTTGTATGTTGGGTAAATGTTGTGTGTTGAAATAGATCTACAATAATAAGCTAGAATACAAAACAGGTCACCTGTATATCCATGGTAATTTATTTTACTAAATGAATAGTTTGTAATAGTGTGTTTTCCGTTTAGGATACGAGCTTATCTTAGTGAGCACTGTGCATTCTGAGATTGAGTCTGGAACCCACCTGCGACCCTGACCAGCATAGTTGAATACTAGCATGTCTTCAGACATTTGAAAATAATATTAAAACAAAGCAATAGTACTAAATAGGCTTTGGTATGATAGTTCTACAATTACAGACTGTAGTCCATCTGTTTCTATGCATACTTTGGTAGTCCCCTTTACTCTGTTCTCTAATGGTCAGGACCAGAACAGATCAGGTACTGTTTGGGTGGTGGATCATTCTCAGCACTGCAGTGACACTGAGGCTTAGAGGATGACTAACACAAACTGCACAACCAACAGGTGGCGCCAATTCGCTGAATGTTTCCAATAATGTGGACAGTGAGTGAAGTTTTTCACACCGTTCACTGTTTTGCAGTGAACTCCAGCAGCACTACTGTGTGCGATTCAATCGTACCATCTCAACACATCACCACCACATCAGTTACACTGCAGTGCTGAGAATGGTCCACCACCCAAATAGTATCTGATCTGTGGTGGTCCTGTGGGGGTCATGACCATTATAGACCAGAGTAAAGCTGAATAACAAGTCCTATACATAAATAACAAGTAATAAATGAGTATGTAGAGAAACAGATGGACTACAGTCTGTAATTGTAGACCTACAAAGTGTAGTGCCCACTAAAACTTAATGTCACGAACCGGGCAAGGGAGGACACGGGAGGCGGACGTATGTGCAAGTGCACTAGGTTTATTTACAGTGGACATAGTGATGTAAAACACAAACATACCTAAACTAAGAAAGGGGACAATCAACATGCAATCACACAAAGGACAGGCTAACAAGACAATAGACAAACAAAGCTAACACAGCAAAACCAAAGACAACTATAAAAGTACACAGAGTAACAAAGACCAAGCTACAAAGAGACAAGACAATGTAGAAGAGACAAACCAGCATAGGAAACCAGGAGACAAGAGCCAAAGACAACCACAATGTGATAAAGCCAGACCTGGAAGTGCACAGGAAGCGGGGTATATACAGAGGACAGACCAGCAGGTGGCTACAGCCCCACCTGCTGGGTTGGAAGGAGAAAGCAGAGGGAGCTAAACAAGATGGATCATCGTTACACTTAAAAAGAATAAGCAGAGCACTGATCGAAAAATGTAGAATGCCTAAGACTTTTGCATAGTGCTGTATATATTTATACATGGCAGAAACTCAGTGCGATTTTGGCATGTAGACAGTTTGAATCTGAAGTTCAGTGTGAGCATCAGAATGGGGAAGGTGATTTAAGTAACTTTGAAGATGGTATGGTTGGTGGTGCTAGACATCTGAGTATTTCAGAAACTGCTAATCCACTGGGATTTTCACACACCGCCACCTCTAGGGTTTACAGGGAATGGTCCGAAAAAGAGAAAATATCCAGTGAGCAGCAGTTCTCTGGGCCTTGTTGATGTCAGAGGTCAGAGGAGAATGACTATGTTGGTTTGAGCTGATAGAAAGGCAACAGCAACTCAAATAACCCCTCTTTACAGCCGAAGTATGCAAAAGAGCATATATGAATGGGCAACACAAATCTTGAAGCAATGGGCTACTGCAGCAGAAGACCACACAGGCTCCCACTTCTGTCAGCTAAGAACAAACAGCTGAGGCTACAATTTGCTTTGACTCGCCAAAATTGGACAACAGAAAATTGGAAAAACATTGCCTGGTCTGATGAGTCTCGATGTCTGCTGCAACATTCAAATGGTAGGGTCTGAATTTGGCGTAAATAATTTGAAAGCATGGATCAATCGTGCCTTGTATCAACATTTCAGGCCGCTGGTATTGTAATGGTGTGGAGGATATTTTCTTGACACACTCTAGCCCCCTTAATAGCAACTTTCTGACAATGTCCATCCCTTTATGACCACAGTGTATCTATCTTCTGATATCACATCATGTCACAAAGCTCAAATCATCTCAAGCTGTACTCAAATGGCCTCCACAGTCACCAGATCCCAATCCAATAGAGCACGTTTTGGATGTGGTGTAATGGGAGATTCACATATTGGATGTGGAACCGACAAATCTGCAGCAATTGCGTGACGCTATCATGTCAATATGGACCAAAATATTTGAGGTTTCCAGCGCCTTGTTAAGTGCACACACAAAAAAGCCCCACACACACATATATATAGAAACATAACATTTTTTATTTTGTTGCCAAATACCACCATTTCTCATCCTCTATATTTATATACACTGTCTGGCCAAGAAAAAAGGTCACACACGCTAATATTTTGTTGGACCGCCTTTAGCTTTGATTATGGCACGCATTTGCTGTGGCATCGTTTCCACAAGCTTCTGCAATGTCACAACATTTATTTCTGTCCAGAGTTGCATAATGTTTTCCCCCCAAGATCTTGTATTGATGATGGGAGATTTGGACCACTGTGCAAAGTCTTCTCCAGCACATCCCAAAGATTTTCAATGGGGTTCAGGTCTGGACTCTGTGGTGGCCAATCCATGTGTGAAAATGATGTCTCTTGCTCCCTGAACCATCTTTCACAATTTGAGCCTTCTCAAACAGATTCACATCTTTTCCACCACCACAGGATGTGTCTTTTGACATGGTTGTTTAACAAATGAGAAGCCGCTCGATGCATTTAGGGTTAAATAACTTGTTTCCAGCGGAAACAAGAGGACTGTGGTTACCTTAGCGGTTAAGGTACTGGACTATGGACCAGAAGGTCCAATGTTCAAATCCCACATCTACCAAGCTGCCACTGTTGGGTCCTTGAGCAAGACCCTTAACCCACAATTGCGTGGGTTGTAAGATTGGATCAATTGTAAGTCGCTTTTTTGGCCAGGCAGTGTATATAGCGATATTCCTATCTATGCTGAGAAAAGCAAACAAATTGCTGTCTATTGACGCATGTTTCTGATTAGGTAATTGTTTAATAGACGTCTGCCCCCATTTAATGTTTTAAGACATCAGATGCAGATCAGTTGCACCATCTTAAGTTCTGAACAAAATGTGTAACTTTAGACGTGACAAATAACCCATAACCCACATCATACCTGCTTATTATTTAAGACTGACAGCACTATATTATATACCGCACATTATTCATTAAATACAGCTCTCTTGTTTATATAAATGTCACATAAGCTGTGTTGCATATGAAGCTACTCTAGCAGTGGTTCTCTTCCTTTCATCAGCTAAGTTGCAACAGTGAGCATATCAAGTCTCAGGGGCAGCATAAATTAATCACTGTGCATTAGTCAGCTATAATAGGGCCTATAGTATGGACGGTTAAGCTGCACTCTCGTGTTTCACAGGATTCATAGGATCACTGTACTAGAGTATTTGAATGTTCTCAGTTGCTTGTGGCATTAAAACGTCATTCTAAGGTAACAGTAATAGTAACTTGTGTTAACTGTACAGCTCAACAGCTTCATGGGTCAGAGTCCTTCATCACCACAGAATCCACAGCTACATTGCAGATCGACGACGAATCACATACATCTTCATCTCGGGTCGGTCAAAACACTCAGGAAGAGCCGGTCAGCGAACAATGGTTCACTACAGTTAATGTAACAGAGGGACCGACGATACACATCCAAATAGCAGGTAAGGCTACATGTTTATTGTTACTTTAATACTGTAAATGCCTTAATGTCCAGAAAGCTGCACTGGCCACCAATAACTCTGTTGGGTGGTGGATCATTCTGATGTGGTGGTGATGTGTTGGTGTTTGTTCAGAAGGTATGAGTGGACCAGACACAGCAGTGCTGCTGGAGTTTTGAACAATGTTCACTCACTGTCCACTTTATTAGAGACATTCACCATGTTGCTCCACCTTATAGTTGTAAAGTCAGTGTCACTGCCATGCTCAGAATGATCCATCACCCAAATAGTACCTGAACTGTGCTGGTCCTGTGGGGGTCCTGACCATAAGAGAACAGAGTAAAGGGGATTAACAAATTATGTAGAGAATCAGACTACAATCTGTAATTGTAGAACTACTAAGTGCAACCTGGAACTGATCAACTGTTCAGTGAGTGTAGAAACAAGGAGGCGTACCTAATAAAGTGATTGGGAGTGTATGTGTGCCAGACTGAGCATGTTGGATGTGTGGAGCCATGGTGAAGGGTGGGTTTAGGGTTGACTGAAGAATCCATTGCCATGAAGACTGAAAGTACTGAATTATTTAATAATGTCTCTTGTCTGGGTGGGATGAAAGCTTTCTTTTCCCTGTAGAACTGTGCGATTAATAGACCATGCCACACATGGTCATTCAATTCACAGCAGTTCCTTTTCTTTCCATTTCACATGCAGTTGTCAAGCTTTTTCTGTAGCTACCACCATCTGTGACAAAAGTCTCATGTCTCAATTTTCTCATGATCATTTTGACTCCACGGGATGAGATCTTGTGTGGAGCCCCAGATCAAGGGAGATTATCAATGGTCTTGTATGTCTTGTATTTTCTTACAATTGCTCCCACGGTTGATTTATTCACACCAACCTGCTTGCCTATTGTAGATTCACTCTTCCCAGCCTGGTGCAGGTCTACAGTTTCCTTCCTGGTGTCCTTCGACAGCTCTTTGGTCTTGGGAATGGAGTCTGAATGTTTGAGGCTGTGGACAGGTGTCTTTTATACTGATAACAAGGTCAAACAGGTGCCATTAATACAGGTAACGAATGGAGGACAGAAGAGCTTCCTAAAGAAGAAGCTACAGGTCTGTGAGAGCCAAAAATCTTGCTTGTTTGTGGATGATTTCCTGATGATTTTTATTTCTCATTTTGTCTCTCATAGTTGAAGTGTACCTATGAAAATTACAGACCTCTCTCATCTTTCTAAGTAGGAGAACTTGTACAATCAGTGGCTGACTAAATCCTTTTTTACCCCACTGTATATAGAGAAACAGATGGACTACAGTCTGTGATTGTATAACTACAAGGTGCACCAGTCACCTGATCAGTGACTGTGTATCTACATATATGATAACATAATGTACTGGTATTGATTACATAGCCAAGATACTGTGCACATACAGTACTGTTGTTACGTTCCATCCTCAGCTGCACTGTGCTGGGACAGATCGAGTCTGTGTGTTTCTGTGCAGTGTTGAGAAATTGTGTCCTGCCAGCCAAATGTCTCACACCCATTCCACACGGCTCAGGCTGATGCTTGCTTGCTGCTTTTGCTGCTTTTGCTGCTTTCTTGCTAACTCATCTGGTTTCATGTTGGTTCATCTGGCTGCACACTGACACACCCCGCTATGCTCTGACTCCTCTCTTCACACGCTGATTCAACCTGAATCACTGATTACTCTGCTGCAGGCCTCATTCTTTATTCATAACTTCATAGTCACACCCTTATTCTTTATTTCTAACCTCATAGTTAAGTGCTTATATCTCTACTTTGTGTTTAATAAAACCTTCTGCAACAGAGTCAGCAATGTTATTATGTACAGCTACAACTGTATTTCATGTATCTGGAAACCTAACATATGGGTTAAGTAGGTTAATAACCTTAAAATTAAGGATAATAACCATATCGGACCATGGACATGGACCACAGGGGACTGTGGTAGCCTAGTGGTTAAGGTACTGGACTATGGACCAGAAGGTTCAGGGTTCAAATCGCACATCTGCCAAGCTACCACTGTTGGGTCCTTGAGCAAGGCCCTTAACCCACAATTGCTTAGATTGTAAGACTGTATCAATTGTAAGTCGCTCTGGATAAGGGTGTCTGCTAAATGCTGTAAATGTAAATGTAAATGACATGTACAGTGGTACCTCAATTGTCATTGTTAATTTGTTCCAAAAGTCTTGCCGAGAACCAAAAATGGCGAGTACCGAGCAATCTTTTCCCATTAGGAATAATGTAAATTGACTGAATCGCTCTCAGACCCCGGCAAATCCACACTGTATAAGGCATTATATGCATTAATGACGTTGTATTGCACAGGTGCTCCCTGATTTATGATAGGGATACATTCCAACAAATAAGTTAAATGTATCCTGAATCGATGAGTTTAATATAGTCTATACTGTATCATAGCAGAGCATATTACATATTAATGCTTAAATTAACCTACAATTGGGCAAAATCATTAACACAAAGCTTATTTTATAATAAAGTGTTAAAAAATCTCATATAATTTAGCGTGTAAGTGAAAAGTAAAAGGAAAACACTTACTTTGTTGGTGAACTCGAGCTGCTAGCATAGCTACTAAGCTAACTGCAGTCTGTATTCTGGAGCATTCGGTTCATATTTTCCTTTTGGTTTTCTTGTGTAATTAAACTTTTTAGGACCCATGGAGATTTATTTGCACTAAGAATACAGAACTGTAGATGTAACTGTAGATGTAACTTGTGAATCTGAATCACTGTGTACTGAACCGTGAATCATGAATCATGAATTGTGAATCGAGTTTAGGTTGAAACGAGTCACGTGGCTCGACTCATACAGGTGCACTGAGTACCGAGTAAACGACAAGAACCAAGACAGATTTTTCTAGTCAAAATGCGCTGAGAACCGAATTCAACGAGGTGGTCGAGTAGCGACGTACCACTGTAAATACAATCTGACTTTGTCCTAACATGACATTATGCAGTGTTATGAACTGTAGTGTAAATCAGTTTGATACTTTCTGACTTTTTAAATTAAGCTGATGATCTCCTTTGTCATACTGCAGATTCAGATGTCCCACAGTGTATCCGAAAGACCTTTTGGTTTGTTATTGATACAGAATTCTTGCCAGTATCTGGAGTGTGTCTCGCTGTCTCTCTGACCTCAAAAGTTGGTCTCTTCACACACTTCTAGGAGAGTGTCTCTATGTCCCCCTCTTGTGTCCGTCTTTGACTGCCTCCATCTTCTTGGTTGGGGATGGCTATAACGGAGACATGCTATTTTTAACCAGTGGGTTGGGGGGCTGTCGTTAGGCTGGTGCAGGCCAAAAACAGCTCCATCGGTCTGAGCAGAGCAGGGAGACACAGGCAGGCAGGAGAGGCCTTACCCTCCAAGAGCTCACGAAATGGCCAGCAAAGGTGAGCAATACTGAGAAAATGCATAAAAACCAAAGCTGTGTGGTGCCATTGGTACCATAGCAGAGAAAAGTTGGGGGAGGTTTCAGTTTGGATCTTTATCTCCATGTTTGTTCTCTCTTCTGTCTTGCATTGCTAGGCTTTGGGAGGTTGGTGTAATGAAGGGTTTGTGATTTATTACTTGTAGGCTTCTCATCTGTAGTTTATTCTGTCCCTGTGTGTGTGTGTGGGTGTGTGTGTGTGTGTGTGTGTGTGTGTGTGAGTGGCTGGTCATGTTAATGTATCATTGTGAGGACCAAATATCCCCAAAGAATGTCAAAGATCTGACATGTTTATAAGGAAAATAGGAAAAGGAAATATATTTGTATTTATTTCATATACTTACATACTATATACATAATATATATAATAATACAATTACTATATATATATATCTCCTATATATTATATATATGTAATCTTATATATAGTGTAATATATATAGGAACCTATATTATAGATAGCATTATATAGATATATATATATATATATATCTATATATATATAATTATATATCTATCCATACACGTTTCATATATCATAGAGTTACCGTGTCAAGATCTATATGTAATACTATATATTTATATCTCCTATGACTTCTATGTATATATCCTATACTCCTAGATACACGATACCTATATATATCTCATATTATATACTCTATATACTATTATATATATATATACGTATATATAATATAGCTATATAAATATATATATATATAGACTATATCTATATATATATATATATATACGTATATATATATATATATATATATATATATCTATATAATATATATCCTCTCTCTCTCCCGTCTCTCTCCTCTCTCTTCCCTCTCATCTCTCTCTATCCTCTCTCTCTCTCTCTCTCTCTCTATCTCTCTCTCTCTCTCTCTCTCTCTCTCTCTCCTCCAATCTCTCGTCTCTCACGTGTCTCTCTCTCTCTCTATCTCTATCAGACTTATATAATATATAGTATATATATAATCTATATATATATAAAACCAAAAGATGTCTTTAGGATACTGGGGTTAAGGTTAGGTGTATGTGTAACTTTAATTAGCAACAGTAATATTATTTCAGTGCAAAGTCCCCACAATGATAGAAAGGCAAATGTGTGAATTGTGGGGGGTTAAAGGGCATGTTCAGAAGGATTAAGAATCTGCTTTTGATGTTACTTTATGGCTTTTCAATAAGCCATAAATATACCATTAGGCTTATGAGATAAATAAAAGCTGGATAAATCAGGACTTGGAAATAGTTAGATTTATATACTGCTTTGATTTAACAGGTGATTTGATTTATACATGGGTGTCCACTGAGATCAAGCTGCTAAACAAATAGCTAGCATCAAACTGCAGTTCCCTGAAATTGAGACTGCTGTGCTCTGGGCGTAAGTCCGTGTATGGTTTCAATGTAGTACTGCAATAAGAGGTTGGTCAATAAAATCAGTCAGTATCAAGGTTCCACAATTGTATTTGCAATAATAGAAATCATGTTCATGGAGTACTGACAATGTCCTATTCATTTGTTTGATTGAAAACTGCACTCATGAATATGATATTTTAACTATCAAACACACTGTAGGGGGCGCTGATGGACGTGGGATCATCAGGTTTCTTTTGAGTTTAGACACTGGGAAGCCGTCCTGTTCTTGTTTGACAATGCACCGTTAGTAAAGCAGAGTAAATGAAAGTACCAGCCATACAAACCTTTTTTGTATTTCACCCTTCTTTCTCCAAATTTGATTTGCTTAATTCAAAAGCCACTAGGGCTAAGCGAGTGCCTCTATAGAAATCCACCGCAAAGAAGCAGTGGGTGTATTTCTGTTGCGAGAATGAACCCGCATGAAGGAATGGACTCCACTCCATTGGCTAGTAGGGCCTCAGAGGCAGCCAGGCAGCACTCAGCCAGCCTAGAGGCACCACTGAGAGACTTAAATAACATGTTTTATTAATTGATTAATTCAACATTTGCGACGTGTTTACATTTTTGAAACATATTGGAAAATTTTGAATGTAAATAAGGTTTGGGCTCCTTTCTAATGTTTTTAGACAATCTCAGAATTGAACTGGCTTCTTAATGGCTCATTCTATTCCCAGAAATATGTCGTATCTAAGTTTGTTTGTTGCAGGCGTTATGTTTACTTCTCATTTAGAAACCCAGCAAGTTATAGTACTGTGCAAAAGTCTTAGGCCACTGTTAGATTTGTTGTATTAGCAATGGTATTAGGACCATATACAAACTTGGATTTGTCACTCCATAATTGTATTTCCACTGATCTTCATTCCAATTTGTGAGCTTTAGCATATCTTAGTCTTTTCACCCTGTTCCCTTTTCGAAAAGGTGGCTTCTTGGCTGCTAGCCTTCCAAAAAGATCATTCCTGATCAAGCTTCTTTGGAGTGTAGAAGGGTCAAGTAGGCATCCTGTTGAAGCTGCCAGATGCTGCTGTTGCTCAAATGTAAGGGAGGTCAGACTAAATACTTAGGCCACTGTAGCCTATCGAAGTTGGTTTTTCTGATTATTTTCTCCCAGTTTTTTTAATACTGCATAAAAATGCCCTGTATTTTCTGGTTGTATTCTAATATAATTAGATATGGTCATTATTACTAGATATGGTTGCTGAAACAATGGGATATGTAATCTAATGGTGGCCTAATACTTTTGCACAGTATGGTATGTACCTTGCCTAAGACTGTATTTGAAGCTAGGGAGTGTTGTTAATCGATAGCACACTTGTTCTTTATAAATTCACAATACACGTGTATAGCACGCACTGCCAGTGCGCAGTAATCTTCAGAGGGATGATATTGTGTATTATTTTATTCCTGTAGGCTGTAATGACTTAAGCAAGCATGGCCACCTGTTCTGACGAGAACTCATTGTTTTACAGTAGCACGTGGATAAAAATACTCCACGTACTGCCGCACTGTTACGTATGAATGGCATTAGCACTGACGTAATTCTCAGCAGATTACTTGTATGTCACCTGCATGTAATCTGTTGGCTCTGCCTCAATAATCCATGTAGGCAGTAAAAGGAGGTTATGTAAGACCTTCAACAACATTCACGTGTCGTGTAAGCCTCCATCAGCTCCTGTTTAATATTCTTTTACGAAAAGGGTCTTGTTGAGAAATGAATTCATTCTGATCACCGTCATCATCTTGTATTATACATTTGCTTTGAGCTAACATTTCTGAGAGATGTAGCACTGCACACTGCACACTATCAGACGGGGGAGTTGTATAGTGGCAGCTGTGGTTCAGTATCTCTGAAAGGGCAGGGTGTTGAGTGGTGGGTTTATGTTGTTAAGAGTACTGTCAGCAGGTGCTTTAAGTGGCTGTGCTTAAATTCAGCATTTCTCCCTTCCCAGACAGCCTATATTTAACCACCAGACCCAAATTTGTGTATGCAGTTTCCGGGCTCAATTTACTGCCCACTTTTTCCATTCACATTCACTAGATAAAACATTTTGGGTGGCCAGTACTTGAATATATGTTCATCAGAAAAATATCCCAATATACACACTTCGGTGCAAAGGTTTAGGCACATCTCGTTACACTAGGATCTCAAAACTTAGTTGACTTATTGAGTTAATGGCACTTCCTGCAGATGTCATATTAACATTTTTGTTTTTAAATCCTACCTGATCAATTCAGCAAGGGTTGAATGTAGAGGTCATTTGCTGTTAAACTAATACTAAGAAGGTTAGGATATTTAAATAATAACGCCCAGTCGTAATATAAAGTACTGTGCAAATATACCATTGTTTTAGCAATTATATAATGACCATATATAATTATTTATCAGTCTCAATATTGGAATACAACTGGAAAATACAGGAAATTTGTATGCAGTGTTGAAAAACTGAACTCGTTTTTAGAAAAAAACAGTTTCTATAGGTTACAGTGGCAAGTATTTAGTGTGGCCTCCCTTTACACTTTAGCAATAGCAGCATCTGGCAGCTTCATCAGGATGCCATGTTGACACTTCTACAGTCCACTTGATCAGGAATGGTGTTTTTAAAAGGGCCATGAAACCACTTTTCGGAAGGGGAACAGGGTGAAAAGGCTAAGATTTACGTAACACCCACAAAGAAGATTGAATTCATGAAGATTGTGGAAAAGAGGATTATGCAGTGATGAATCCAAGTTTGAAATTTTTGGGTCCAGTTTTCGACAATATGTTATAGACTGCCTGGCCAAAAAATGGTCACCGAAACAAACAGTTTCAAAATAGCCTCCCATCGGATAATTACTGCATTGGTGATTATGTTTCAGCTTACAACAAGTTATTTAACCCCAACTGGGGTCAGTTCAGAAGGGTCAAATTGTGAAAGAGTGGTTCAGGGAGCATGAGACATCATTTTCACACATGGATTGGCCACCACAGAGTCCAGTCCTGAACCCCATTGAGAATCTTTGGGATGTGCTGGAGAAGACTTTGCACAGTGGTCTAAATGTCCCATCATCAATACAGGATCTTGGGGGGAAAAATCAATGCAACTCTGGACAGAAATGTTGTGATATTGCAGAAGCTTGTGGGACCGATGCCACAGCGAATGCGTGCTGTAATCAAAGCTAAAGACAGGCCAATGAACTGTTACTGTGTGTGGCAAGGCAGTGTATATGGTCATTAAACCACTGCCGAAACAACACATATAATGGTGGCCTAAGACTTTTGCACAGTACTGTAGATCAATCGGTATATTGATTCAAATTCTCACCAGCTGTTCTGTGTCTCTGTGTCCATGTCTCTCCTCAGTAATGGACCTGATCTACTGGAAGGAAACAGAGCGGACCGGCATGGTGTTCACGGGTCTGGTGGTGGGCCTCCTTGCTCTGTTCCAGCTCAGTATCATCACTGTGCTCTCCACACTTTCGCTGGCCATCGTGTGTTGCACCATCTCTGTGCGCATCTACTGCCAAGTGCTGCATGCCCTGCAGCTCAGAGATGACGCACACCCCTTCCAGTGAGTCGTATCACTTCTTCTCTTTTATTTTCATTCAGTCTTATTATTGTGGACATTAGGTGAGTCTTTCTGTTGGCCTTCATGCCTTTGCAGGACATATTTGGACTTGGACATCGGATTGTCTGGAGAACAAGCTGAACACTACATGCAGAGAACTATAATTCTGTTCTTTTCCGCTCTGAACACACTGAAGCGCCTTGTCTTCGTAGGAAGTCTGTTTGATTCTCTGAAGGTGGGATTTTTTTTAACTACAGGTATGCGCTGTTTAACGTCCGGATTTCGTTCTGTGAAACAGGATGTTGAGAAAAATTGATGTTGACCAGACATTACCATAGTCACACATAGTGTTGTTATGCTGCAATGTAAATATAAAGGGTGTTTTCACAAGGTAAGTAAATGTGTCAGAGATACTGCATGAAAACAAAACTGTTATACACATGCTAGACATTTTTAATGTATGTAAATTCACAGTAATTGTAGAAAATAGAGTAATGCACTGTTACGACCCTGTGTAGGGGAACGCCATAGCACTTAAGAGGATAGTATGAAGGACCTGATACTTCTGTTTCATGGAAGCCAAAAAATGCATTGATGGACAGAATTACGAACAACACGGAAGATCAGTCTTGCATAATTTAAGGCAATTTCAGTTATAATCAAGGCCAGACTCGCATTTGAGTCGGTTTGGTATAATGGAGGATATGGATATGTAGATATTTAATATCACACCACTGTCAATGGCAATTTGTGATTGGAGCAAGGTTATAATTGAGGACATGCAAACTAGACACAGGTGGAGGTCGGGATCAAGCCAGGAATCTCTTGAGCTGTGTGATGACTTCACTAGCCACTTGTGCCACCCTGCCACCTGAGAAATGGTTCGATGAAAAAGAGTTAACAGTAGAATTGCAAAGAAATGTCACTGTACTTTAATTATTGGCCATTGATTCTGAATTATTTCATAATTAACCAAGCTGGCCTAAATAATTCTTTATATTATTTGTTTGTTAATGAATTTATCTTGCACAGTAGAGCATCCAGAGCATCCAAGTTCTTTACAGGTAGTTAGAACAGAGGTTTATGCCATTTTAGTGCTTTTGCTTCACAGCTTGAAAGGTCCCCAGACTCCAACTGCCTTAACTTTTACTGATTTGGGGTTGTATATTCATTTAATGCTCATCATTGGCCGAATTTTAGCATATAAATGGCAAATGAAGCATCCTCCTAGCACCTTGTGAAATTAAGTGATCAGTATCAGTAGCGTATTAGTGTCAGCTGATACTCAGAGATCTGGCTGAGTCACACTGAAAGTGGAATAAAATTGGATCAGTACATCCCGATGTTTTTAATACAATTTCTTATCATGGAAAGATCCCCCTTACACTTATTTCATGCTATCTCTGTGTTCTTATTAGATTCTCCTCATCCTTCTTTCTCATTCCCTTTTAACCCCAATGCTATTGCTTAGGAAACTGATTACTTATTAACCTTCTGTTAATAAAAGCTTCCAGCTGCTATTAATGTAAATAAGACATCCTGATTTTAGATCCTGATTATTTTACCCAACATCCCCTGTCAGGTTAGCGCTGACAATCCTCTACCCCCAGTCCAGTTTGTACAGCGTGCTCTTTTGAAATAGGAGACTATGTATGAAGTTTCTCAGACTGTATTTCTAGCCGTGGATGTTCCTTTAGGGGCAAAAATATCATACCGCAAGTCCTGAAGACGTTCTGAAGATATTCAATATGCATCATGGTGTTTACATTTGCTAACAAAATAGTAGTAAAACATAAATACCATATTTGAACGGTTTATAATCAAACGCTGGGTGAAAAAAAATCCTTTGAGTGCCCACTCAGCTGTTTGGTACTGTGAGCAATAGCACAGTCAGTCAGCATATACAGCTTACTCAGAAAGTTGAGTGGTTACATAGTTTATTGCAGTGTTAACATGATGTCATACAGCTACTTCTAGCCATACAGTTTGACTCCATTATCCTGCCAGAAATAGAAATTATAGTCATGTTTGCTTTGTGTCTGTATGAATAAAGCTTCTATTTATTATCTGTTGACATCAACTGGCAATTGAGAAGCTGAATGAAACTGATCAGTCAAAAATGTTATTAAACACTATACCGTCCTTGCATTCATCATATGTTATTAAAGTCTGTACCTTATACTGTGCCCAGTGAGGCATAAAACACTCAGGGGCCATAGCCTCTGATCCCACATTCTGACCTGTTTGGTATGTGACACCAGACACTGAAATAGGGGTTCAGAGGACTCTCTAATTTTGGAAAAGGGACACTGCAGTAAACATGTTGAGTGATATTATGGGAGACCCAGATAGTGACTGAAAACTCATCAGTGTGGTATAACATCGTCTTTCACCATTCCCTTCTCACGAGTCCAAAAGCCAGAGTTGGTGTCACTGTACCTGTTGTGTTTTATGTGTATTGGGTATAACTTCCTTTTCCTTTTTCAGTTTCTGTTGCTGATGTATCTGGTGACGTACCTCGGAGCCCTGTGTAATGGCCTTACTCTGCTCATTATCGGTATGTTAAGTTAAAATGGAACTTTAGTGGAAGCATCACGTGCTTTTTGAGTTAAACGCACAATATCATTCAGGTGTTTTGCACTAAATCTTACCAAGAAAGGTTTGAAGGACTCTCTCACATTGGCTAATGTTAATGTTCATGAGTCCACCATCAGAAGAACACTGAACAACAATGGTGTGCATGGCAGGGTTGCAAGGAGAAAGCCACTGTTCTCCAAAAAGAACATTGCTGCTCGTCTGCAGTTTGCTAAAAAGATCAAACGGGCACAAGCCCAGGAAGGCTTATTGGGAAGAAAAAAATGTTTTATGGATGGATGAGACCAAAGAAAAATTAGAAACTTTTTGGTTTTTAAAAAAGAAAAAAGCATTATGTTTTGGAGAAAAGGAAAAAACCACTGGTTTCAGCATAAGAAACCTTAATTCCCAATTCTGTGAAAACATTGCGGTGGGTAGTATCATGGTTTGCGGGCCTGTTTTGCTGCATCTGGGGCCAGGGTGGCTTGCCATCATTGATGGGAACAAATGAATCTCTGAATTATATCAGAGGAGAAGAATGTTTTATGGATGGATGAGACCAAAATAGAACTTTTTGGTTTAAAAGAAAAGCATTATGTTTGGAGAAAGGAAAACACTGCATTCCAGCATAAGAACCTTATCCCATCTGTGAAACATGGTGGTGGTAGTATCATGGTTTGGGCCTGTTTTGCTGCATCTGGGCCAGGGTGGCTTGCCATCATTGATGGAACAATGAATTCTGAATTATATCAGAGAATTCTAAAGGAAAATGTCAGGACATCTGTCCATGAACTGAATCTCAAGAGAAGGTGGGTCATGCAGCAAGACAATGACCCTAAGCACACAAGCCGTTCTACCAAAGAATGGTTCAAGAAGAATAAAGTGAATATTTTGGAATGGCCAAGTCAAAGTCCTGACCTTAATCCAATCGAAATGTGGTGGAAGCACCTGAAGCGAGCAGTTAATGTGAGGAAACCCACCAGAATCCCAGAGCTGAAGCTGTTCTGTACGGAGGAATGGGCTAAAATTCCTCCAAGCCGGTGTGCAGGACTGATCAACAGTTACAGGAAACATTTAGTTGCAGTTATTGCTGCACAGGGGGGTCACACCAGATACTGAAAGCAAAGGTTCACATACTTTTGCCACTCAATAATATGTTATATTGGGTAATTTTCCTCAATAAATAATTGACCAAATATAATGATAGAGAACTGCGTTCTCTTTATCTACTTTTAGGACTTGTGTGAAAATCTGATGATGTTTTAGATCATCATCAGATTAATCATCAGACTAATCAACAGATGTCACTGAGTTTTTAAACACCTCATGTAGAAATATAGAAAATTCTAAACGGTTCACAAACTTTCAAGGACCACTGTATGTTGGTACTCCTAGAAGTTCTTCTGAGTGAAATCTAATATCCACTCGCCATCTACAGTACACATGATAAATCTAAATCTTATGATAAATCTAAGAATGAAACTAAAGTCATGGAGTCATAGTTAAAATAAAATGTGAAAAATAAAGTGCTTCCTTTAAGTAAATAGAACTGATAGGATGGCCAATTTTAGATTCGGCCCAGGGTCGGGAACGAACCGGTGATCTCGGATCTGTGAGGCGACAGAAATGAAAACAAATTAAACTTTTTTCTTTGCAACAAAAACCTAGGTAATGTTCTTCTGGGAAATCCAGCCATTCATATGAATGTCAGCTTGACACATTCCACCTACCTAAACATTGTTGTGGACCAGGTGGTCTGGTGACACAGTGGTTAAATTAGTGGACTATTATGGACCAGAAAGTCCTGATTTCAAGCCACATTGCCACTGTTGGGCCCTTGAGCAAGTCTCTTATCCCACAATTGCTTGGATTGTACATTGTATCATTGTATCCATTGTAAGTTGCTCTGGATAAGGGCATCAGCTAAACGCAAATGTTTTGGCTCATTTGTGCATGTATACATTTCAATCCCTACTCTTCAGTGTATCTGTGTTTGTTTCTCTACAGGTGTGATTGCCATCTTTTCTGTCCCTCTCTTCTACACCCGCCACCAGGTAACATTATTGTTTTTCTTAGACACTATATTGCCAAAAGTATTCACTCACCCATCCAAATCATTGCATTCTGGTGTTCCAATCTCTTACATGGCCACAGGTGTGTAAAATCAAGCACCTAGGCATGCAGACTGCTTCTACAAATATTTGTGAAACAATTGGTTGCTCTTAGGAGCTCAGTGAATTCCAGCGTGGTTACCGTGATGCCACCAGAGTAACAAGTCCAGTCATGAAATTTCCTCGCTACTAAATATTCCACAGTCAATTGTCAGTGGTATTATAACAAAGTGGAATGATGGCAACTTTCTGCAGAGTCAATTGCTACAAAACTCCAAACTTCATGTGGCCTTCATATTAGCTCAAGAACAGTGCGTAAAGAGCTTCATGGAATGGGTTGCCATGGCCGAGTAGCTGCCAAGCGCAATGCAACGCATCGGATGCAGTGGTGTAAAGCACGCCGCCACTGGACTCTAAAGCAGTAGAGATATATTCTCTGGAGTGACGAATCACACTTCTCCATCTGGCAGTCTGATGAACGAGTCTGGGTTTGGCGGTTGCCAGGAGAACGGTACTTGTCTGACTACATTGTGCCGAGTGTAAAGTTTTGGTGGAGGGGGGATTATGGTGCGGGGTTGTTTTTCAGGAGTTGGGCTTTGCCACCTAGTTCCAGTGAAAGGAACTCATAATGATTCAACATACCAAGAGATTTTGGACAATTTCATGCTCCCAACTTTGTGGGAAACATTTTGGGGATGGCCCTTCCTGTTCCAACATGACTGCGCACCAGTGCACAAACCAGGGTCCATAACAGCATGGATGAGTGAGTTTGATGTGGAAGAACTTAACTGGCCTGCACAGTCTTGACCTCAACCCGGTAGAACAGCTTTGTGATGAATTATAGCGGAGACTGTGTGCCAGGCCTTCTCATCCAACATCAGTATCTGACCTCACAACTGTGCTTTTGGAAGAATGGTCAAAAATTCAAATAAAAACACACCTAAACCTTGTGGAAAGCCTTCCCAGAAGAGTCGAAGCTGTTATAGCTGCAAAGGGTGGGCCGACATCATATTAAACCCTATGGGTTAAGATTGGGATGTCACTCAAGTTCATATGCATGTGAAGGCAGACGAGCGAATACTTTTGGCAGTGTAGTGTACCTACGCTCGTATATGTGTATGCTTCAGTATAACTTGCCTGCTTGTTAGGTTTGTAGTTGGTTGATTTGTGACACTGTGTGCATACTTCCATCGTGTTTCAGGAGAAAGTGGACAACTTCATTGCAAAATTGCAAGCCCACATCGATAACATTAAAGATATGTGAGTGTGACTAGTTTTTGCTTGCCATTGACGATTTGACATTTTATATTATTATAAAAATGTATTACTTAAAGATTAAAGTAAAACTGTTCTTTGTTGACATTCTGTGTTGCACTGCAGACTGACCCGACTGGCCCAGGGTGGAGGTCCTGCCCCCGACCCCACTCCCGGCGGCGCCAAACCCAAAAGCCAGTGATGCGTTCGTTCCAGAGGTACGATCAGAGAGGACTGGGACGGAGCAACCTGCTATCACTCTGATGTCTTAATCAAGTCTGGTTTTGCAGCACCACTTTCAGATTTAATAGGACATTGGCTATTGAGATACTGTGTTAGCTGGGCGACGAGTTATGAATGATGCATGGAGAGAGTGAAGGTAGGATTTGATTTTGGAGAATTCCAAGATGGGACTCTTTTTGATTTGAGTGTCGACTGTATGACAGAGGTACCAAGGCAATCAGCTGATTAATGAAAGTTGTCTGGAAAAGAGGAAACTGGCGACATCAGAAAATCGACACAATTGGCTATACAGAGTGGTGCAATACAAAACACAAATTTGTAATAACAAGAACCCAAATGAGCTACCATTGGACCAGGTCACCAATTAACCCTCCACTTTTGACAGTTGACAAAGGAATGGCATGCGTGTATATATGCATACATACATGTGTGTGCCATGGACATCAAGATTCATCCTGTGACAGTACTGGAGAAGAATTACAGCTACAGTGTCATTTTCTTTTCCCAACATTTGCCTTTGTGCTGTTTGAATTCCATCTTGAAATAAACCCAGCATATATTTTAAAGTACAAAAAGTACAGTAAAGACAATCTATGGATGTGGTTCTCAACCTGTAGTCATCTGTGGCCCATAATCATGTGAAAGTGCTGTCTGCACAGTTATACTAGCCTTATTAATATTTAAGGATCTAAGTAATGCATACGGATAAATTAGTGATTAATGCATGTAGCCCACAGTACTTGCTTTTGGACAGTGTTGCAGCCCAGCTGATATACACTCACCAATCACTTCATAAGGTACACCTCCTTGTTTCTACACCAGTTGTGCATTTTATCAGTTCCACTTACCACACAGATGAACTCTCTAGTTCTACAGTTACAGACTGTAGTTCATCTGTTTCTTTACCTAATCTAGGGCGACAGTGGCAAGGAAAAACTCCCTAAGTGTTATGAGGAAGAACCTTGTGAGGACCAAGACTCAAAAAGGGACCCAACCTCCTTGGGCAGTGTAGATGATTAATGTAAGAATGAAACTAATTTATCTAAACTAATAAGTCTTGGAGTTATAGTTCAAGTAAAATGTAAAATATGCACATCAGCATTAAGTAGTCCAATACACAGAGTCATTCTAGAATCTTGAGTCTAAGCAGGAAAGTCCTTGGCTGCACTTCGTCCCCAGATAACAGGAGGAGGGAGAGAGTTACTGCCCTCTGGTGTGGCCTGGGTATGGTGGGGCTTTAAATACTTCCTTAGTCCCATTCACTCTGTTCTGTAATGGTCAGGACCAGCACAACGGTGGTGATGGTGTGTCAGTGTGTGTTGTGCTGGTATGAATGGATCAGACACAGCAGTGCTGCTGGAGTTTTTAAACACTGTGTTTACTCACTGTGCACTCTATTGGACACATCTACCAAATTGCTCCACCTTGTAGATATAAAGTCAGACTGTATATGTAAAGTTTGTGTTATTAATCATCTAATCCTTCATCAGTGCTCACAGTATGCTGCCTACAGGATGCTGGTGGCTGGACATTTTTGGTTGGTGAACTATTTTCTTACGCTGAGATGTTTAAAAACTCTGATGCACTCATATCAGCAAAACACACACTGACACACCACCACATCAGCGTCATTGCATGATGATCCACCACCCAAATAGTACCTGATCTGTGCTGGTCCTGACCATTAGAGAGCAGAAAAAAGGGGACTACCAAAGTACATAGAGAAACAGATGGACTGAAATCTGTAATTTTGTTAAGTGGAACGGATGAAATGTCAAGTCAAGTCAGATCTATTTATATAGCGCTTTTTACAATGGAGCATTGTCTCAAAGCAACTTTATCTCCTAATATCTACGTCCAATCCCAAATTGAGCAAGCCTAGGGCAACAGTGGCAAGGAAAAACTCCCTAAGTGTTATAGGAAGAAACCTTGGGAGGACCAAGACTCAAAAAAGGGACCCAACCTCCTTGGGCAGCGTAGATGATAAATCTAAGAACGAAACTAAAGTCATGGAGTCATAGTTCAAATAAAATGTGAATTATGCACATCGGCATTAAGTGGCCCGGGTATGATGGGGCTGGAGCTGATGATGGAAGCAGCTTGAGTGAAGCTGCAGCGGATGAACATCATGTGTGGGGTTGGAACTGGTACCGGAACACAGCTCTATAAAATGGTCAAGGAGTGTAGAAACATGGAGGTGTACCTTATAAAGTGGTCGGTGAGTGTATATTGAGAGTTGCTTACAGTCCAGCTGATACACACCACTACCCAATATAATGATGCAGCATTCTACAGGCTTCACGAATAATACATCAGTTATGAATCAGTTCCTTTAACGTATTTATAGCTATCATTGTTATACATTGTCAGTCCCTTGACAGAGGTCAGTAGCGCAGTAACACAGGGACACTTCATGTTTCTAAAACAAAACGTAGCATTAGCTTCAAAACAGTTTTGATAACAGTTTCACGAAAAAAATCGTAGTTTTCATTTAATTCAATCTCTTTCCATATCCATTTCATCCAGTTCAGGGTCGCCAGTTGACCTAACACATGCCTTGTAATGTGGGAAGTAACCAGAGTAGACCCATGCAGACATGAGTAATACATGAAAACTCCACACTGGCAGCTCCCGGGCTGGCACTCAAACCTGGGTCTCTGGAACTGTGAGGTGACAACGCTACCTACTGCACTACCATGTCATTCGTAGATTTCATTTGATGTATCATGCACACCAACACATACTGTACATGTACACACATTTTTGTAGTAACCGGTACCGATTTTTAAATAAATGACATAAATAAACTTTGTTTTAGTGCAGATGTGTGGAATAGGCTTCTGTAGCTGTCCTACAGTATTTATGCATACAAGTCAAAAAAAGATAAAATGCTGTAATACCAAAGTGAATCCACAGTGCTTGAAAACTCATTGTCATCTCTATTTAATGCATTCTGGGACAAGTCTACGAGAGGGAAGTTATCCAAAGGATGAGAGCAAGACTGAATGGGTGTTAGACCTTTCTGATATGTACCCATACTTATGAAACTACCTTTAGTGATTACGATTCAGCTAAATAAGACGGTAAGATCAGGCTTACAACTGTTAGGACTTGGCCAGAAGCAATACTGTCTTAAACGTTAACAATGATCAGCCAGAGATGCTGTTAATCCCATGATCTGATCAGGATCTAACAGCTCTTCTGTGTTATAAACCTTATCTAATATAGTCTTTATTGAACCTGGCTTCCTGGATTTTACGAAAGAGCCATAATACAGTCCATGTCTGTCTAGCTCTACAGGGTGGGCCATTTATATGGATACACCTAAATAAAATGGGAATGGTTGGTGATATCAACTTCCTGTTTGTGGCACATTAGTATATGGGAGGGGGAAATCTTTTCAAGATGGGTGTTGACCATGGCGGCCATTTTGAAGTCGGCCATTTTGGATCGAACTTTATTATTTCCAATGGGAAGAGGGTCATGTAACACATCAAACTTACTGAGAATTTCACAAGAAAATCAAGGGTGTGCTTGGTTTTAACAGAACTTTATTCTTTCATGAGTTATTTACAAGTTTATGACCACTTATAATGGAAGTTATTTACAAGTTTTTTTATGACCACTTATTATAAAATGTGTTCAAAGTGCTTGGCCCATTGGGTGTTTGGATTGTCATGATGCAACCCTCTTTTCTCCCACTCTTGACAACACGATAGCATATCAACACCGCAGAAGAAATGCTAGCACAGGCTTCCAGTAATCCGTTGTTTCAGATGCTGCACATCTCGTGTCTTCACAGCATAGACAATTGCCTTCAGATGACCCCAAAGATAAAAGTCTAAGGGGGTCAGATCGGGAGAGCATTTCTTCTGCGGTGTTGCTATCAGTGTGTCAAGAGTGGGAGAAGAGGGTTGCATTGATAATCCAACACAATGGACAGCACTTTGAACACATTCTGTAAGTGATCATAAACTTGTAAATAACTCATGAAAGAATAAAGTTCCGTTAAAACTAAGCACACCATTGTTTTTCTTGTGAAATTCTCAATAAGTTTGATGTGTTACATGACCCTCTTCCCATTGGAAATAATAAAGCTGGATCCAAAATGGCCGACTTCAAAATGGCCACCATGGTCAACACTAATGTGCCACAAACAGGAAGTTGATATCACCAACCATTCCCATTTTATTTAGGTGTATCCATGTAAATGACCCACCCTGTATATCTCATGCCTAATTTAAGCGTTTACCCTTATTATTAATCAGATTGGTTCTTCATCTGTTAGTTGCCTTATCGTTAATTGCAGATATTTGCCGTTTAACGTCCATTCAATCAACGTTCATTCGCTTTAATGTCCGACATCTTAAGAATTATTATATGATCGAAAAATCTGTTTTATATATATAATTCATGTCTGAATGACAGAAAACTAGTGCGAGCGAACCTTTGCAACACCTGCTGATTGAAAAGAGAATCGCCGTTTTGAAGGCAGAAAACAACATGACAACGTTCCTTTTCGTAATCAGTAAGTGTTTCAAATTTTATAAAACGTACAAAGATAAGAATTACTGAATTGTACAGTACGATACTGTACCAGATGTTTAAAAACAAAGTATTTAAACTACTATGTTACTATGGTTATGTCTAGTCATTGTCCATTTCGGTCACCGTCCTGTCTCATAGAACATAATTCGGACGTTAAATGGCGGAAACCTGTATATGATCCTGAGTATGTGTTTTGAGATTTGAGCTTTAATACTATTGGGCTGGTGATGGTTTCCATTTTTATTGTCCAAATAAACTCCAAACAAAGCTATAAAGATAAGTCACTCATCAGTGTTGGTTTAGCTTTCACTGATGTAATTTTGAATATTCCTCTTCCTGATACTCGCTCTCAGCTGCATGGTTGAGCCCTTAAATATGACCTTAAACATCAGCAGATTTTCACTCAAGTCCAAAAAGCAGGTAAAGAGAACCTAAATAAGTCAAGGAGCCAAAAATGTTGTTGGTCATTCATTTTTTAATGAAATAATCCAATATATACTTCTGTGAGTAGAAAAAAGTGTGAACCTCTAGGTTTAGCAGTTCATTTGAAGGTGAAATAGAGTGGTGTTTTCAGTAAATGGGATGACAATCAGGTGTGTGGGCACCTTGTTGTGTTTTGAAGAGCAGGTATAAAGTACAAGGACTCTGTTAGGCGTTTTTATTTCCCCTTTGGTTTGATGGCCTAATTGCTGCTGCTGTTGTAATTGTAGTTGCTTTTGTTGTCACTATTGTTATTTGTAAGGATTCTAGTGCTTTAGTTGCAAGGATTGTGTTAAAATTAGGTATCACAGCTGAGCAATTCCAGTGGGTAGAGTATTGGTGGCACCTATTAAGGGCTCATTAGCATTTATTGACAGACCTTACTGTGGTGGTTAATCAGTTAATCACTTGTAAAGTCTCTCTGTCCCAGCCCAAAGAGGAAGGGTGTTTACGTATGGGAATACACAGAGAAAGTGCAATGATAAAGCACAGTTCAGCACTCCACACATACTTGTATGTTATTTCTGCCCTACTCCAACTAAAAGTGTGTTTTTCCTGAGGATCCCCATCCTTACTATTGATACTTGTGTAGATGTGACCTCACCGAGCTTGTCTGTTGACCTACATTTGATGTTGTTGAACTGCTTCAATCCTTCTTGCTCTAACTGCGTACCTCAGAAAACACAGCGACACCGTTATCCACCTCCAAGTTTCAAAATGGGTATCTGACTGCCATTCTGATGTTTCTTCCTTGATGACAAAACTACTTTTGAAGCTTGATCTGGAGAAGACTGTACTGATCTACCTCCTGGCAAGAGCTCCTCAACACCAGTTTGGAGCACACAGAAAAGAAACGTTGTTGTTTTGGACAGTAACCAAAGGAGAAAGCCTTGAAGTGATCTTCAAAAAGATCACTGCTGCCTGTCTGCAGTACGATTTGCTAAAGATCACATGGACAAGCCAGAAGACTACTGGAAAAACATTTTTGTGGAAGGATTAATATTTTTTGGGTTTAAATGAGACACGTCTGGATAACACAGCTTGCCATCATTGATGGAACAATGAATTCTGACTTATACTAGCAATTTCTAATGGAAATGTAAGGACACCTGTCCCTGAATCTCAGGAGAAGTGAGTCAAAGAATGGTTAAAGAAGAATAAAGTTAATGTTTTTGAATGGCCAAGTCAAAATTCTGACCTTGATCCAATAGAAATGTTGAGGAAGGACCTGAATTGAGCAGCCCATGTGAGAAACTCACAAATATGCCACATGTGAAGCTGTTCTGTATGGAGGAATGGGCTAAAACAAGGGGGTCATACCAGCTACTGAAAGCAAATCTTTGCATACTTTTGCCAGTCACGGATATGTAATATTGGATCATTTTTTTCTAATTTGTTTAATTGGCTTCTATTTATCTTCTTTTAGAACTTGTGTGAAAATATGATGTTTCAGGTCACATTTTTGCATAGATTTAGAATTTTCTAAAGGTTCACAAACTTTCAACCATCACTGTATGCTTAAACTACAAACGTACTCTTAATGTAACAGGAGCCTCCACCATTCTGTGCTGCTCCTTCAAACTGAAGCAACTGTACACCTAAACCGAACCTGAATAAATAATATACTGTACTGTATAGTTGGTAGTATTAGAATGACTGAGATTTCAGAAAAATAAAATGTAGTGTATTTCACAAGATCCTACAAAGGAAATCAACAGTGCTTTGTTTATATTTACATCCTGAACCTGAACATGAAGTAGCTACTTTTTGTATGTTACAGAGTGTAATCCAGCGCTGTGATGACTTCCCTGCTCAAACATACCTGACTGAACTCAACAGGTTTATTAGTTGTATTAGTGCAGGTATTTACTAAAACTGTGCTAGACTCCGGCCTTCCACGACTGGAAATGTGTACCACTGCTGTAAGTCTTAACACGGACTAATTATACTCAAATAACCAACCTTTATCTCGACTGATAACCTGAACTCTGGTTGCCCAATTTGTATTTTCACAAAGCAAAGACAATTATTGCAATATTGTTGGAAATAAATCTTGAAACGGAATTTAAATCTGCTCTTTTTTGTCTGTCATGGAAACAAAAGTTGATACTGTATGGTTCTTTGGTTCTCTTGTTCATGTTTTTGACAAGCATTTCTGGATTACTTTAGACTTTTTACGACGCAACAGAACTGTTCAAGTCGTGACCAGCAGATGGGGACACTCTCACACTGCTTTTCCATAATGGCCTGTACCTATGTGTGATATAAACGAACTACATTTAGTCGTTCTGTAGTAGCGTATTCATTCTCACTTGTTACTAACCATTAATCCGGTCAGCGATTGGTGAATCTCTCCCTAAAAGAGGGTGCAGGGCAGAAACCCACCCTTTATGGAACACCAGTCCATCAAAGTACAGCACAGATTCATTCACAGGACAGCAAGGGCAACTGCCAGTTTTGTTCAAGTCAGTGTTCAATCCTTGGTTTATAGTCACATTTGGGCACATTAAAACCATTCCAAAATACTTTAGAAACATTTTTATCACTAACTGTTATATTCCACCCTTTAAACAACTCCTTTCACAGTAATTATCACCAACATTTGCATTTTCTTTTAATCCCATTCATTTTCTATGGCCGGTCAGATTTGAACAGAACACCTAAGTCATTGAAACTAGTGGATGTATTTCCAAAATTTTAATAACAAATAAAAGTGTTGAGATTTGTATTTAGCCAGAGAGACTATATTGTTGATCCTATCCAAACAGACAGGACAATTTATGCTGCTCCAGAGGAAACATATAAAATGACTAAATATGCAAATGGACTCGGGTCATTCAAGTGATTATAATACTTATCTTATCATTTGCATATGTGGTTTGCATGACACAGAAAAGTGAATAAACTGATTGTTGTAGTGCATACGAACTTACAACTTTCTATTTTTTATTTTGTAACAGCTTTTAAAATAATTCATATGTTAGAGGAAATCCATGCAGTCATGGGTAGAACATGCAAATACCACACAGGCAGCAGCTGGACTGGGACTTGAATGAGGCTATCTGGACCAATGAGGCAACATGGCTAACCACTGTTCATAAACCATATGTTCATAAAACACTGGATATAATGTAATGAATTTGAATGCAATCTAAACCATATATATAATCCCTAACAAGGTGCTCAGGGGCTGCGACTGAAATTTACTAACCCAAGTCTGTGGTAGCCTAGTGGGTAAGGTACTGGACTATGGACTTCTGCCAAGCTGCCACTGTTGGGTCCTTGAGCAAGGCCCTTAACCCACAATGGCTTGGATTGTAAGACTACCAATTGTAAGTCGCTCTGGATAAGGGCGTCTGCTAAATGCTGTAAATGTAAATGTAAATAAATCTATCCATTATGTTGGAGCGGTACCCGTTAGTATACCGCGCGCTTCTTTTCAAACTATATGACGCAATAAGAGAGGCGGGGATATGTAAAAATCTCCTATTTAGAAGCTTGTGATTGAAGGACAATCGCGCGGGGCGGGGCTAATCAAATCAAAAGCGCCTTTAAAGCTCAGCTCCGCACTGACTCTCAGTTCGCGTGTTGTGTGTGGTTTAGGGAAAGCGGTTGTTGCGTAGACTTTGCGCAGTCTAGAGAAGCTCGCGAACAAGAGCTGAAAGCACGCTGAGTAGGCAGATATGATTATTCGGCAGCAGTGAAAGCTTATTGAGGCTTTAGTCGCGTGTTACTTCGATAGACGTGTAGGAGATGGATTACAATCATCTGATGGCGCCTCCAGTGCCGCCACATAAGCCGAAGTGCAGCCGTTCGTCGGGAGCGCAGGAGCGGCTGCTCAAGTGTGTGCTACTCGGGGATGGAGCCGTGGGTAAAACCAGCCTGGTCGTGAGCTACACGACTAACGGCTATCCGACTAAATATGTCCCTACAGCCTTCGACAATTTCTCCGGTAAGAAAACGCGCTTTGTACTTAATAGAACAGGTGGTAGCTGGTACAATGTGAATAACCTTAATGCTGCTTCTCCTATCACCAAGCATCAGGACTACAATAAGAGTTAAAAGTAAATATTTCTACCTTATTTTATTGTCCTGACCAGGGACGCTTCTAGACTGCTGGGGAACACAGAATTTAGAGGGGCACATCTGCACCCCTCTGTCTGCCAAGCAGTCGTAGGGGCACAACTGTGCATCAAATAAGCCTATTAATCACAGAATAGATTAAGTGATTTAACACTAACGTGAGCGTTACTCTTCCAAATGAAGAACAAATTAACACTAAAGAATGTTTTTTTATTATTATTATTAATTGCATTAGTTTTGTTTTTGCTAACGTAACTGATACCATTTGCTGGTTTAATGAATGCCTTTGCGTTGGTGGGCTAATATGTACTTTTGGTAGGTTATACGCTTACAAGTGGCTAGCCAAAACACATCTGAGCTATCATTACCTTGCCCTCAACGTGGTTGACTTTCTTTTAAATAACTACGCGAAAAACCGAAAGAAACTGGCTCGCAGCTCAACCTTTTGGGAAGATGCTGGGGCATTATGGGATATGTAGTCCCTGTAGTGAATTTGCGTGGCGTGTCATGTAGTTCTGCTCAGCAATCCAGGATAAAATTGGCTTCTACCGCGGTGATATTAGTGGGACCCACAGCAAAATTGTACTGGGGCACGTGCCCCGGTGAAGTAGGTCTGATCACGCCCCTGGTCCTAACGCCAACGTGCAGCCTGATTCAGCTTTATAATCCTCATAAACCTTTTAGTCCTGTTTCTCTGGGTCACACACAGTTTATTTTACTGACAAGCCATTTTTGCTTAAGCAAAGATCTGGGGATTTATGGGGGCATCTGAAGACTGAGAAAGCCAAACAGTCAGTAATATCACAAGATGCTTGTTTGAATATTGTGAATCATGCTGGGATAACTTGGATCATCAGATGTTACACAAACTTGTGGAGTGAATGCCAGCTTGAGTGCACACTGATTACAGCAACAGGAGGAATGTACCAAATATTTCAATTCTTTTTTTAGTATGATATGGAATGGAAAATTGCAATAAAGTCAAGAAAAATCCAAAATAGACTAAATATTTCACTAGTGGTCTCAGACTTTTGGTGTGCGATTAAAAATTAGATACAAAATATCCCATCACAGGGACAGTTGCAGCTCTGGGGGATGATCCTTTGATGGGCCTCACTTCCCACAGAAATCACAAATCATACCTCTGTTTCCCAACCTGGCCATCAGGCACAGCTGTGACTCGAACCCTGTTTACTGCTTTGGTGGAATAGTGCATTAGATTGAAGTATTCATGAGGAAAAGTAACATAGTTATCAGTGCTTTTAAGTGTTCATGCACCAATGCTACTCTCTGGACTGGAGTTTGACCAGATGTCTGATACACATGCGATACTGTCTCTAAGCTGTGGTTGCTCTTCACTTGAAGCGTGTTACTACAAAATGTGTTTTAAAAAAACATCTTTTTAACATAATAGCTTATACATGTAATAATTATGAATAATCACAATATACTTGGTTTAAGGAAATTAAGTTGGCAAGCCACTGTTTCTTTATGCTGCGATTCGTCAGAATAAAAGCCCCGGGGGGAACTTTTCCTTCTGCAGTTACTGCTTTGGAAGTGGAAAAACTATTTAATACTTTTGCACAAGTAGGATAAAAAGTTCAGGTTAAATGTAAGTGGAATAGTGTGGTTCAGAATGAAATTAATAAGTGTGCATCATTTTGAAAATCCTCAAACATCAGCTAACAAGAGGCAGCACGAGTCATGCTAGACAACAACAAATGCAAGTAATTTGAAGAAATGTTAGTATATTGTTAATAATCAAGTTTAACACTTCATTCTGGTTTTCCATTCTTATGCATATTTCTTTAAATGTTGTACAGTTTTGGTTTAGTTACAGCCTAGCGTTACACACATTGTGTAGAGGTATAAAAAAATGTAAATACGCAGTTTAAAGTACAACCCGTCAACATCCATGAGTTTTAACAGAAGAGTGTTAAGAATTATAATAGGAAATAAAAGTCTGTGTCTTGTATACATCTTCTTGATGTCTGAATGACAGAAAACTAGCATGAGTGAACCCTTGGGACACCTGCTGACAGAAAGGGGAACTGCAGGCAGAAAACTATGATTACTTTTCTTTTTTTTTAACCAGCATACAGATAAGAATTACTATATTGTACAGTACTTTACAGTACAGTGATTTAATTAACATTATTGTTTAAAATATAACATTATGTGCAAAGTATCTAAACTACTGTCCAGTCAACATCCATTTCGCTCAACGCCCTGTTTTGGTGCATACCTGTAATATTTTTTCAAAAACCACTGATATCAGCCGATATGCAAAGTTGGTGTATCGGAATTGTTATTGGAAGAGTAATTGGGATTGGTGCGTCTGTATTCATAACTTAATTGCTCTCTTGCCACAAGCCATATTTTGCAGTTTTATTCTGGCAGTGAATCAGCTTTGTATTGCTGACTGAGTGTTGCTTTCATTATGTTGTGGTTTCAAACTTTTGTCCTTGTTAATCCACTATGTCGGGATTGTCATGCACTTGATTATCTCTCTGAGGAACTGGCTTGTTTTCCCACCAGGATTTGTTTCGGCAGCTTAGAGAATGTATCTGTTCAGCACTTTGAAGCAGATCGCATCATTTGTGTAAATGCACAGGTGGCACGTTGGAGGGAAAGGGCACAATCGAACGCAGATCAAATGTCTTGGATTAGAGCACCATTACACAATGGTGGTCATAAAGCCTGCTGCTTTCACTTTGTATATTGTAGTGTGTATATCTAGGCGTGGATTTACCAGAGTCTAAATGGAGTGAGCATTTGTACAGTGACCTGTATGCTGTGAACCCTGTTATATAATAATGTTATGTTAACATGTCTTTATTGTGGAGTCACTTTACTATGAGCACAGATTTCTATACTTAGAACCGCTCACTCAGCTTGGTTGCACCGGTATGTGAAATCAGTGCTTGATGTGTTTTGACTGACTCTTTCTCTGTCTCACTTGCAGCAGTGGTACAGGTCGATGGGCAGCCGGTGAGACTGCAGCTTTGTGACACGGCTGGACAGGTAATCGCAGCACCTCGCTGTCTAAACCCAAACATTAATAAAGTCACATGTCCAACTGATGAAGAAGGGTTTTTTAAACGCTTGGCACTTGAATGTAATCTTTCTCCTGTCTGAGGGTAAAGTGTAACTGTTTCGGTCCTGCTGTCTGTGGATTCTTAAGGCCCTTCAAGGCCACACAGAGACTGTTTCACAGGGAGGGCAGGTACTTTCCTAACTCCCCGTGTCTGTCCAAACCCACTAGATTGAGGTGGTTTATGTAACTCGCGGGGCGAGGGATGTGGAGGGGATTTGGAACGAGGAAGATGTGATGGAGGGCGAGACCTAAGTAATTAAAACAGATTAGAGATGGCGCCACGCTGTGTGGAAAAGTGTTTTGAGCTGTCTCCCTTATTCTTGACTCTCTCTGTCTGAGTTTCTGCATATTGCAAGTCATGCAAACTGGGTAGGAAAAAAATGTTTTGCCCCTAGGGACAGATCCTCATGCCAGCCTGTTTAGCACTGTGTGTTACTGAGAAGCAGCAGTTATGAAACTGTTCATCAAAAGTTTGAATTAACTTGTAGGTCCATGTCTTATATGGTATTCACCCATGCCTTTTGAGGCAAGCTCTTTGAAATCACAATTCTGTTTCTCCAGTATTGTCTGTTCATTTGCACAGGTTTTGATGCCTTTCATCTATCACACTGTGCAAACAAGTCATAAGTCTTTTACATCTACTGTAGATTTAAACCAATAAATGGCTCTGCCCCTTCGGTACACAAATGGTAAATCTCATGGAGTTAGAGGAAGTGAAGCTTTGGCAAGCATAATGTTGATAGATAAACGATCTCTCCCTTCATACTGAAATAGGGAAGGAAAGTTGTCATGACAAAACCAGAAAACACGATTAAAATCGACTCAAGTGTTGTACTTATTCTATTCATGAATTAGTTTGGCAGTTAAGAGGGTACTAAAGACTTTTGTGCTTTAAAAACCAGATAATGCTTGCCTAGTTTTTTTTTTTGGCTCTGTCACAATGAGCAGGGAAGGGTTAAGCTCTCTTGTCTTTCTGACTAACTCTGTGTTCTTAGGGATTTGAGAGGCCCTGTTCTTTAAAGCTTTGTGGATCTATAGTGTTAATTTACCTGGTTTGGGCAGTATAAAAAGAGGGTAGGGTGTGCCAGAGCTACACACCTTGGCAAAGATGAAAAAAGACTGAAGCATGAACTGTGTGTTCAGCAGTAATCATGGGATGTTCTGAGCACAGGCCAACCCATAGTTGGATTTAATTGACTGTGTGAATTAGACTACTGCCAATGTTGCTAATCAAGAGATTTTTTTTTAGGGAGATTTAGAATACCAATGTGTGTCTTGGAACTGAACCTGCGTCATGGGATTTACATTCTTATGAAAGGTTTTGCTCAAGCTGTGCTTTCATTTGATACAGTAATGAAACAGCATTGTTTTGTGTTCTGAGTAAGTTTTTCGATAATGTGACTAGTGTCTCTTCCTATTTAAAGAGGAATGGGTGGACTACATGGTGTATAGTAGGAGTGTGTGATATGTACAGTCAAACATGTTAGAGTTCACATTCACTGCAGTGTGCTTGCACTACAAATCAAGCTAATGTTCTAAATAAAAGCACATGACTGAAGATAAGTGAGTGAACAGACTTGGTCAGGAGACAAAATACAGACACCACCAGCCTCGGTCTAGTTCATTCGATTTAAATGCTAGACGTCAATCTGCAAACTTCTTGCAAACCAGTTGCCATTACATACTACAACTAACTTTTCACCATGTGTGAACTAACCACCGTGCAGAATATGAAGATTATGAGAAATTTTGGGAGTCAGCTGTCCATGGCAGGTTTAAACCAGCCACGATACCAGCACAAAATCACACTCTGCAGACCTTAGCAGAATCCTTTGGCCTAAAAAGTGCCTTACGGCAAGCAAAGAAACAGATGGCAAGACTTAACAAATGCTGTCACCAGTTACCTCACGAAAGGTGTGGTGCCAATTCAGACGGCTGAGCGATGGGTTTAAACAACTTTTGAGTACTTTAGGCCCAAGTTGTATACAGCCAAAGTATTGTCTAATTATCATTACTGACAAAATCCCAGGAAGAATCTGTCTTTTTTTCAGTATTGCACAGTTTATTTAAACAATTGAGAAGTATGCCACTTTTTTAGATGGACAGCATCATGAACATGTAGGATTTTTCTAATTCATCACTATAGCCTGTAAACCTATTCCATAGTGGGAAAGGTAGATGAAATGACACTCATCTTAAAAAATGCACTCCCAAGTAGCACAATAGATAAGTTCATGTGTCATTCTGTCGAATGGGTGCCATTTGCTTGTGGTAATGCTAACAAAAATTTGTATTTTTGCTATAAACAAAGAACGTATAATTCTGGTTACTGGATCGTAGGTTGAGATTTACCCTTATAATATTACAGTACAATAGTTATATCATCAAATGTATAGACAAAAATAGGCGAAATGACTAAAATGTCTACAATAAGGGAGAATATTATGGATTTCTTATGAAAACCGCATCATAGATGGCATATGGAGTGACATGACAATGCTAGGACAAGGACTACTGAATTTATTGAATCACTATTTCATTGTAAGTAACATTATAGAACGGGGACAGCTAACAATTTTTCATACATACTTTTTTCATACATATAACATAATTGCATCACTGTGCAGGACACTTTGCTTAATAATAAAATGCTTTTTAAAGTTAATTATGTTAATCATCTACACATGTAATATCCTGGGATGGAAATGGCACCCATTCGGTGGAATGGCCCTTGACTGGGAATTCAGGAAATCGTAATTGGTCCTGATGTCTCTGTGTCAGAGGCAATGCACCACATATTGATTAAAGCAACATCACCAACCTTTGGTGTCTCATCTTGTATGTTTGCAAAGGTTAGTTGGTGCCTTTCTAAAAATGAGTGGATCTGCCTAGGGGTAAATGGACCACATTCTGCATTTCAAAAATTAGTGGTGGCTAACTTGAAACATCTCAGATAAAACATTAGCTGTTACTGTCCCAGATAGTAGATATGTAATCATACTTAGCATTACTACACTAACATTCACCAACATTTCCTAATGGGGCTCATTGGGAGTATTTTAATGTGTTGAACATTCAGATAACCAAGTGTTGATTCCCCATTTTGTTTATTCTCTCTCAGGATGAGTTTGATAAACTGAGACACTTCTGCTACTCGCGCACAGACGTCCTGCTCCTCTGCTTCAGCGTGGTCAGCCCCGCCTCCTTCCAGAACGTGGGTGAGAAATGGGTGCCCGAGATCCGACGGCGATGCCCGCTGACACCCATCCTCCTGGTGGGGACGCAGTGCGACCTGCGGCAGGATGTGAAAGTGCTGATCGAGTTGGCGCGGCGACGTGAGCGGCCCGTCCCTGAACAGGACGCCTGTAACCTTGCTGACAAGATTGGTGCAGTGACATACGTGGAGTGTTCTGCTCTGACTCAGAAAAACCTCAAGGAGGTGTTCGACGCGGCCATCGCCGTCGGCCTGCGCCAGTCCGACAGGCGCACCAGGAGGGAACGCAAGGTCCGTAGCACAGCTGATAAGATGAAGACGCTCTCCAAGGCCTGGTGGAAGAAATATGTGTGCGTCCAATAACACAAGCCAGTGCACACGGACAATGTGACAGACTCTTGACTCGTTCAGTGCCTCAAGTGGATGAACTGATAAGTGACTGAAAGGCTGTTTACAGGAAAAGGCTGTGTGCAGAGCAGTAATGTTGACTGATTTTCACTGCTGTGAGCTGTTCTCCGCTCTTAAAGCTATCAAGTCTCAGCTATAAGCTGTTTCGTTACTTCTGGCTATCAAACACTCTGAACTCTGGCTGGTTCATGGAGCAGGTTAGCAGGTGATTGGAGAGAGTCGGTCACTTAAGAGAAGCTAAATTTTAAAGTTTTTGTTTAAGAACTCATGCACTCTACCTGCCTTTCAAAAGTTTGGAATCATCTCCTGTACTTTTTTCATCACTTAATTTATTGACTAAAAACTTAGTGTGGCAGACTATCACACGCACTACTATAAAATGTAGACACAAAGGTATTGTAGAATTATTAGTATTATTTTTTTAATCAGAACAATGGTAACATATTACTATACTCCGCTATCTAGAGTAGCATTCGATATCTTTTATTTTCAGTTCATTTTGTTGGGTCACGGTGTTCCAGATGCACAACAAAATGAAGGGGATGTCCTTTTACAAATATAACACCAAAATAAGTAAGGAATTCCCAGTGCTGATCTGATACTACATAAGTGTTCATGTGAATAACTTTTCTCAGTAACTCAGATGCATTCAGAACAGAAAATGTTAATAAATCAGATCAATAATGACCAAGAAATAAAAAATGTTTTTCAAAATTATACAACCATATTAGAATCACTTGTGGTGGAAGATGCATATCAATTTCTTTCCTTTTTATAAATTATTTTGGGCTATTCCAAATTCCAACTGATATTCTCACAGTAAACAAGCTGACTTTGCAAGCAGGTTTATGCAAAACCTCATAGGCCTGATGGTGGCGTGATTTGTTTGTGTCCACATCCAAGTGTAAGACCTGTCGTCGTTCAACATCATGGATGTGTTCAGAACATGAAATATTTAATTGGATCCCCTTTGGAAAATTGTTCAAACGTAACTTGATGCCAATGAACATGGCATTCGAACTTCGAACTTTGACTCCATGACTTTAGTTCACTCTTAGATTTATCATCTACGCCGGCCAAGGAGGTTGGGTCCCTTTTTGAGTCTTGGTCCTCCCAAGGTTTCTTCCTCGTAACCCTTAGGGAGTTTTTCCTTGCCACTGTCGCCCTGGGCTTGCTCAATTTGGAATTGGACGTAGTTATTAGGAGATAATCTAAACTTGTAAAGTTGCTTTGAGACAATGCTGCATTGTAAAAAGCGCTATATAAATAAATCTGACTTGACTTGACATTGTCCACCAGATTAGTAAATCCATTTAATGTTTGAGGACTTAAGAATTATAATAGGAAATAATCAGTCGTTTGTATAAATTTGAATGGCAGAAAACTAGCACGAGCTAAACCCTTGTGACAGTGCTGACAGATTTTGCAGTATTGAAGGCAGAAAATACACATGGTAGCTAACATGGCTACTTTTGTTTCTGTTAGTGGCGTTTCAAATTTGATAAAAGATGAGAAGTACTGTATTGTAGGGTACTGTATTTGATGCCTTCATATTGTGTATTAATTAATGCTATTGATTAAAAGAAAACACTAGGTGCAAAGTATCTACAGTACTCCGTGTACAATGTGACTGGTGATGTCTGGAAAGCATCCTTTTCGGTCATGGTCCTGTTTCATAGAAAGTAATACAGATGTTAACCGGTGCATACCTGTAATGTAGTTATTTTTGTTTTAACCCCATTTTCCCAGTTGGTGTGCAAGTGTCCTAGATGGCTTGTAAAAATAATTTTCAAATGTTTAAAGCGTGTATAAAACGTCACAATTGCATCTTATTTAGAATCTATTCTATCAGTACCAAATGGTTTTTATGTCACAGAAAGCAATGATTCCAAACATTTGAACTGTACGTCAAGTGCACAAGATTCTATTTATTTAATCATGTCTGAAATGTCTGTATGAATGTCTTTCGCAATGGCAGTCACTTGCTGTTGTACACTGGATCTAAGAACTGTTCCTGTTGTCACATTGTGAGTGGATGTAACAATCCAGAGCTTCTCTAATCACCCCATCTTACTGATTTGACAGCTGTTACTCTTGACCACCCAGTCAACCTGTTTAAGTAATTCTCAAAACAGTGTAGTGGAATGCATATTTCAGTCGTCTCATTAGTTTTTCATTTAGGCCTTGGCTTTCAGTAACAATGTGAGCCATTCCGTAGAGAAATAGCTTTTCGTTTCTCTCTGTAACCAAAGGACCTTGATCAAATGTCTCAGTTCTGATTGCTTATCGCTGTTGTGATGAGAAAATTCAGTAAGCTTATACTGGATGGAGGACAGTGTTTGGTCTTTAGAACTTCATCTTTATTGTCATGGTGTGTCTAATGTAATGTTTTTGGTTGTTAACACACTGGCTATAACATTTGTTATTGTGGTACAAATGCGTTGTCTCACTATGATGTACCATTAATACTAGGCCTAAGTTGAGTTCCCTGGTTGCCTTCTCCTACTTTGAACTAAATCTAACCGTGTTGGTTAGCCACTAAGTGAGATTTATACTATATATTTGCTTCTCATTATTCAGAAGCCGTTTTCCTCTCTCAAAGGACTGTTGGTCTGCTATGAACTGTACAGAAAAGATTTATCCAGCAGCAGAAATGACATTGCCTCTGTTAGTGAACACAAACCTACATGCTCCAATGCCATAACTTGATCAAGAGAATCTGTAGATTTATAGATTTTTACTATTGTATGCAATTGTCTTTCTGTTCCTCTGTGATTACTCCTCATGGTACGTCCTGAGTTGCTCACTGCTTTTCATGATTATCATGGCAGATGAATCTGGTTCTGTTTGAAGTAAAATTAGAATGTGTTACTTGGTCTGTGTGTCTGAAATTTGTGCAAAGACACTATAACAAACATTACCTCTGGAAGCATTGCCTTTTGGCTATTAAAAAATGACCAGCGTAGTATTTTACGTTCCACAGCTTTGCTATTTTGTAAATGAATGGGCCGTTGCATTGTCAGACTGTCTGAGCAAGACTCTGAATGTTAATTTGGAAAGACGACGTGGCTAGCATTTCCATTGTGATTATGTCAACACCAGCAATTTCGGGGGTTTGTTTTGTCTGAAAGAAAAGCCAATTGCAGAGGAGGGCAGCTCAAAACAATCCAGCGTGTATTCCCTCAAGGCCAGGCAAAGATGCAGGCGACTCTTAATGAGTGCTTTTATAAGCAAAGTAGCCAATTTCACATGAAATGCTTAGTTTGCCTTACAATTGCAAAACAGCAGTTAATAAATGAAGACTGGTAATCCAAAATCGAGACGTCAGCCGAAGAGACCTGTTTCAATCATATCTCAAACTCTCGTTTCAATTAATGTATATTTAGTTCATGCTGTTTGAGAAGTTAAAATCCCTATTTGACACTTACTTGACATCCATAACAAGCACAGAATCAGTCTATTCTCATTCATGTATTCTACCAAACAGCACAGTACCTCTTTAAGGCTTTATCAACATGGACTGTGTTTCCTGATCATGATTACTCTTAGCAATGTACAAACAAATTTAAAAATGGCATAACTTTAAGAACACTGGTTTTGTGAGTGTTTTCCAAACGCCTTTCCATCTCTAAATGAATGAGTTTTCAGTAGTTCTTTGCTGACTCTCTTCTGCATCTGTATGGAAAAGTACTGAGAGTTGAAAACTGAACCACCAATTTGCATAAATTTTCTCATTATTATACCACAAAAGTATCATTAGACTCATAATTTTGTCTAGGTTCTCACACTTGCTTAAACTTGTATGGGTTGAGCCGTTTGACTCGTTCCAGTAGAAACACGATTCATTATTCACGATTCAGTGATTCAGGTTCACATTAGCTATTGCACAGAGAAGATCTTTGCTGTGTTTATTGTGTTTTTCTTTATTGTTACATCTACAGTACTGTGCTCTTAGTGCAAATTAGTCTCCATGGGTCCTAAAACGTTTACTGATGAGAGCTAACCAAAAGGAATCAGGAACACTGGATCGTCCCAAAACAGGCTGCAGCTATGCTAGCACCCTGAGTTCACCAACAGAGTAAGTGTTTTACTTTCAATTTTCACTTTCAGTCCAATAATCACACCAGATACTGAAAGCAAAGGTTCACATACTTTTGCCACTCAATATGTAATATTGGATCATTTTCCTCAATAAATAAGTGATGAAGTATACTGTTTTTGTTTCATTTGTTTAACTGGGTTCTCTTTATCTACTTTTAGGACTTGTGTGATAATTTGATGATGTTTTAGGTCATATTTATGCAGAAATGTAGAAAATTCTAAAGGGTTCACAAACTTTCAAGGACCACTGTATCATAGACGCTATGACACAGTTAATGATGAGAATCGATTTATCACTACAGCCTTACAGGACACCACACAAAAAACTACAGGCACTAATTTACTCATAATGCATCTTGCCAAAAGTTTGAGCAGCTAACGCTTTCAGTCAGAACTAGTTTCTTTAAGTTTTCACATGGAGTAATGGACAACAGCAATTTTCTTTAAAAGAAAGTCAGCCACGCTACAGGCAAGTTAATGATAGCTCAGCTATATGTTTTGGCTAGCCACTTATAACTGTATAACCTACCAAAAATATATATTATACCACTAAAGCAAAAGCATTCATTAAACTAGAAAAAGCATCAGTTACGTTATCATAAACGAAAATGTATACAATTAATAAAAGATTTAGTGTGAATTTCTCATTTCCCATCTCATTTAATATTTTTAGCAGTTGTGCCCCTATTGATTGGCAAGCAGAGGGGCACAGTTGTGCCACTCTAAATCCTCTGTGTGCCCCCATACAACAAGTAGTCTAGAAACTCCCCTGCTTACAGACGAAATTAATTTAATACTAGGTACATAATAACTACATTATTGAAGCTAGCAGATTTGATTGTAGTTGCCATTGGATATTGTGTACTCAATGCAATTACGTTTTCAAAAATAAATACAGTGATACCTCAGTTCTTGACTGTCTGGGAACTCGTCGAATTCGATTCTGGATGTATTTTGACCAAATGAATTTGTCTCGGTTCTCGTCGTTTGCTCGGTACTCGGCCCACTTGCTTAAATTTGTATGAGTCGAGACGTGCGACTCATTTCAGCCAGAACTCGATACACGATTCATGATTCACGATAGAGAACACAGTGATTTAGTTAAAAAGGGGTTTCTGAGAGAAAAATTCTATTTTATTTTATTCTATGCTGTTTTCTTCGTGTTTTTCTTTAATTTTACATCTACAGTACTGTATGCTTAGTGCAAGTAAGTCTCCTAAAGGGAAAAGGAATAAGGAAGACACAGACATGCTACAGTTAGCATTAGCAGCTATGCTAGCGCTCCGACTTCACCAATATAGTAAGTGTTGCTTTTTAGTTTTGAATTTCAGTCAGTTACTCACTAAATTACATGAGCTTTTTCGCTTTATTATAAAATAACTTTCGTGTTAATGCTTTTGGCCAACGGCAAGTTAAAGTAGGTGTTTTAAGCATGAGTGTACTTGTCATTACTTATCATAGTATCCTTTACAAATCTCCGCTTTTTGATAGAGTAGAGTTTGTTATAATAGACGCTCTAACAAACACTCGTTAAACTCCTCAGTTCACGATACACTTAACTTATGATGGATTTGTCTGAACATATCTCCTTCATAAATACAGTACAACTCCATCAATGCATATAGTGCCTTATACAGTGTGGATTTTTCTGGGGGTCTAGAACGGATTAATTCAATGTACATGATTCCTTATGCACAGTTTGCTCGGTACTCGTGGTTTTCGGTTCTCGACAAGCCTTCTGGAACGAATTAACAAGGAGAACCGAGGTACCACTGTATTCACTTTCATGAACTTGTGTTTTATATAGTTAAATGTTTGTATATTTGATTTACAACTGCACGTGACATTCAAGTTAAGAAGTATTTCTTAAGTATGAGTAGGTCAAAATGCTCTTAAATTTACAAACGAGTTTAAGTACTATATCAGTTACGAAGGGTTTCAGGAAAATTTTGCACATTTAGTGACTGTTCTTAAAGACAAGGTTACGAAGTACTTAGTGTTACGAACATTTCAGGAAACCCACTCGTTTTATTTCATTCAGTTTTGACAAAAGGACTTTGTTCGGCTTGATATATAGAGAATGACATTTTTGTGCTTTGCTGCCCCATTCATTCAGTGTCTTCTGTTTCAAATTCCCTTTTTATTGTCTTTTCAGTATACATTTAGTTTGGCAATATATTTCTTAACATTGGGACACAGTAGCCTGTTTTCTTATTTTTGGTGCTTGTAACTGAAGTGTCTTCAACTCAGCATGCTTGAAGCAGCCATTCCGTTGTGCACCAAAGACCAATCAGTGAGAACTGGACGCTGCTGGACGTAACAGGTGGCTGACTGGACGTAACAGGTGATGAACAATGTTTTACAACACGATTTATTGTAAATATACTACTACACCACTCGTGATCACCACTAGTTCTTTAGATACATAGTTAAAACATCTGAATATGGACCTGCAACTGATTTAGATGACAAACAGGTACTGGAAACCCTTCTGTGGGGCAAATTATTGCCAGGGTGACCTTACTGAATCAGACAGGATTTTAGATTATTAGGGCTCTTACTCAGCAAAATTGGAATTATGCTGCATTTCTGTGGCCATTACGTAAATGTGACGTGCCAAGGCTCTGGTGTGGAATATTTGGTAGGATTATATCTACAGTAGCCTGATCACGTGTGTGGAATGCACCTCCTGACATAAATCCGGATGCAGGGCTCAGTCTGGCGTAATCAGAAGTGGGTTGAGTAACCAAAAACCTTACTCATGTAAAAGTAATTTTACCAGGAATAAATATCGTATTTCTGGTACAGATGTAAGAACCATTCAATAGACTGGCACACTATAAAGGCTGTGCCTGCATCCAGTGAAAAGGTCAGGCTCCACGCCCTCCCCCAACAGCCCATTCAGTTCATTATATACACAGTACAGTGCAAAAGTCTCAGGCCACCATTATTAGACTAGATCAGATATAATGTTTTATCAGTGGCGTAGTGACCCTTTCCAATTTTCTCATTCACTTCATTAGAATACAACCAGCAAATACAGCAAATACATTAGTATGCCATATTAAAAAACTGAAAACAAATCAGAAAACGTCTTCTGTATGCTACAGAAGCAAGTGTGTAATGTGACCTCCCCTTACACTTGAGCAATGGCAGCATCTGGCAGCTTCATCTCAATGCCAAGTTGACCCTTCAACAGTCTGAAGAAGCTAGATCAGGGATAGTCTTTTTGGAAGGGTAGCAGCCAAGAAACCACTTTTTCAGAAGGGTACATGGTGAAAAGGAATGCTAAAGCTCACAAAGATTGGAATGAAGATCAGTGGAAAAGAGTATTATGGAGTGACGAGTTTGAATTTTGAAATTTCTTGGTCCAGCTGTTGACAATATATTATATAAGTGAAATTATGTATAACTATTACATTTGTGTTTAAGTACTAAATAAAAACATGTCTAATAAAGACAGCAGGATTGCAAGATCTTCAGGCAGGGAAACTCCTTTGTCAAAGGCAGTTCAGTCTTGCTGGGGTTTAGCTTAAAGTGATTCATAGACATCCATGACGAGATCCACCAGACAAGCACCGACGCATGCTGAGACCTGTGAGTGTGTGTGTGTGAGGAAGGGATGGAGAGGATGAGCTGTGTCATCAACGTAACAATGGAAGGAGAAGCCATGTGCGGATATGACTTAAACAAAAGAGCTAGAAGGGATAAAATAAGCTGGCCCAGAACTGAACCTTGTGAGACTCCAGTGGACAGTGGCATAAATGTGGAGTCTCTCCTGATATACAGTGGGGCAAAAAAGTATTTAGTCAGCCACTGATTGTGCAAGTTCTCCTACTTAGAAAGATGAGAGAGGTCTGTACTTTTCATCATAGGTACACTTCAACTATGAGAGACAAAATGAGAAAAAGAAACCCAGGAAATCACATTGTAGGATTTTTTAAGAATTTCATTGTAAATTTTGGTGGAAAATAAGTATTTGGTCAATAAATTTGGTTCAACTCAATACTTTGTAACATAACCTTTGTTGGCAATGACAGAGGTCAAATGTTTCCTGTAAGTCTTCACCAGGTTTGCACACACTGTAGCTGGTATTTTGGCCCATTCCTCCATGCAGATCTCCTCTAGAGCAGTGATGTTTTGGGGCAACGCAGACTTTCAACTCTCCCACAAATGTTCTATGGGGTTGAGGTCTGGAGACTGGCTAGGCCACTTCAGGACCTTGAAATGCTTTTTATGGAGCCACTCCTTTGTTGCCCCAGCGGTATGTTTGGGGATCATTGTCATGCTGGAAGACGCAGCCACGTTCCATCTTCAATGTTCTCACTGATGGAAGGAGGTTTTGGCTTAAAATCTCATGATACATGGCCCCGTTCATTTTTCCCTTAACACGGATCAGTCGTCCTGTCCCCTCTGGAGAAAACCAGCCCCACAGCATGATGTTTCCACCCACATGCTTCACAGTAGGTATGGTGCAACTCAGCATTCTTCTTCCTCCAAACACGAGTTGAGTTTTTACCAAAAAGTTCTATTTTGGTTTCCTCTGACCACATGATATTCTCCCAATCCTCTTCTGGATCATCCATGTGCTCTCTGGCAAACTTCAGACGGGTCTGGACATGTACTGGCTTAAGCAGGGGGACACGCCTGGCACTGCAGGATCTGAGTCCCTCTCGGCGTAGTGTTACTGATGGTAACCTCTGAGGACAGAAGAGCTTCTTAAAGAAGAAGTTGCAGGTCTGTGAGAGCCAGAAATCTTTCTTGTTTTTGGGTGACCAGATACTTATTTTCCACCATGATTTACAATTAAATTCTTAAAAAATCCTACAATGTGATTTCCTGGATTTTTTTCTCATTTTGTCTCTCATAGATGAAAATTACAGACCTCTCTTATCTTTCTAAGTAGGAAAACTTGCACAATCAGTGGCTGACTAAATACTTTTTTGCCCCACTGTAGCACTTATGTTACGAGCCAAACTACTGCAGTCTGTGATTCCATGGCTGAAGATGATGGACAGGAGACTTTGGTGGTTAAATATGTTGTAGACTTCTGAGAGGTCATGCAGGATCAGGACTGATGAAAACTTGGAAGCAAGACTGGTTCTGATACTGGAAGTTGTTTTATGCCAGGATTGGTTTCAGACAGCACATTCAAGGAGGTTATGGAAAAAGTTCACAAGTGATACCGGATTGTAGATTTTACTTTAAGCATTGTGACATCCGGTGCTCAGTTTGTAAAACGTGAATTAAAGGAACACCGAGCGTGGAGTTATCCAGGAAGTGGGCAGTGAAAAGATCCCAGAATGTACAAACACAACAATACTGTAAGTGCTCCACCTAATAGCCTTAAAAATAGAATATCTATATCAGTGACAAACCTCACCGTCTGCCGTCACTCCTGACTTGTGAGAACGCAAATCGTGATTGATGATCTAATTACACTAGGAAAATCAGTTCCTAATGAAATTGAGTCTTTTGGAAAGGAAGTTACACACTAACAAGTATCATTTAATTAAGCTTTGTTTGTTAATATTGATTATTGTCATTTTATTTTATATATAAAAACACATTGGTGGTGGATCCACATAACCAGGTGCCAGCACACGTGAGCTCCAGATATGAGAGGTACCGAAATAAGCGCTGGTGGTATCATAGAACATAAAGTGTACTATGTGTCCAACAGGGCAGCCTACAAGTTAGATCTAGAAAAAAAGTTCATGTAGCAGGAAGAACATTTATACATTCATCTAGTACGTCACAGCGAGACCAGAACTGTGTTTACAACCTAAACATAGCGCCAACACAGGTCATCATTTACGCTCACTCCCTCACTCACACATAGGTCTATTGAATTATTTTAACACGTATCCTGAGGAAACCACACAGACATGGGAAGAGCATAATCTCCCACACAGACAATAAAGGAGTTCGGGAACAGACTCAGACCCTAGAGCTGTGCCTCTCGAAAAACATATGAAAAAATCCCCCCAATTAAAACTTAGGTAAACAAAACAGAGTAAATGGAGTGTGTTTCAACCCACGTGTGGGAATGGTGTTCAGGATAAATCAAAGCCTCTTAGATATGCAGCATGTCTGGGTTTGGTTTCACAACGCCCAGCCATAGTCTTGAGCGTTGAGTGGTTTCCCACCATAATTTCTCAGCTCACTTTTACACCGGAGAGGAAAACGTGGTTGTCACGTAAAGGAGCAGCTGGTCTGTTCCTCCCCCTATCCCCCAAGGACATTAACAGCCTCCTAAAGTCTGTCTATTACTATCACTGGACAGCATTGTGCACTAACTTACACTCTCATCAGTCTCTATCACTGTTAACAGCTAAGTGTGCTTTGTTGTATCATTAAACTATCGTGAGTAGCTACATTAGTTTTTGTGTTCAAATAGTTTAACAGGACATGAAAACCTGTCTGTAATCACACAGGAGCTGGTGGATGTTTGAGCCATGTGGTTGCCTCCAGCCTATGTGACTGCTGAAGGGTTGGTGTGTTCACATGGGGGTGTATCTGTGTGTTTGTGTAACCTCATGTATGTAGCTTTTGATGTTGTGTACCTTACATAGCGCAGGCATGTGGCTGTCACGTGCAGCTGCTCTTTACCCTCTTGCTCTCCTCTCATGCTCTTTAAAGTAAAAGCAAACTCAGAATGAACTAGTCTTCAGGGTCAGTCTATTTTCTATGCCTTAGCTCTCTTTCTTCAAAATCCAGACCAAATCAACAGACACTGAGTAGAGAAACTAATCATCGACTGTGTTTATTGAAATGTTCGGTGTTGTCATTCTAAAAGCATGTTTCTGTAAACTCAGTGAGCAGACAGACGTTTAAAAGACATGAACATGACGTCTTTGCCAGATGTTAATGGCGCCTGCATTTAAGCCAGATTGAATGGTTTTAATCTTTTTTGACGACATAGAAACGAACATATTGTCATATTCGAAACTGACTTCAAGATCGCATTAGGGGCTCATTTAAATCCGAAAGGTCAGTCTGAGTCATGATTTTCTTGCCGTGGTATCTCACGTCTCCCTGCTTCCTTGCTTTCTGCTTTCTGTCACTTTCTTTTCTTTCCTACTTCCTTATTGTTGGAGTTGCTACTTCATTGTCTGAGCGCGAATCCTCCAGTCTTTGATCTCCCGCATGACGAATAATAGGGCCTCAACTCCTGCCAAGCCCTGATGCCATCAAAGCATTCTCCTGTGTTTGTAAATCAGATAGAAAGTCAGCACAGAGAATCTAGGTAGATATATACACATGTGTACATGTGGGCATGAAGAGCTCTGATTTCCCAGGCCAGAGTACAGATTACATGTCCTAAGATACACAAGCCAGTCAGAAAACCAACTTTGTAGCAAGCTAAGGACCACAAAGGATATAGTCCAATGCTCAGAAACTGCTGTGATGCTGAAACATGAACCCGGTCTTTTGCAAAATGTATGAGAAATCAAAGGAGTGAGAGCATTGTGGTTGGATTTCATTTCATTTAATGTGAGAAAAGGTGGAACCATTGATCCAGTCTCAAACTTAACCATAACCATATTTTTAACTTTAACTTTAACTTTCAAATCAAATTGAGTTTAATAGAAGTGACTCATTCTTGTGAGGCCATGTCAGCCTAGTAACTTTTATATGAAAGCTGGTAAAAGTTTTCAGTCGACAACGTTGTAGCTACAAATGCTCTTTAGATTGAAAGTCATTTATAATACCATCATCGTTATCATCTCTTTTTAAACATTATTGTTGTTCTCTCGTAATTAGAATCAGAATTTTTCAGTGACTAAGTGTGTACTCACACTAGGTGATCTGTACCGTGCCCAAGCATGTTTGAGCAAGAGTAGCCAAAAATCACTACGTTGCATAATCAATAAATCTATGCGTCAGTTCGCCCAAAACGACTCCAAAAAAGCCACAAAGTACAACCATGAAGTTAGTTGTGCTTAGCAAGTGCTTCTTCTCCACCACCACCAAACCTTCCATCATGATGACGTAGGCCCAGACATTTTGAGCGCAATGTGAAAGCAGGCCGGGCTGGAAATGACAGCATCAGAGATCCTGGGTTCAATCCCAGGTGGAACTTCCAATGTGAAGCTCAAGTGGTGCATTTGAAGAAAACCCAGCCACTGAGGGTGGACTCAGTGCTGGTCCCAAGCCCAAATAAACCTGAGTCTAATCTACTATGTGGTGATACACTGTGGCACCAATTAATAGTAGCAGACAAAAGCAGGATTTTTGTTAAGTATAATAAGTCTTTACGCTCAAATTGAGCAACACTCAATCGTTACGCTCAAATTGAGAATATTTTATCTCTCTTTAAGACAAGCTTGTGCCAATTCAGTCCTCAAGAACCCCTGTACCTAAAGCAACCAGCATCATCGTTTGGGTTTGATTGAAGACTGACATCTATTAAGAGGCAACATGCTTAAGCTTATTAAGCCAGCAATCTCAATGCAGTGCAAGCCAGAATTTCCACTAATAGAAGTGTCTTTCATTCACTGTCAATCTTGGCGCCTAGACAAATGTAGCATAAAAACAGTTGAGTTGATGACCAGAATTTGATTTGTGTGCAGTATTGACCGATGTGAAGAGCAGTATTGAATGATGTTGTTTTAAATGGGACAGATGAAGGACATCAACTTCCATCCTGTCACCATGATCTCATCCAAACTCCTGGGCAAAAAATGGGCCAAACCCAAAATTGCTTAATCAGTGTTGTTTCACTCAATAGTAATGGTTTCAAACAGTTGACGAGTAATTGAGAAATGTTTCCCAGTTAGTTTGTGCTTATATGAGACCACATATTCTATACAGTGTTTAAATCTGGACTCTGACCAGGCCAAAACATGAGCTTGGTAGACTCAGCTAGAATAATAACTAACGACTGATCCTTTAGGGGGAAAACAAAACGTATGATATTTAAAAGATTTTGAACACTCAGCCATGTGTTAGTTTGAGTTTCATATCAACCCCCAACATGTAAATTGCAGCAATAAGCAGTAATGTTCTTGCTCATTTTCTCACCAATGGTTTGTTGTTTGGACCATTAGAAGCTGAATATTTTTGTTTTGGCCCATATGTTTGCCCAAAAGTTTACAACGTCAGGTGAAAAGCGGAAAAAGGACAACCACTAACTAGCTGAACTGTGCATGCAGTCAGTGTTAATAATCTCAAGTGGAATCTATTTATGATAGGATTACCATTGTTTTTAAGGGAACAATAGCCATATTAGGAAAGAAGCCTGGACTGTTAAAAGAACGTACTGTATGCTTCTGTACTTTATGGAAGTTAAGTTGGGTAAAATATGGATATATACAATGAGCGGCATGGTGGCGCAAACTCCAGATTTTCCCATTTTGATTCATATCTCAGACTGGGGGGAGTTTGCATGTTCTCCCCATGTCTGCATGGGTTTTCTGTAGCTACTCTGGCTTTCTCCTACATTCCAAAGACATGCGTTTGGTCAATTGGTTAAGCAGGTTAAGCAGTTAAGCAGGTATGAAAATGAATGGGAATATATGCAGTCAGTGTGGAAAGACTGGGTAGTAGACTGTTGTTCCATCAACACAAAATGATAAATTAATAAACTAATATGTCTGACTCACCCAGAGCAGGATGAGTTCACCATTTAAACCTAGTTTCTCTTGAACTATTTACTTCATGCATCTCAGGGAGGTTTTTTTTCTATTTTTCTTTTTTCGTTTCCCCATCACCCCGGCTGCTCAAATTGGAAGCCATTCTTACATACGCAGCAACGTAATGCTGAATGTGGACTAGAGTTGGTTATCGTTTGCATTTTATAGATTCTGATTTCAATTTTGCTTATCAATTCTGGTTCTTATCCATTCCAAGTGATTTTGATTCCAAAATGGCGAAGAAAGCTGACAAATGTTTAGTTAGATACAATGTTTTTAGATATTTCAGCTGTGCGATTCATGCATATTAGCCTTCTCACTGCTAATGAGAAAGGGATATCACAAGCTGACAGTACTGTATATGCTAGCAAGGTGCTATCACTGTCTGTAGAGCTAGCAAATGCAGAATTTGAGCTTGGAGACCGAACACAGTACACTGCTGAAGCTGAAGGTCATACTGGTCCCTTAGATGCTTTGCCATGTTGGAGGTGCAGCTTCCTTTAAAACAGATCAACTTTCGACACATATTGCATTTCTCATTTTTGTCGTCTTCTCTCATAAAGTGCTTTTGAGAGTCTTTGAGAGATCCTCCGCTAATGCTCTAGTGGCACGTATCCACTATGTGATGACATGCATGATTACACGAGGCATCGGTTCTGGCAGATAGGTGCCTTTGTAAAAATGTATTTTTGTACTAATCATGAACGTGTATTTGAAGCATAAAATGTGTTCGTAAGAACCAATAAGTGGAATCGAAGTGAAATTCTATTTTTTATAAGGCTTCCCAGTCCTTATAATTTTGGAACTTTGGTTTTGATACCCAACCGTAATGTGGACCTTGCAAAATGGTGATGGTAATGTCAGAGCAGGATTTGCATTTACATATTCCATTGTAGAGCACTCCTGAATTTGTCAGTTTACTTCTTTCAATATCATGCCCATTCAACCCTTTTACCTTTTGTCTAACTCACCCTTCCTGGCCTCAACCTACCCTCTTCATGCAACTTTTTGGACTTATCCACCATACAATGCTTCAACAATGTCCTTTTCTTCTCCACTCTCTGCTTTGATTCCTGAACTAACAGATCGGTGGGTCTTTAAGGACTGGAACTTCCCCAGTCAGTGGCTCGCTTGTGTGATGCTCTGTGGTAAACTCACATAGAGGCCTTGTTTGCTTTACAGGTCAAATGTGCAGGTGAACCATGCTGACTGATTGATGAAAGGCTGCAAACTCCTCCCACTGCATTTAGTCCAAATTATGCTTTGTGTGCGTACAAAGTCTTGAAAGCAGGACTCCATGACAGGGCCTGAAATGCCACCAAACGAGCATGCTAATCGTTTCCACTTTCAGTGGAGGCATTAGTTAGCTGTGTGCATTGTCAGGCTAAGAAGTGGCATGCCTCGGCAGGGGTCGGAACTAACTAACCCCACTGCACCGCACCATTTAAACTCCTTTGAAACCTGAGAGCAGAGCATCTGACCTCTGCCCTGTGTGCTGCACCTCCCAAGGACACAGCCTCACACTCCCTCTGCAGACAGGATGCTCCTTCTCTAGTAGCACGTCTGTGGTGCGAGACGCAGTCCAGACCTCATGTCTGCTTCATCCCATTGGGCCAGTGTAGAAAGGAAAGGGGGTAGTTAGGGGAGAATGAAGAGTCTGTTTACGTTTAGAGGGGCAGTTGTTCAGGCCTCTTATATGAAGAAAAGCTGCACAGGGTAAAAGCAACATTTTCGTAGCGTGCCTCCAGGGATGTGTGTTTCACATGTGTGCTAGTTACTCAGACCGAAGCCACCAACTGTGAAGATTAAGGCTAACACAAAGATTCAAAGGGTTTGTCTTGTTGGTAATTATGTCCAGTTAGTGAATTTTCATACTCAAGTAAAAATGATTTAAAATAAAACGGCAATTTAAATGGAGCAATTGGATTAACAAAGTTTTGTCTTGCAGTACATTATGTAAGTATACTGCATGTTCTCAATTAAATTCCTCTGTTTTAAAAATGAGATAAAGACACACACTTATTAGGTACACCTCATTGTTTCTACACTCATTGTCCATTTTATCAGTTCCACTTACCGTATAGATGCATTTTGTAGTTCTACAATTACAGGTTGTAGTCCATCTGTTTCTCTATATCCTTTGTTCGGCCCCTTTACTGTGTTCTGTAATGATCAGGACCAACACAGAACAGGTATTATTTGGGTGGAGGATCATTCTCAGCACTGCAGTGACACTGATGTTGTGGTGGCGTGTTAGTGTGTGTTGTACTGGTATGAGTGGATCAGACACAGCAGTGCTGCTGGAGTTTTTAGACACCTCAGTGAGACTGATGGACTGAAAATAGTCTGCCTACAGAAATGTCCAGCCACCAGCATCCTGTAGGCAGCATCCTGTGAGATGGCTACAGATGAGCTACTGTCATCTACAAGGTGGAGCAATATGGAAGATTTCTCTAGTAGAGTGCACAATGAGTGAACATAGTGGTTAACTCCAGAAGCACTGCTGTGTCTCATCCAGTCATATACACTAACACACTACCACCCCTTCAGTGTTACTGCAGGACTGAGAATGATCCACTACCCAAATAGTACCTGATCTGTGGTGGTTCTGTGGGGGTACTGACCATTACAGAACAGAGTAAAGGGGAATAAAAGTATGTAGAGAAACAGCTGGATTACAGTCTGTAATTGTAGAACTACAAAATGCTTCTATATGGTAAGTGGAACTGATAACATTTACAATGAGTGTAGAAACAATGAAGTGTACCTAAATAAGTGATTGGTAAGCATATGTTTCCTAATAAACATTTCTCTAAACTAAATTGTGGTTTATGAAATGACAAATAATATTTAAAAACTGCTCATGATCTCATTACTGTCTGTGACTACCTGTGCATTTTTAACAAAACAACCCTGCCAGCCTGCCAAAACGCCCCTCAGTAAATGCCTGTTGGTTGGTCGATGTTGTGTTAGCATTGTGTAATTCAGTGGTTGATTGTGCAATGCTGTTGCACCAGTGCATAAATGAAGTATTTTCTCTTTCCCCCTCGTTGTTATCCTCCCACATTTTGTTTTCAGGCTTTGAATACTGCTAGTCACTGCCAGAGAAGTACGTAGGAAAAGCTTCTATACATGTCCTTGTTCTCCAGTTATGTGAATGTACAATGTAAATCCATATCGTCCAACCTCTGTGTCAGGATTGCTTGACTGTGGGCTACGGTTTTAAAATATCTCCAGAAACAAAGAACCAAAAGCTGCACTATGTTTATGCAAATAAAACCCTATTATCTAAATGTACCTTATTTCAGAAAATGGTTTTGGATTATGAATATTCAGTTAGGGGAAAACCAATATTCATAATTTCCTGTGGGTAAATCTCTACCTGGTTCCTGTATATTTCAAACTGTATAATACCATTTGTGCAGGGGCCTTTCTGATTGGTCCTCCTGCCTGCCAGCTATCCACAGAGGGAGGAGGGTTTCACATCTGTAATGTCCAGGGCCTGTTCATAACATGTCAAATTTATTAATTAGATACTTTAATTCTTAGATGTATCATCTAAACCACCCAAGTAAGATAGGTCCCTTTTTGAGACTCAAAAGGTTTCTTCTTTATAACATTTAGGTAGTTTTCCCTTGCCACTGTCACCCTAGGTTTGCTCAATTTGGGATTGGCCCTAGATATTAGAAGATAATTTAAAATTGTAATGCTGCTTTGAGACAACGCATCGTTGTAAAAAGCGCTACAGAAATAAGTTTGACTTAACTTGAGATACCATTGCGTGCAATCCTTTGAGTGAATGGATGCGTTCTCTACTCTCTCATAACTGTTTCTTCTAGCAGTAAACACTGCAGTATAACACAATCATCTATTACATCATAATAATACACTGAAAACTACCAAAGTAGAGAGTGTAGGTTGAGGTTAGAAGATATTCAGAACTTTAGTGGGTTAGTGAATCAGATAGAGGGTCAAGGGATTAAAATATCCCATACATTACAACAGTTCATCTTCGTCTGCTCTCACTGATGGAAGGAGGTTTTGGTTTAAAATCTTATGATACATGGCCCCGTTCATTTCCTTGACATGGATCAATCGTCCTGTCCCCTTTGCAGAAAAACAGCCCCAAAGCATGATGTTTCCACCCTGATGCTTCCCAGTAGGTATGGTGTTCTTGGGATGCAACTCAGCATTCTTCTTCCTCCAAACACGACGAGTTGAGTTTTTACCAAAATGTTCTGATATTATACCACATGATATTCTCCCAATTTTCTTCTGGATCATCCATATGCTCTCTGGCAAAATTCAGACGGGCCTGGACATGTACTGGCTTAAGCAGGGGGACACGCCTGGCACTGCAGGATCTGAGTCCTTCTCTGCGTAGTGTGTTACTGATGGTAGCCTTTGTTACTTTGGTCCCAGCTCTCTGCAGGTCATTCATCAGGTCTTTCCGTGTAATTCTGGGATTTTTGCTCACCGTTCTCATGATCATTTTGACCCATGGGATGAGATCTTGCGTGGGGCTTCAGATCGAGGGAGATATAATTTTACTCCTCACAGACATGTAGTATTAGTACAAGTAACAAGTTCAACATTGTCCATGATTTTTCCACTAGTCAGCAAAGGGTTATAAGCGGACAGACTATAAGACTATACGAAGGATAATTATTCTTACAATCATTTTCATCAATAAATAAATGGCCATGTATAATATTTTTGTCTCATTTGTTTAATTGAGTTCTCTTTATATATTTCTAGGAGATGTGTGGAAAATCTGATGCTGTTTTATGTAATTTCTATGCAGAAATATAAACAATTCTAAAGGCTTCACAATTTTTCAAGAACTGCTGTAAAGAACTGCCAGAGCCTGAATTTCTAAAGCACACTTTTTTTTTTAACTCAGTATGAGCTGTTGAGTCTTTTAAATCATTTCATGATGGACATGAGAAAAGACCACCAGAAATGTCCTTAAGCATATTTTCTTTTCTTTTTTGTCAGAGGCATTCTCTGGGAGACTAAGCTAAAACTCTGGGTTGAACTTTATTGTCAGATTATCCTCATTGCTCCTTTTCTAGAGCACAATGATTAGTGTGGGTCACGTAGGTCAGGGCTAACCCTACAGAGGGATAAGAAGAGAGTGAGAGGGAGGTGGGGAGAGACCTTTATAGGCTACACAACCATTTACAATAGAAGAATGTCAGGCTTTTCCTGTGATGTGTTTCAGTTGCGTTTAAATTTAGAAAGCAGAAATGAGCTTTATGTGAGCCAGAAGACAATTGGTGAGGTATACTGCTTTTCGTGTAGTCGAGTATATTACATTTTTGATAAACTATAGAATGACCCTGTTTTGAGGTGTCAGATGGGAAAACAAAATATGGAATAACACTACAGTGTTTCAGTACCAGTACTAAACAAAATACGCTGGTTTGGGTCCTTTTTGTGTGGAGCTGCATGTTCTCCTCATGGTTGTGTGGGTTTACTCTGAGTACTTTGATTTCCTCCGTCAGTCCAAAGACATGCGTGTTAGGTTAAGGTTTGGTGTCTCTAAAAGTGCCCTTAGTGTGTTAGTCTGTGAGAGTATGTGGATTGGCGCCCTGCCTAGGGTTGTTCCTGCCTTGCATTCTATGCCGCCGGCTAGGCACCAGCTCTCCTGCAAGTTTGTCTAGGATGAAGCAGATAAGAACGTGAATGAATGAATAAATGATTGTAAAACCATCAATATAAGTACTCCTGCTTCACAACAACTGATTTGTCAGCATGAATGAGTGGCAACTGCTCTGTAGGCTATTTAAGCAGTCAAACACTGGAGCTAATTTCTGTGTCATTTTAGAGGCACAGACAATATATGGTATTAATGCACCAAAGTTTAAACCTGAGAAAGTTAACCTAGGATATATGGGATTTACACGTGTCTCCATCTACAGTGCACAATATCATTAAACGATTCAAGGAATTTGGAGGAATTTCAATGTGTAAATGGCAAGGCAGAAACAAGCCTTATGTTAACCATGTTCTGAAACTGTTCTCTGGGCTTGGAGGTATATAGGATAGACCATCACACAGTGGAAAAGTGTATTGTGCTCAGGCGAATCAGTATTCCAGATCTTTTTTGGAAAAATAAACTCTGTGTACTTCAGACCAAAGACAAAAAGGACCATCCAGACTGTTATCAGCTACAAATCCAAAAGCCAGGCTCTGTCATGGTATGGGGTTGGGTCAGTGTCAGTTTACACTTGTGTGATAGCATAATTAATTCAGAAAAGTACTTTGAGATTTTAGAGCAACATATGCTGCCTTCAAGACGACATCTTTCACAGGGACATCCATGCATTTTTCAGCAAGACAATGCAAAACAAGCTAAATCAGAAAAAGTTAGGACTGAAATATGCAAATCCCTTTCAGTCTTACTTTGAGGAACATTGTTTTCCTCAAATAGATGGCACAGCTGTCTGTGTCCTAGAGTCCTAGAGCAAACTGACTCGCTCTTCAGTGAGAGGGATGGAATTCCTGTCTCCTTTCTAAAACTAAATGTTTTGTGATCTGACTGTTAGGAATGGGGGAGTTGGCACGCTTCTCAAAGTGCATTGATCTGCCCATTAATATCGCCCAAGCACCTGTTTGAAAAGATGCTGTGGCTAGCTTTAGGTAAGCAAGCATGTGCCAGTGTTCAACCAGGTTGGAAGAGGTAATATGATAGGGAAACAAAGAGGGTAGGAATTTCCAAGTAAATTAAGAGACAGTGGGGGGAAATCCATAAAGACTAATATATGCTGTGTGTGGTTCATTGTAAATGCGGTACCTAATCTGGTATTGATATCAAAGTCCAAATGTAGCTATTGTGACAATATTGAGTACCAGATAGAATGACTATAGATGAGACTACAATCAGTATAGTTTTCGTGGGGAATTGAGAAGAGTCCTATAATGACTCTTCAGGTATAACATTATTAGAAGAAAAGTTATTTCTACTTTCTCAAATGGAAGGTCTGATATGGTTGAAGTTGTTTCTCTGGAAATCGAGGTTAGGTAAGATAAGGTGATGTTTTTCAGTCACAATTCCCTTGATGTTGTGTAGATTAAAGGTTGTGACTGTAGCTAGATGTGCTCAATAGCACAACATTAAATGTAGTGAATTATGGGGTGTGTTAAGCTGTTCACATCATGTTCTTGCCTGTATGCTTTGTACTTTTCTATGAGCAAGTAGATTAGTAATAGGATAATTACTAATAACAGGAACAGAGGGGGAAATGGTAACATGCAAAGGAGCCTGCACGAATGCTGGTTAAATAAACACAGGGATATTCTACTTTCTCTTTCACCCCTTCTCTTAATTACCCTCATCAGCGAGAACTTTCTCATGTGCCAGTGGAAGGCGACCTTGACCTTTCAGATGAGGACTACGGCTGTGTAAAGAGGCTCCCTGGCAAATAATGAGTCTTAAGAAAGATAATGTGTTCTGTGTGTGGGTTCACGCTTCTGACGTCAAACAAGCCCAATTATCCAGGACCTACCTCACCAATGTATAATCTATAAATGTAGAGTGTTTTGGAAAGCGGACCTGCATAGAATTATGTGCTTTCGGGAAGATTACAAGATTTGGCACTCCAGTTGACCTAATTAAGCTCTCACAATATGACAGTGATTTTTATTATGACCATGTTGAGATATGCAGCTGTTCAGGGACAACCATTTGACTTATTTTACAGTCCTGACTGTCACAAACAAACCCATGCACTTTCCCAAGAGTATATATTAAGCCTTTGATTTTTTTTCACCTGATGAGTCCTTCCTCTTTATCACTCTTATTGCCCTACTTTCTTTGATCTACAACATATGTCAACATCTCCATCAGCTATATTTTAAGTTGTTTTATAGCTTTATAGTTATATTACTGTAATTATAGTTTTCAATGATTTCCTCTGGGTTTGAGTAATTGTCAGCCTTTTAGTGGCTTCACTTGCACATTGCTGATTGCTGAAAGGTTGAAGTTCCATGTTCAATTTAGATAAAAAGCTTGTGCAACACATTCTTTATTGCACAACACACCACATCATTATGTTATAATTACATTAATTATTGCATTTAGATCACAAATACTTTAATGAAAATATCCAATTTAGAAAACCCATTTTTGAGAACAATGAAACTGTTGTTGAGATTTGTACATTTATAATATCCTTCATTAATCTATCTGGGAAAGTTTTAATAATATGACTGTTATGACATTCTGCCTAGCAACTGGGTGTATCACTGGCTGTTCTATACTGTCCTATAAATAGGCACCTGTATATTCAGTTTGTTGACATGGGTGTTTTCAGTTGCTATATAAAAGGCGTAATGGACTTAATGAAGTTGATAAGAAAGACATTTGAGTGAAACCTGCAGCATTTCTCAGCCTTATCTCTATCTGTATGAGTATATAACACACACAATAATTTCTACACTTTAAATTGTATTGATAAAAGATTAAAAATATTGACTTGAAACCATCCTATACTGGAAATATACTGAAAGCTGCTCAGGTAGTTAAAAAGTATTAATATTGTTGAGATCAAATGAAACTTTGTGTGGGAATGTAATGATGATGTATGTAAGTGATTACGATGTTAGAGTGAAAGGAGAAGTTTATTGTTGAAAAACCCTACAATTGAAAGGAGGCTCTAGTACCCTGTTAAGCCACCTCTTGCCTGGATACAAGATGAGATACGTGTGGGCATGGAGGCATACAGGTTCCATATGGTATCTTGTGGCACATTTGCCCACAGATGTTGTAGCTGGGCCTGTAGCTCCTGCACTTGTAGTTTGCTGAAACTGGTGTCCCAGCTGGTCCCATAAATACGGGATTGGTGATAAACCTGGTGACTGGGCAGTCCAAGGAAATGTTGCAATCTGGAATGGACATTCCTGTGACGCGCTTGTTGTGTGTGGGTATGCATTATCCTGCTGAAAATGCCAGTTGGAAGCCCTGCCATGAGAGGCAGCACATGTGAACGCAGGATGTCCTGCATATATCACTGAGCTGTTAGTGTTCCACATATCAATATTAGCGGGGGGCGGGGGGACTGTCGTATGCGATGGCTCTCCCAGAACATCGCACCAGCAGTTGAGGCAGTGTGTTGCTCCATAGCAAAGGTAGGATTGAAGCACTCACCACGAGGCCTCCATACTCAATCCGATCCCACACAGATCGGATGATACGGTTCCAGTCTATAACAGTCCAAGTTTCTTGTTCACAAGAAAACTGCAAGGGAAGGCGATGGTGGCTGACTGTCAATGGCAGGACACGTGCGGGGTGCCGTGACAACAAATTTCCTTCTGCTAAGCACCTAGAAATGGTCCAGGAGGGGACAGGGGTCCGGAGCCTATTCTCTGTGGTGGGCAATTCGAGGAAATGACCATCCTGCTTCTATCAGTTCAATGATGCGCCCTTTGTCCAAATCTGTCAACTGGGCAAAATGTCTTTGAGTGCATTGAAGAGGCATGTCTAGTTGTCAATGATCTCTCACCAAGAGGTACACTACCCAAAAGTAGCCTCTCGGAGGGAAGCATTTTACACCCTCTTGTGGCAAGACCCATTGTAATAATTTACATATAATCATTTACATATCTGCCTGTGACAGATGTGGCATAGCACAGAAAATCCTGGAGAAAGTGTTAGTATATAGAGTATAAATGCTCTAATGGTTCTATAATTTCTGTCTTATCCTAAAGCTATTGTCAATTTTGTTGTTATTTCAGTGAAATTTACTGACTCAATGATTTAGCATGTCCACCAATGGACACTTTACTACACTGATCTTTGCCAGTGTAACACAGTAGATCCAAAATCGATGAATTAGCTAAAGCAGTGTTTAGGCATATTTTATTTCATACTTTCCAACCAGACTATAAACTATATAATACAAACTATATATTTTGCACTTTTTTTGTGTTCAGTTTAGATAGCTTGTTTCTAATTGAGTGAAGCATTCAAGTACAAATGTGGTATTTAGGAATTTTATCTAAAAATCTGGCACAAAAAGAATTAAGTTCTTAAACCTGAAGGTGGATGCAGACAAAATGCCAAGCCATGGCTAAATTGTAAAATCTATTGTGGTTAGAGATTAATTTCAAATTCAGTGTGTCATGAAGACCTTTATTGTTAGTGTTTAATGGTTGTAGCTTTGAAGATACATTACGTAGCTTCACATTTGAACATTTATTCCCATAATCAACAACTTTCACTAGGTTTTTATTATAAGTGGGGTTTTTGTTAGCGGTACAGCTTGAAGTTATGTTTCACGGTAATCATACACTACAGAATCAGTGGCGAGAGATGCTGAACGCTGAAGAATTACTTTAATCATGAGATTTAATCTCATGATTACTTTAATCATAATCATTGATGCATGCATTAACCTTTGATTTGGTACTTATTATGGATGATCTACGTGTTCTGTTGTAATATGTTTTGTCATGTACAGAGAGGAACATATTTCCAGCTTCAAAGGGTAAACATTCTACCATGACTTTTGTACACCCAATAATTATTTGTATCTGCTGAGTTGAGCTAATTGTTAAAGCTAAACAGATGAAGCAAACTCCAAGGGAGAAATTGTATTTGAACCTGAGCTGCACGTCTCTGCATGTACATGCACGCTGACTCTCTTCCTTGGACTTGATCAAACAAGACATGGTATTAATAATCACGTTCTGTCTCTTTATGGGACCTGTTGTGCGTGTGATAATGGATGGCCGACTTGTCGAGTCGGGATGCAAATTCGGATGCAAAACATATCAAACGTAGGTGACATGACCTTTGTTGAATTCATGATGTCAGTTCTGAAATACAGCGGGAGTACTTTAGGACTGGCCAAGCGAAGGCTGCATGGAGACAGTGGGAGGACGGCAACGATTAGGAACACAGTGTCCCTCTGTGAGTATCAATGGGGCCCATTGACGGGAGTGGAGAGGGAGGGCGCCAACAACAAAAGCCTCCTCCGTCCAACATGTCAGAGCAAGGAGAGCAGCACCCACAACCTCACCCTACACTGTTGCAAAATCGGCTCAGATAAATCATGCCAACACAGACATGCACAGAACCATGCATGTGCATGCACGCAGACATGGACATACACCCATATTACCCACACCCACACTGACGTTTACATTTAGTCATACAGCAGAATCCCTTATCCAGAGTGACTTACAACTGATACATCATACAGTCCAATCTAGTTGTGGAATAAGGGCTTTGCTCAAAGACCTGACAGTAACAGCTTAGCCGAGGTGTGATTTCTGATCCACAGTCCTGCAATATAGTCACACATACATGGGCATGTAAGTGCAAATCTACTCTGTAAGTATAGCAGCAGCTGTTACACTGAACCTAGTCACAATAACATTTTTGTGGGTGGAATTATTGGTCTGTACAGTAATAGTCTAGACATCTCATGGACACTGTATACATACTATATACAGATACTAAGACATCCAGACGCCCAGGCAAATGGTTTTGCCTTTCTGGTGCAGGAGGAAAAAAAACAGGGTTTAAAGTTCACCTCATAGGTATTCTTGCTAAATGTTTTGCTGACACAAATGTCCACAGCTATTGGTGAGCACTGTTTAAATAAGTAGCCTTCATCATCATGTTAACATTCACGTGATGAGCAGTGTTTGGGTGCGATCGAAATAGATGTCCAGTGTATACCATTCTTGGTAGGAAGACGTCATTTCCATAGATATCCATATAAATGCCATAGAGTTCTTATATAACATATAGCTCTTATTAGCTCCATGTGACTTTAAAGAAGTATTCCATCATTTTTTAGCCTATTTATGGTCTATGCTGTATCTGTACCATATATGAAGTCAAGTCAGAATTATTTATATAGCGCTTTTTACAATGGAGCATTGTCTCAAAGCACCTTTACAATTTTAAATTATCGTGTAATTTCTACAGCCCTTCCCAAATTGAGCAAGTCTAGGGCGACAGTGGAAAGGAAAAACTCGCTAAGCGTTATGAGGAAGAAACCTTGGGAGGACCAAGACTCAAAAAGGGACCCGACCTCCTTGGTTGGCGTAGATGATAAATGTAAGAATGAAGTTAATTTATCTTAGTTCAAATAAGTGATAGTTCAAATAAAATAACGTAAAATATGTATATCAGCATTACGTAGTCCATACACAGAGCCACTTTAGGATCTTGAGTCTAAGCAGGAAAGTCCTTGGCGGCCTTCGTCCCCAGCCAACGGGAGGAAGGAGAGAGTTACTGCCCCCTGGTGTGGCCCATGTGTGGTGCTGGAACTGATGACAGAAACAATTTGTGTGGAGTTGAAGTGGTTGAACATCTTGTGTGGGGCTGGAACTGGTACAGTTGCACACCTCGGAGAGAAAACAGAAAATGTAGTTAGTTATTGATTAAGAGCACAGAGTCTATTAACAGTCACGGATGTAGCATGAGACTCCGGCAGGATTAGCTGTAGCATCATAGGTATAAAGAGGAGAACCAGAAGGTAACACAGCCAAGAGGGATCACAAGAGACATCAGCAACCCCACGGGAGGCAGGAGAGGTGAAGAGGTGTGGATGCTTGGGTGTGGTTCAGTTAAACTTGAGTGTGTAACTCAATGTTAGCTGCCGCCTTAGAAATCTGCTTATATGTGCAGCAAGAGTATCTGAAAATCTCTGCTTAGCATAATCAATACATCTATAAGGCATATGAGAGGCAACTGGGCAGTGCATGCCCCAAGTCACATATTTTTAACCTTTACCATTTCAAATGAACATTTATTGACAGAATCAAGAGCTTCCCTTAGTTTGCCCGATTTCATTATTTTGTCAACACATGGCAAAATTATTGTCTTTGTACACTAAATGTGTGATTTGGAAAGGCTGAAAAAATGATATGACCGTCAAATAGTAGGATTGTCTTCAATACCATGTGCCTAAGTGCTGTCGTTATTCTGCATGGTCCTACGTATTCTGTTTTAATTACGCCTCAATTATGCGTCAGCAGGAGTGCTTTTGATAGCTGGCCAAAACAAACAACTGAAAGCCTGATATGTTTATGGATTTTCAGAACAACTGAAGGATCTTAACTGCCCATTAAACAAGGAGTGGGTAGAAAATAAGATTCCACATAGTCAGTCAGATTTGTTGTTGCTGATCAGTTGTTTACATGTTAAGTCCTCAAGTACACTACATAGACAAACGTTTGTGGACATTTATTCTAATTACAGTACTGTGCTCTGCTATTGCAGCAACACTCACTTGTAACATATACAGTGAGGCAAAAAAGTATTTAGTCAGCCACTGATTGCGCAAGTTCTCCTACTTAGAAAGATGAGACAGGTCTGTAATTTTCATCATAGGTACACTTCAACTATGAGAGACAAAATGAGAAAAAAAATTCAGGAAATCACATTGTAGGAGTTTTTACCAAAAAGTTCTATTTTGGCTTCATCTGACCACATGATATTCTCCCAATCCTCTTCTGGATCATCCATATGCTCTCTGGCAAACTTCAGACGGGCCTGGACATGTACTGGCTTAAGCAGGGGGACACGCCTGGGACTGCAGGATACGAGTCCCTCTCGGTGTAGTGTGTTACTGATGGTAGCCTTTGTTACGTTTGGTCCCAGCTCTCTGCAGGTCATTCATCAGGTCCCTCCGTGTAGTTCTGGGGTTTTTGCTCATCGTTCTCATGATCATTTTGACCCCCATGGGATGAGATCTGGCGTGGAGGCCCCAGATCGAGGGAGATTATCAGTGGACTTGTATGTCTTCCATTTTCTTACAGTTGCTCCCACAGTTGATTTATTCACACCAACCTGCTTGCCTATTGTAGATTCACTCTTCCCAGCCTGGTGCAGGTCTACAATTTTCTTCCTGGTGTCCTTCAACAGCTCTTTGGTCTTGGCCATGGTTGAGTTTGGAGTCTGAGTGGTTGAGGCTGTGGACAGGTGTCTTTTATACAGATAACGAGGTGTCAAAACAGGTGCCATTAATACAGTTAATGAGTTACAGGTCTGTGAGAGCCAGAAATCTTGCTTGTATGAGGGTGACCAAATACTTATTTTCCACCATGATTTACAGTTAAATTCTTTAAAAATCCTACAATGTGATTTCCTGGATATTTTTTCTCATTTTGTCTCTCATAGTTGAAGTGTTCTTATGATGAAAATGACAGACCTCTCTCATCTTACTAAGTAGGAGAACTTGCGCAATCAGTGGTTGACTAAATACTTTTTTGCCCCACTGTACATATTATAAAGCATACATTTCTGGATTCAACCTAGACAAACACGGCAGTAAAAATGGGTTGTGCTGAATACCCCAGTGACTCTCAAAAAGACACATTTATAGGTTTCCGCTCCCAACAAGTCGGTTCATCACCTTTCTGCCCTGCTTTTGTTTTGCCAACTTTGATTGAGAACTTGGCAGGCTTGCACAGAACCTTGACAACTCTATCAGACACCTTGATGCTCTGGAATGCCAAACGTGAGCCAGGGTTTGTCGTCTAAATATTAGAAGCCAACCTAAGTCATGTTCCAAAATCTAGTAGAAAGTCCTTTTAGAAGAACAAAGGCGATTGTAGAACACAACACAAAATGTGGGCATACTCCAAACTAATACCCATGTTTTGGATGCAATACTTTGGGTGTCCATAAACCTTTGTTTGTATTGTGTAAGTATAACAGGAACACTGTGTACCAGTGAATATAAGACAGGGAGAAGCAGATGTTCCTTTACCCCACCTAACTGCAGACGGTAGAGTGACTTCACTTAGTAATCCAGGGCCTGCTGACAGACGTTCTCATTTTACTGGGACACTTTACTCAGATTAGGAATTGGTGTCTGTTTTAACAGATATGTTTGTGTGAAAGCTTGACACATTAGGAGTTTATGACCTACAGCTCTCTCTTTCTCAAACTGTGCTACTAAATCCATGAAAAAGTGCTTACTTACTGTTAAGGTAGGCAGTAAAGGGGAGAGGAAGATTAAAAAAGAGATTTGAGTAGTTCCTATACACTGTGCTTCTTCAGCTGAACTGGAACCTGCTCCAGAGGAACATTATCTTAATGTTTTGCTTACATTAGAAACAGTGGCCATGGACTTCAACACTTGTGTTCATGGGAAAAGCTTTGCAGTACAGCATGGTTTCGATAATACTGTTTGGACTGCGTGATAAGAAGCGACGAAGCATTTTATTAAGCCCGACCTCTTCCTATCCATAACACGTTCACAAAGTGCTCTTTGTCGCCATTCATGACTGAGTTGGTGAGTAGCACTCTTGCTATGGAGATACCCAGAACAAACATTTGCACTGAGGTTAATTCTAATGCAAAGTTTTCTGAATGAAATATGAGATTGGTCATGTTCACTTTATCTCAATTCCTTAATAAAGGGAATGGATGGAAGTTAGGTTCACCCAAATCAAATACATCTTCAGGTGAATGGACCTATTCAACACATAGCATTTATCTGTTTATGTTTCAGCCCAAATATGACATGTACAAGTTTCCACTCAGCCATACCGTATTGGGATGAGATAAAGTTCACTAAAATTAGTTTCTTTAGTTTTGCACTGGATCTATGAAGCATTATGGACATCCAGTTAGGTTGTGCAAGCAGCTGGCTAATGGATCCAAATGCAGAGGGAACATGCACTGCATTTCAAGCAATGATTTATTGAGTTTTAATCAGTCAATTAATAAACAATGCACACTAGCTTCTGCCTTGTTCACTCTATGGAACACTGTTCCTCGTAGCAGAAAATCATTCTATCCAGAAAACACCATTATGGTAATCTGAACACCTTCTTAGAAACAAATGTATATACGACTGTCTCATGCACTAATCTTTCATTAGCCTAAAACATTCTCCCGTCTACCATGTTTCACTGCTTACAGATGGCACTTTTGGTTTTCACTTAAATTACACATATAAATTACATATAAGGCCAAGGATTCATATTTATGTGGACCAGGTCAAAGATGAAAAACAAAGCGAAACAGTTTGCAGAGTATGTATTTGTTTTATTGACCTCAACACAATTAATGCAATTAATAAAACAAAATTCCATCTAAAATCTCCTGTACAAGTCATGAGAGATCATCGATGCAGTGAAAAGGACAATTTGACCTGACCCTAAACATTCCTGTTATTAATAATATTTGCTTTATAGCAAAATCAGCCACCAAAAATGTTGACAATTAAGTAAGTTGTTAGGTTGTTGGACACCTGGTTAAATTATGTTGGTGATGATTTTCTCATGTAAAACAAAAAGTTATTTGCATTCAGAAAACTAGCAACACGTGTCATTTGATCAGGTGTGCATAGACGTTTGCATAAGACTGATGTCTTTGTGGCAAGTAAAAAATGTGTACAGTTACCCTAACCCCTGCTATAACCATAATTCGTGTAAATTGTAAAACCGCATTAATATATTGGAGTATATAGTTCTATAATATATCTGTTCCATGTTAGGATAGATGGGTATCGCAGTCATGTGTAGTGTTGTAGTCAAGACCAAGACTTGGAGTGGCCGAGAATGAATTGAGGCTGGGACCAGATTAAGATTTATTTTCGTCATACAAGAATAAAAATAAGAAAATGGGGTTGGAAATGGTTTGTAATCCACTGAACATTCACTTTTTTCACATTTTGCAGACTTCAAGTAAAACAAAATTCAAGTTGCCCCACATGAGTCTGCACTCAACACGTGTTTTGCAAATGTATTAAAAAGGAAAAACAAAAATTTCACAAACACATGAGTATTCAGATCATTTGCTATGACACTTGAAATTTAGGTCTGGGGGCCTCCCATTTCTGTTTCTGCACTGTAATTGTAGTCCACCTGTGGTAAATTCAGTTGATGGGACATGATGTGGAAATACACACACCTGTCTATATAAGGTCTCACAGCTAACAATGCATATCAGAGCAAAAACCAAGCCATGAAGAAGAAAGAACTGCCTGTAGAGCTCAGAGACAGGATTGTGTGGAGGCACAGATCTGGAGAAGGCTACAAAAAATTCTGCTTCACTGAAAGTTATTAAGAGCAGAGTGAATTCTTAATTGGAAGAAGTTTGAAACAACCATGACTTTTCATAGAGCTGGCCACCCCACCAAACTAAGTAATCAGGGCTGAAGGGTCTTGGTAAGTGAGATGACAAACAACCCAATGGTCACTCTGGATGAATGTGTGGAACTGTGAGTATGTGATTTGTCCACTTTAAGAGTATATACCGTCATTATCTTGAAAAGAAGAAACCTAAACATTTTCAACATCTGTGAAAGTCTTGCTAACTGAAATAAACAGGACTGGGGTTAGCAGTGGAGGTGTTGATGCAGGATGTGGCCAGAGCTGTTCTCGTGTTACTTCGCGTCCATCTGCTGCGTTAGACACACACCATTAGAGACTGACTGATGACCTGCTGCTCTCCCCTAACAGAAAAGCCACCTAAACCCTTGCAGTCTGCTGCGCCTTGCTAGCGCACACACACTCTTGACCCCTAAGTGTTTGTGGAAAGTGAATTGTTCAGCTGATTTGAACCAGCATTAGCTGTTGGTTTTATGGTTAAGCTTGGGATTTGGAAAGTGGGAAGCATAGCCAGCTGTAAAGCGTGTAATACAGTATAGGAGTGAAGCCTAACATGGGATGCTGGGAGTGTAAGCTGTTCACTTGGATTAAAAGACAACTAGGTAAATCCTGCTTGGGTAATTATGAATGTTTCCATGTGTATGCTGGGAGAATACAGAAGGAAGTGGTATTGCCATATTGTTTTAGGAAATTCAAGACCTGGGATTATCGTTGGGAAATTGGTGTTAGCATTAAAGGCTTGTTGCGAAATCATAAACTATAAAAGCCTATTATGCTCTAATATACAAATATTTGCAACTCAGGTCATTGGCTGCAGTAAAGTATTCAAAAAAAGTAAAGACCACATGATTTGAGGCTGGTAGTACACATTCATTCATTTTCTTAACCACTTAATCCTGGTCAGGGTCGTGGGACAGCTGGTACCTTGCCGGAAGCATGGGTCACAAGGCAGGAACAACCCTAGAGAAAGGTGTCAACCCACTGTAGGGCTCATACACACACTTACACACTAGGGGCACTTTAGAGACACCAGTTAGCCTAACACGCATGTCTTTGGACTGAGGAAACCAGAGTACCTAGAGTAAGCCCACGTGGACTCGGGGAAGACATGCAGACTCTACACTCATTTTAGAACAATGTTATGGTCTTTAGCAAGTCTGAGACTAATTTAACACTGTTGTTGCCCACCTTGGTGTCAGCTGGGCTTATATTATGAGCCATATATGTATACAGTTAAGTGCCGTTTAACATCAGTCTGGTCAATGTCCTTTAATGACCGAAGTCTCAACAGTTCTAATAAATCGTAATGGAAAATAGACTGTTTTAACTCATTTGACGTGTTTAGAGAATTTTTTGTCCATCCCTACTATTGGATGTCCATCCATCAATACTACCTATTGTCTCCCACCTATACTATATAAACTGCTTTACTTTCACTTGTTGCATTTTTGGCTTCTGTCAAACAAAAGTATCAGGTCCATCATACTATTCTCTCAAGTGTTACACCATTCCCCTAGACAGGGTCATAACAATACATTTCTGTATTTTCTATAATTATTGTGAATTTCCATAAATTAAAACATGCTGTGTAGGTGGTAGCGTTCCACTCATGTTTTCAGCTGTATCTCTGACACATTTTTGTATCATTTGCATGCAGTTTTCTTGTAAAAATGTCCTTTAAAATGACATTTCAGTAGCATAAATATGGTATGCTTACTATAATGACTTAGTAATCGTCCATTTCGGTCAACCTCCTGTTTCACAGATCATAATGCAGCCGTCAACAGCGCATACCTGTCGTCATTTTAGGTATCTAAGTACTGAGTAGTGGGTCACACTTCCATGTGTCACTAAAGGTTGAGAACTCCTGATTTCAGGACCAGATGAATCTCCCACACCTGGTAAAAATAGACATTTTGCACCTTCTCAAGTTTGAATGTGTTTTTGACAAAAAGGGAGGGTTGTTTATTTTTCTCTCTATTAGCTTACCTCTGTTTTTTTTTCTCATTAGCAAAGCAATCTCATGCTACCACATAATTAAATGTAGATAATTAAGTCATCCTTTGCAGCGTCAGGCAAACAAATGACTTGCGTCTGAGGGTGCGATTGCTTCTCCATCTTGTCCGTGTACCTGCAAACAAGAAATCCCCTTTGAGAACACACTTGTAGACACATTGATAAGCCTCCATGAATGCTGTGTATTGAAACCTCTCTGTCCTCACTCTTGTGAATGCATTATTGAGCAGGTAAGTGGGACTGCTTAGGTTTGTCCCTCTCCATCTCCCAAAACGGGTTTCCCGGCCTTGCTCACACACACACTTCATTGTTCTAGGACGCTGATATTTCCACTTTGCTCTGTATCCTAGGCCCCTCCACTACCTGCTGTCGCATTCCTGCATGCTGCCGTCAGCTTCCCATGCGTCTTAGCATCTGATGTGGTCACAAACATCTGTCACCACCAAACTCACTGCTATCTAAAGTCTCCTTCATCTCCTTCAGCCTGTAATGCTGATTTGATTTACTTCATTAAAGCTCTGCCTTGTTTCGGAACATGAATAGACAGATGCTGTTTTGCTACAGAGAGCCAGCCTGGTTATGAACAGTCATAAATATTGTATAGCTTTGGCTACAGAGGAAGAGCTGGGTAATGCGGGATGACTGATCGGTGGTGTGGGTCGAGCTCTATGGGGATTCTCATTTGCATCATTTGGCAGAACAGCTGATATTGAGACACCACAGTGTGTCTGAGCTTACACATACAGCAAGCTGTGCTCAGATTATAAGCAGCAAGCTTTTAGAGAATGGTTCACAGGATCATATACAAATGGTGTGATGATAGTGATCTACAGACTGCTTTTACAACCCAAACAGTCTACACAGAGCACAAAATATCCAGAGGGTTCCTCACAACCTTTTTTATTTGTTTTTTACCCCTGCCGTCTGAAAAGAGGGCCCAAAGCTAATTTACTGCTGCTTTTTCCCAATAATTAGGTGCTAATTTATTGGCGGTTACGGTTATTTTTGTACACTCATTACAAAAATAATGTACCCAGATAAAAATGTTGGATTGCTGCAAAACTCGGCATGCAGTTACGTCTGCGGCAAGTATGTAAATCTGATTAGGCACTGGGTCTTGCCACAAGAGGGCGTAAAAGTGCTTCCCCTGCTGTTCTATAAAAATGCTCTCAGCTACTTTTGGGTAATGTACCTCTTGGTGAGAAATCATTGACTTCTAGACATGCCTTTACGATTCACTTGAGTACATTTTGTCCAGTTCACAGACTGTGAGAGGGGATGCATCATTAGACTAAGAGAAGCAGGACAGTCGATTAGACAAGTTGCTGAATTGATGAATATAGGCGGTTCTGACCTAGCTGTTAGGAGGTGTTGGGAGCTGTTGTTCCTTGAAGGCATGCACACATGGCAGATATGCTCTGGACGACCCAGACAGACTACCAGTAGAGAGAATCGTTTGATTCACCGGAAAGCACAAGTAGCTTCTACAGTTATGTTGTGTGCCATCCAGACACAGGTGGCAGCTTCTCTACACACCCCTGTCTCTGTCCGGACCATTTTCTGGAACTTAGCAGAAGAAATTTGTTGTCATGGCACCCATTACATGTCCTGCCAGTGACACCAGCTACTGTCGTGAACGAGAAACGTGGACTGCTATGGACTGGATTTGTATCATCTTTAGCGACGAATCCAGGTTCTGTTTGTTATCCGATGATGGCCAGGTTAGAGTATGGAGGCCTCGTGGTGATCATTTCAATCCCGCCTTTGCTGTGAAGGCACACTGCCTCAGCTGTCACCTCAGAGATCCAGAAGCCCAAGCTCAAGTGTTGGTCTGGCTGCTGCTTGTGTGGAGTTTGTATGTTCTCCCTGTTTAATGGATTTCTTCTGAGTACTCCACTTTCCTCCTACATTCCAAAGATATGCGTTCGGTCAAATGGCGACCTTGAATTGAATTAAGGGGGTATGGAATGGGAATGACTTACTTATATTGAGGGCTGTAAAAGTTAACGTATTAGTAATTGTTTTGTGCCATTAGTTACATTTTCACTGCTTGACCCTATGACTGATTCATAACCATGGCTGTATCTGAAATGGCCCGCTGTTTACTATTCTTTACATTCTACATAGTACATAGTGCACTATTGGTCTATAGAGAGCAGACTTTGTGAGGGTGATGGACAAATTTGGACACTATATACACTTTGCTCCTTACTATGTGACAGCAGATACTATCACATAAACACATCGACACAATCACATGGCACACAAGCCAACAGATTGCACTTGTTGTTTCTAATAAACATACATAATAAAGTGATTTTTAAAGAATTTAATTGTAAATTATGGTAAAGTATTTGGTCAATAACAAAAGTTCAACTCAATACTTTGTAACATGACCTTTGTTGGCAATGACAGAGGTCAAACGTTTCCTGTAAGGCTTCACCAGGTTCGCACACACTGTAGCTGGTATTTTGGCCCATTCCTCCATGCAGATCTCCTCTAGAGCAGTGATGTTTTGGGGCAACACAGACTTTCAACTCCCTCCACACATTTTCTATGGGGTTGAGGTCTGGAGACTGGCTAGGCCACTCCAGGAAACGCTTTTTACGGAGCCATTCCTTCGTTGCCCGAGCGGTGTGTTTGGGATCACTGTCATGCTGGAAGACCCAGCCACATTCCATCTTCAATGCTCTCACTGATGGAAGGAGGTTTTGGCTTAAAATCTCACGATACATGGCCCCGTTCATTCTTCCCTTAACACGGATCAGTCGTCCTGTCCCCTTTGCAAAATAACAGCCCCAAAGCATGATGTTTCCACCCTGATGCTTCACAGTAGGTATGGTGTTCTGTGGTATTTTAAAGGAAAGATAGGGTCAAATAGGAGCAAGTAAAGGTGATTAATTATGACTAGTGTGCTAAAAATTAGTCATTTGACCGACCTACTTATGTTACTGTAAATTATAATTGAAATATCTCCGGTATGGTCAGAACTCCAACACCACTGAGAAGCTTCAGTATTGTTCAAAGTAACTAGTTAGTGGATGTTACGATCTTTTTTATTTACCACTTTTCTTCCTCTTGTACTCTTTCATTCTTCTTGTTCATTCTTGTCAGTTTGGCACATTAAACATAATACACACCCAGTGAAGGGCAGAAAGTCTGCAGGACCAGATGTCACTATTTACCATGTAATGGCTGCCCTTCCAGCACTTGATGCAACGTCCAGTGATGAACTACACAGTGAAAGCAGACAGATCCTATATACACTTAAAATAGCCAAATTCCCCCAAGCCGTATTCTGTTCAGTTCCTGATCGAGCAGCCCTCTGTCCCCAGTGTCTCCCTTGAGGTGTGCCTGCCTAATGTAGCTCGGGTGGTCCTTCTTAACCTTACCATTTTGGAGGCCAAAGGTCAGAGGTAACCCCATACGTATGGGAAACGTCCTGTACTGGTTTTGTGAGAGAAGTCGAACACTGGGTTACCTCACTGAACTCTGAAGGTTAATTAATTAATTTGTGGCTTGTGGTTCCAGCAGGAAGGAGCCTGAGTATCTATTTATGATTATAGCCTGTTTATAAAGCCTGAGAGGTGACACCACCCTGCTGCCCTCCAAGAGAGAGAAATATAAAATAACAAACTTAAATTGTGTTTCTGCTAAAAATATTTTTTTATATATTTTATAAAACAGATTATTACCGCTGTTTATAAAGTACAGCTTCTCTGACATCACAGTGCAGTGCATGCCACAAGACCTTAATAGGTTTTTCATCTTTTCCAGAGGACATTTAATGAATCAGTTTCTTAAGCTCTTGTGAAGTTGAGTAGCTGGGCCTTCTGCTTCTTTTCTTTTCTGAATATATGCTTTGCTCCCTCTCTCAAAACAGTGTGGAAATATATCGTTTCTTTGGCATTCTTGCGCACAGTGAATAGACATAACTTTACAAAGCAGTAATAAAAAAGCACTGCCATTTTAAACCATTACTCATAAATGAAAAGGGTGTAAACAACGTCTCAGAGCTCCTGAAGTGGTGCACTTTTATACAGAAAATCACTGATTTTATACAGTACTGTGCAAAAGTCTTAGGCCACCGTTAGATTACATATCCCAGTCTTTTAGAAATAGTATAATCACCATATATAATTATTTTTCAATCTCTTTATTAGAATACAACCAGAAAATACTGGAATTTTGTATGCAGGATTATAAAAACGAAAAAGAAATCAAAAACAACAGTTTGTACTTGGCTACAGTGGCAAGTATTTAGTGTGGCCTCCCCTTACACTTGAGAAATAGCAGCATCTATATAACTATGCAACCATATAACTATGCCAAGTTGACCCTTCTACAGTCCAAAGAAGCTTGATCAGGAATGGTAAGGGTAGCAGTCAAGAAACCACTATTTCAGAAGGTGAAAAGGCTAAGATGTGCTAAAGCTCACAAAGATTGGAATGAAAATCAGTGGAAAAGAGTATTATGTAGTGACAAATCCAAGTTTGAAATTTTTGGGTCCAATCTACAACAATGTGTTATGTATGGTTATTATTCCATTACTATAACAACAAATCATTTGAGCACAATGAAACCATTCATACTTAATCATACATAACTGTCATGAATCTCACCAGAGAGGTTATTGCAAAGTCCATGTAATACTGTCTGAATGAATGAATGAATTGCTCATAATCACAATGAATGACACAAAAACATGAATCCAATTTTAGAATGGAGAGCCCTTTGCTTTAAATAGGAGCCTCATAACTCATTTTGATTGCTCACCATTGTATAGACCCCATTTAACTGCCGGTCTTATCTGGTTACATCACTCCAGGTGAATCAGTCTCACTCATCACCTCTCAGCTGTACTGTGTTTATTCCAACAATAGAATTAGAGTGCTGTGTGCAGCAGTTCCCTTATGATTACAGTGGAAAAGATGAGCAGGACACCATGGAGCTATGTTTCACCCTTTGGCATCTTTCCACAGCCACAGCAGCACAGGTGAATAAGCTCTCTTTTGGGGGGTGGGTATAAAAATTTCAACAAGTTATATAGTGTACAGTTCCTCCCTCCAGCTATAACATAATGAACTGAGAAACTCTGCAGTGCAGATGTTTTCAGATGCAAACTTCAAACCAACAATTTGGCAAGTTTACACAATATGTACATCAACCAAGCCATCAAATCAACGCTTTTAATATTAACTTTAAACACAACATTACTTTTATACTTTTCATGTTTCTTAGATGTATGAAAATGTCAAATGCATGATAACAACATTTTGTTTTTAAATAAGTCCACAATGGGGTAATTAACACCCAATAACATCTTACACTGCAGGGCAAATATTCACTGCTTAAGTTGTCAGTGTCCTGGAAAATGTCAAGCTGGTAATCTAATTTGTTTGTTCAACCTATAGTCAAATTAGCCGATATATTAAAATTGGTTGCTATAACTACTGGTATATGCATTGTAAGCCAGGTAATATTGATGCACGTCATTTAAAACACAAGTTTTTGTTGCCTTTTGTTCTTCCAACTGCACAGTGTTGTGTATTTTTGTCAAGAATTTGTTTATATGGCTTTGGCTACATTGTAGTACCTTTAAAGATCTTCCTCACTATCCATCCTAAAGATGGAATACTTTTCACTATTTCTTTAGTAAACATTTCTACCACATTTTGGTATATATGGCTATGCCTCTTAATCATGCATATTTTTCTCATGCATATCTGTGTGTGTGTGTGTGTGTGTTCTGAATGTGACACCTTGGCAGCACCATGTTAGAGGGTGTGGTTGCCGCAAGTGTTAAAGTTCGACTCCAGTAGATACGTCAGCACTTCTGATGAACTTGACAGCTCTGTCCAATATCTGAAACAAATAAGAAGATTCAACCCTAGTCTTTTCCATTTGCATGTCTTCAATCTGTATAGTCATAAAAAAAACGACATTTTGTTCCAATGAAATGCTATGCTGCAAAATGAGACAAGATGAAAAAAATGTTATTGAATTATTCAAAAGTAGTAACACATTTGGCTGAAATGTATAATTGTCATTCACTAATAAATGTGATTAATCTTGAGTAACATAAAAAGTTTTTTTACCATTTAACAGCACTAATGTGTTTGTGTGAGCCTGTGCACAGGATTATGTGAAATGTCCATGTCCTGACATTTTTGAATGTATATACAGTGGTTCCTCAGTTCTCGTTGTTAATTCGTTCTTCTTGACAACCGAAACTGACGAGTACTGAACAAATGTTTCCCATAAAGAATAATCTAAATTGAATTCATCTGTTCCAGAAAATCCATACTGTATAAGGCATTATATGCATTAATATAGTGGTATTGTACAGGTGCTCCCTGATTTACGATGGGGATACATTCCAACAGATCCATCATAAGTTGAATAAATCACAAACTGAGTTCCTAGAATTAAAAAAAGTCACAGCAGGGGGAAAGGCTTTCTCATACATGGCCCCCCAACTATGGAATAAACTTCCCACTTTCGTTCGAGACTCAGACACTCTCCAAAGTTTTAAGTCTAGGCTAAAGACATACTTATTTGCGCAGGCTTTTGACTCGATTTAGACCGGGATGCATGGCTTGGGTCACTGGGGCCGGAGTCTGGAGTCATGTCTGGGCTGCCTGCCTTGTCCGCTAGCCGGGAGTGTCGAGTGGGCGGTCTGGCTGAACTGGGCTTCGGTCCTCGTGATTTTGACTCTTGCATCCTTGCCTTAGAATAAGGGCAGAGCTGGGGGTTCATAGTCAAAGAGTCTTATGGTGATCAGAGACGTTGGGTTGCCAATGTCTCATGTGATCCCTCTTGGCTGTATTTCCTACCAGTTCTTCTCTTTCTAGCTATGCTGTTATAGCTAATGCTGCCGGGGTCTCATGCTACACATGGCATCAGTGATTGTTAATAGACACTGTGCTCTTAATCAATAACTAATTACATTTTCTGTTTTCTCTCCGAGCTGTGTTCCGGTACCAGTTCCAGCCCCACACATGATGTTCATCCGCTGCAGCTCCCACTCAAGCTGCTTCCGTCATCAGCTCCAGCCCCATCATACCCAGGCCACTTACTGTCGATGTGCATACTTCACATTTTATTCGAACTTTGACTCCATGACTTTAGTTTCGCTCTCAGATTTATCATCTACGCCCCCCAAGGAGGTTGGGTACCTTTTTGAGTCTTGGTCCTCCCAAGGTTTCTTCCTATAACACTTAAGGAGTTTTTCCTTGCCACTGTCGCCCTAAGCTTGCTCAATTTGGGATTGGACGTAGTTATTAGGAGATAATCTAAACTTGTAAAGTTGCTTTGAGACAATGCTCCATTGTAAAAAGCGCTATATAAATAGATCTGACTTGACTTGAGGGGTCTATACTGTATCATAGTGGAGCCTATTAACATGTTTAAAACACTTATATTAACCTACAGTTGGCCAAAATCATTACCACAAAGCTTATTTCATCTGTTCATAAAGTGTTGAAAAATCTCATGTAATTTAGTGAGTAATGGATTGAAAGTGAAACATAAAAGCAAAACCCTTACTCTATTGGTGAACTCCGCGCTGCTGCTCAGCTAGCTGCAGCCTGAAAGCCCAGCAAATGTGATAGAGTATCATAATGCACAGCAGTTCTCATTGTTTCAGTTGACTGTTATCCATCACTTTTTTAGAACCCATGGGGAGTTATTTGCACTAAGAATACTGTAGATGTAAAAATAAATAAAAACATGACAAACACAGCTGATAACTGCACTGAGAGAGAGCTATTGTGAACCTGAATCACTGAATCGTGATTCGATGTGTCGGCTGAAATGAGTCACGCGACTTGACTCATAGAAGTTAAAGCAAGTGCGCTGAACACCGAGCAGTGAGAATCAACACACATTTATCTAGTCAAAATGCGCTGAGAACCGAATTTGACGAGTTCCAAGACGGTACCACTGTATTACAAAAATGACATAGAGCCAAAACTGAAAGAGCCAAAAGTTTTCCTTTAGGTTACTGAGGTTAGGGGTAGGGGTAGTATTAATTAGCTACAGTAATTATTATGTCAGTGGGAAGTCTTGTGTGTGTGAGAGAGACAGAATGTGTAGTTTAATAAAGCTTTGCTAAGTTTGAAATTTATTAAACCATGTTTGATGAAGGACAAAGATCAGGGCTAGATAGGAATGTGTGCAGTAGCTGTAAGTGGGAGTGGTTGCCGCAAGAGTTTCGATTTGACTCCAGTAGGTACGTCAGCACTTCTGATTAATTTGACACTTCTGTCCAGTGGCACACTGGCAATAAAACAAAGTAGAAGGCTCAATATAATCCTAGTCCTTTGTACTTGCATATCTTCATAGATAAAAAAGCAGAGACTCCTGTCTGGCCATGAAGCCATAACTATCGTAAAAAACTACCCAAGATTGACTTCCTAAAGCGTTCCTTTTGTTTTGTTTGTTTAATTATTTGAAATCACCAGAGCCACAAAGCCCCCCAATCCCAGTTCAAAAACAATTTTTTTCCTGTTTAAAATGGATAAATAATTGGAAAGGTATAATCATCAACATTCAGAGCGTACATATAAACAGAAATGATTCAGCCTTCAGAAGGTCTGACACAAGACTACCTCTCAGAATTATTGTATTACTAATCTGCATAGAGACAACAGGCGCCTAGCTACTGTGAAAATGTGATGACTCACTATACAAGACAGAACAGTAATACAGACTGATCCTTTGATAGTATAGAAACATACAGTGGAGGGAAATCTCCACAGGCAGAACAAGGCTTTCCATGAATAACAGACAAAAGGCAAATAAAACCCAACAGTAATGCTATATTCTCACAGCCTCTTCCTGATTCTCATTACAGTGCTTTTGTTGTGCCAGGTGGGGTTTCTGGTTGACACACGTGTATTGTGTAATCTTTAGAATAAGGTCCAATTTCCTGATTGCACTGTATTGTTAAGCTCCATTTAACTGTAAGAGTATCCAAAGTAACGCTTTTTCCCTTGTTTTTTGTTTTTTAACTATGAGAAACCAGGCCTAAACTTTCACTGATCAGGGAAGTCATTTGCCTCCATCTTGTATAGGTTTATTATAAAGTGCAGTTTCAAATGGTTTGTTTTTGTTTGCATGTGGTTACATTCATAAATACACATTTCTGAGTAATTTAAGTAATATGCATGCACTGTAACCTCAGTCTCAATTACATTGCAGCAGATGATAGATTTTCATTGACAGTAGACTGAGAAAAGAGCAGAATACCTGTTTACTCAAAACTCATTGGTAATGAAACGGCAGTTGTTGAAGCAGTCAAAAAGTATTTACATGAACTGGTGCCTACTTTTATACAAGACTTTGATGAATTCTTTAATCAAATGTACTTGTATATTAAGCTCTTAATCTTTATAATCCATCCTTTCAAAGGTTTCAGAGGAAAGGATTTGTGGTTATACATAGTAAGGCGTGTATTACCACAGGCTTTCCGTTATCCTGACGCATCAGTTTTGCGGTGCAGGACAAATATGGAAGAGTCTGACCGGAAACAGGCAGTCATACAGGCAGCACAGGTGGGCAAAATATAAAAGCATCTGCCAGATAACTTTGCAAGGGAGTGGCCTGAAGCAGAATGAAATCTTGCTTCAGCATAAACCTCCAGGCTTCATTCATGAAGTAAAACTCTTTTTGCCAGTGTCATAAAAGACTTTTTCGGTAAATGGCCGCATTCATGAAAATGCTCGTAGTCCCAAAAGCTACGCATGGACCTGACCTCACAAAGTGTTTGTAACATCCAAAAGACGCCAGAAGTGTCATTTGACATGACTGCACTTAAATTAAAGTACTGACTAAAGAATTATGTAATACTTAAAAAATAAAAGTAAATGAAATTACACTCAACAAGCACACGGTTTAATAATACAGCCTGTTATTCAGAGAAACTTCCATACAGAAGTTTGCTAAATTATTTAGTTGGTTCCAATGAGTTCATTGTTTTGAGAACGCGTCTTTATACATAGAGATTCCTTAGTGTATTAGTAGAGTCCACCAGATCCCATGCTGTTCCTGTACCTGTACAGGCGCTTTTCGGATTTTTGGCTGCTGGAACATTCCAGAAAAAGAATGCTTTCCTCAGCTTTCAGTGAGCCCCGTCATCCCAGGAGTTTTTGACAGCATAATCCGTCTAATGCCTCGCTACCAGTTCATTTACATAGGAGCACCAGTCTCAGCTCAGTGCAGGTCTCTGCTAAAATCCACTGTATTTTTACATGTATTCTTAGTGCAAATAAGTCACTATGGGTCCTAAGAATGTTAGTGATAACAGCCAACCAAAGGGAAAACAGTGAGAACCACGTGCTTAATGAATTTATAATAAACGATAGCACTTGTATTTAATCTGATTATTGTTTTATTTGCTCTGTGTATACAGGGTGTCTATAAAGCTAATAAAGTTATCACTGACCAACACAGAGGCTGTTTTTAGATTTATATGAAGCACAAGGAGTCAGGTTTTATCCACATTACATCAATTCAGTGTGAGCCCTGTGGGTGACGCAACAAACATCGACAAATGTATTAACAATGTTAAAGTGAGATTTACTTCATAGACACCCATATACAGTGAGGCAAAAAAATATTTAGTCAGCCACTGATTGTGCAAGTTCTCCTACTTAGAAAGATGAGAGAGGTCTGTAATTTTCGACGAGTTGAGTTTTTACCAGAAAGTTCTATTTTGGTTTCATCTGACCACATGATATTCTCCCAATCCTCTTCTGGATCATCCATATGCTCTCTGGCAAACTTCAGACAGGCCTGGACATGTACTGGCTTAAGCAGGGGGACACGCCTGGCACTGCAGGATCCGAGTCCCTCTCGGCGTAGTGTTACTGATGGTAGCCTTTGTTACTTTGGTCCCAGCTCTCTGCAGGTCATTCATCAGGTCCCTCCGTATAGTTCTGGGATTTTGCTCACCGTTCTCATGATCATTTTGACCCCATGGGATGAGATCTTGCGTGGGGCCCCAAATCAAGGGAGATTATCAATGGTCTTGTATGCCTTTCATTGCTCCCACAGTTTATTTATTCAAACCAACCTGCTTGCCTATTGTAGATTCACCCCAGCCTGGTGCAGGTCTACAATTTTCTTCCTGGTGTCCTTCGACAGCTCTTTGGTCTTGGCCATGGTTGAGTTTGGAGTCTGACTGTTTGAGGCTGTGGACAGGTGTCTTTTATACAGATAACGAGGTCAAACAGGTGCCATTAATACAGGTAGTGGTAATATGAGTGGAGGACAGAAGAGCTTCTTAAAGAAGAAGTTACAGGTCTGTGAGAGCCATAAATCTTGCTTGTGTGTGGGTGACCAAATACTTATTTTCCACCATGATTTACAATAAACAATGTTATTTCCTGCATTTTTTTTCTCATTTTGTCTCTCTCTTTCACTCGTTTTATGGACTCAGTGACCACTGGAAAGAATTGACAATGGGTATGTTACCAAGTTACCACTGTATAAGATTGCTGGCTCATCGGTATGAAAACATAAGGGCTAGAATACTATGCTGTCAAGCTGCTTTTTTAGGACCTGAAACATCACTGTGGACTCTCAAAGATAAAAGGTGTAGATTTGAATGCACTCCATTCATTAAAACATCGATTTCCACATTAGGATAGTTTTATCTAGTTTTGGTTGAGATATTTTTGAGGATTTTTCTTGTGTTCCTCGGTCCAGAGACTTTATTATATGGTCATCATCTGGAACGTGCCCATGCGCCAAATTTGCGCATGACTGGTATTCATTAACATATGCACGTTTTACTAACAAATCTGGTGTTTATGAGGCGTTTGTGAATCTGGCTAGGAGTTTTCGGGAAGGTCATTTTACATGTCATTTACTCACAGTTTGTGTTTCTACAAAGGTTTCAAGAATGAGGCCCACTATGTTCTACCTGAATAGCACAGGCAATGGCTTTAAGACTGCATGAGAAACCTGGCTTTCCCTTCATTTTCATTGAAACTTAGCAAAGGACTTTACCAAAGTGTCTCAAGTCTTCATTAATCAAGGTGGAACTCAATACTTTAGCAAATGAAATGATGAAATACCTCACTGCAATATCATACTGTTCATTCCATAGATTAAGTGATTTAACACTAAAGTGGGCGTTACTCTGCCATGGATAAGAAATGAAGTACTTATTAACCAAAACATTACTTTGCCTTCAGCGTGGTTAACTTTCTTTTGGAAAGATGTTGGAGCAATACGGCAAAAGTAGTGAGATTTGTGTGGTGTGTCCTGTAGTAGATAAAATTGGCGTTTGACCACCATGATTTCAGTTGGGCACAGCAACATTTTACTGGGGCATGTTCCCAAGTAAAGTGGGTCTGATGAGGCCCTTGTAGTATATGCTGAAGGACTTACAGATAACTGAGGAAAAAAAAGTGGGCCTGGACAAGTGAGCATGGTTATTAGGCTCCCCTATGGGGTACCAATCTCTGAATAGTTTCACGAGCCATAGAAATAAGCCACCTCCTGCCATCATAGCACAAAGCACACACAAAGTCTCAAAAGCATCATGCTGATTACTTAGTTAAACCTATCTGAAGAGCTGATATATTACTGCTTTCCCAGAGGCTCAAAACATTTTCCACAATATATCATTTTTTCCACTTCTCGAGGGTCAGAGATCAAGTCTTTACACTTACAGTGAACTGTCTTAACCTGACAAGCACATGTTGAGTTTCAGAACTATAGTTGTATTGTACATTCCATGGTGAAAGGAAATTTTTAATGGATTACCCTTTAAAGAGCAAATACACCCAATGATAATTACAAAATAACTAATTTAGTAAGATGTTGCTTACTAAAGGGTATAAAGTCTTTGTCTTTCACTCTAAGTATTAGGTGTCACTGTAAGACACCTAATCTCTATTCACTAAAATATGTATTTTTAGTGAATAGAGATTAGTATTACATTTACATTTTACATTTAGTCATTTAGCAGACGTTCTTATCCAGACCATATTACAATCCAAGCAGTCGTGGGTTAAGGGTCTTGCTCAAGGAGCTTGACAGGTGGGAACTTTAGACATTCTGGCTCATAGTTACACACAGTGTCTGATGCCCTTTGTTAAAAACTTGCAACATGATGGTTGAGTGGTGCCTCAGCCACTGGGAGTGCACAGGGCCCTCTCTTTGCTGGTCCCAAGCCCCAGATAAATGGGGAAGGTTGCATAAGGATGGGCATTCAGTGTAAAATCTGTGCCAACTCTATATTGCAGAACAAGGTGATCCCTAATGGGAGCACCTGCAAGGAGAACAACAGCTTGTGTTGTGAAGGTTGTGAAGGTCTGATTGGATAAGAATACCAAATAGCTTGAGGTAAAGCAGTGTATTATACACAGATATGCATAGTATACCCACTAGACAATTTGAGCATATCCACTTACTCCATCTAAATACTAGCTATCCTACAGTTGTTCAACACCAAATCAGAAAAAGTTGTCTTTTATTTCATTGCAGACAGTGTGAAACCGATATATTTCATTTATTGTCTGGTCATCTTCATTTAATTTGTTAATACACATGCATTTCTGCACTTCAGGCCTGCAATACATTAAAAAAAAGCTGGGAACGGGCAAATTAGGGCTAGTAATGAGGTGAAAAAAACTAAATGATGGGATTTCAAACAGGTAATGTCAACAGGTGATTGGTAATCATGATTTGACACAGAAGTAATATCCACAAAAAGCTGGGTCATTGAGGATCACAGATGGACAGAGGATCTCCAGTCAACAAATGCATGAAAAATGTTTAAAAATAATGTTCCTCAAAGAAAGATTTGGGGTTGTATAATCCGTTTTGACACACAAAATGTGCTGAAAAATAAAAACATTTCTTGTATTTTTGTACTTGTATATTACAAATGTCACATAAGCTATATAAGGGTTGCTTTTGTGTTTTGGTTTTTTTAATTGTTTTACAGGGGCGCATCAAAAGTCTGACTGTAGTAGCAGCACATAGGGTCTAATAGCACATATACTACCCCAGTGTGTTTGTTCCTTGAGGGGCTCTGCAGAGTTCATCATGCTCTGCATGGGGTCTTTAGAATCAGGGTACAGGGCATTCTGTCCAATGTAAAACTTTTACCGACCAAGCAGATGTACTATTATTGTGTGACGCTGTTTCAGGCAAAGCTGGAAATTGTTTGAGTGTCTATGCATTTTAACTGTTTTTTTTGTTTTTGTTCTTTTTTTAATTACTCTTCAATTCAAACAACTGCAATCTCATGTCTTTGTTGAACATACTGGTGAGTCATTCACGGTCGAGTCTAGAAAAGGTCTGAGGAACAATTTGACTACGTTCTGTACTTTCTTGCCTGGCCAGCCCTCTTCAGGACATTCAACAACATATCAGTTTGATTTAGGTTCACATGGTTTAGGCCATTTCAAAATGCAGACCCAGGACTCAAAATACAGTGGTACCTCGGTTCTCATCTTTTGCTTGGTACTCGCCGCACTGTGATAAACTTATGAGTCGAGCGGTGTGATGTTCTCCAACTTTAGGTTAATGTAAGTGTTTTAATACAACTCCATTAATGCATATATAACGCATTATATAGTGTGAATTTTCTGGGGATTTAATTCAATTAATTCAATGCTTGGTACTCATCGTTTTCGGTTCTCGTCAAGCCTCTGGAAACAAATTAATGACGAGAACCTAGGTACCACGGTAATACTCAAAATAAGGGTATTACTAAAATGAGCTTTGTATTAGACCACTGCACCCCTGGAGAAGTGCTATAAACACATATTTACATTTTTATGTAATACATTTTAAATGAGAAGCATCCCAAGGTTACTTGCCAAAGATTTACCCACAAACTGAATCAATGTTTGCTGTTTATTTTTCACCTTTCTGTAATTAATACATTATTACACAGAGACTCTGACTAATGACCATTTATATGTTGTTTAATATTATATTTGGGGTCATGGCATCCCTAATGGACTACTTGCCTATACATTTAACAGCTTTATATTCCTGTCACCCCAGTCATTTAAAACTGACTCACTGTTCAGTAATTACTGGACAAGTAAGTGGACAACACGTCCAGCTGCTTTCAACTCTTTTTGCACGTGTGTGAAGCTGCTTTAGGAGGGTGTGGTTTGTCCACACCTATAATGGCTGAGGAGAAGAGAGCATGAAATGATAACCTTTCTGAAGGGTCAGAAAGGGCACCTCAACCCTTCCCATATCCTAATAATAGTACTTTCTATTGTGTCTTTTCTATGCCACCAAAAGCCTCAGGGGTTAATCTAACTCTGGGCTTTCAGTGATCCAGCCCTAACATGAGCTGCAGGATTTGGTGTAATTAAATGCAGCCTTTCGGGCCAAAATGTCACTCGGCACATGGGGAACTTTTCAAAGAATAGAGGAACAATGGCAGCACACAGGAAACCCAGAAAATAGGGATGGTACTGTTTTCATTTTATTTAAATGCTACTTGGGCTTTTCTGCAGTTATGCAGTGAATGTTTTTTTTCTGTTTTTAATATGTTTGCATTATCCGAGTACTGTCTGAGATTCAGTATTCAGAAGTGGACAAACCAGGAATCCAGCCTCCTGGAACAAACTGCTTACAGTGGGGCCAAAAAGTATTTCGTCAGCCACTGATTGTGTAGGTTCTCTTACTTAGAAAGATGAGAGAGGTCTGTAATTTTCATCATAGGTACACTTCAACTATGAGAGACAACATGAGAAAAAATTTTTAGGAAATCGCATTGTAGGTTTTTAAAATAATTTAATTGTAAATCATGGTGGAAAATAAGTATTTGGTCAATAACAAAAGTTCAACTCAATACTTGTAACAAAACCTTCGTTGGTAATGACAAAGGTCAAACGTTTCCTGTAAGTCTTCACCAGGTTTGCACACACTGTAGCTGGTATTTTGGCCCATTCCTCCATGCAGATCTCTAGAGCAGTGATGTTTTGGGGCTGTTGCTGTGCAACACGGACTTCACAAATGTTCTATGGGGTTGAGGTCTGGAGACTGGCTAGACCACTCCAGGACCTTGAAATGCTTTTTACGGAGCCACTCCTTCGTTGCCCGAGCAGTGTGTTTGGGATCATTGTTATGCTAGAAGACCCAGTCACGTTCCATCTTCAATGCTCTCACTGATGGAAGGAGGTTTTGGCTTAAAATCTCATGATACATGGCCCTGTTCATTCTTCCCTTAACACGGATCAGTCGTGCTGTCTCCTTTGCAGACAAACAGGCCCAAAGCATGATGTTTCCACCCCCATGTTTCACAGTAGGTATGGTGTTCTCCAGTTGAGTTTTTACCAAAAAGTTCTATTTTGGTTTCATCTGACCACATGATATTCTCCCAATCCTCTTCTGGATCATCCATGTGCTCTCTGGCAAACTTCAGACGGGCCTGGACATGTACTGGCTTAAGCAGGGGGACACGCCTGGCACTGCAGGATCTGAGTCCCTCTCGGCGTAGTGTGTTACTGATGGTAGCCTTTGTTACTTTGGTCCCAGCTCTCTGCAGGTCATTCATCAGGTCCCTCCGTGTAGTTCTAGGATTTTTTCTCACCATTCTCATGATCATTTTGACCCCACGGGATGAAGATCTGGCATGGAACCCCAGATCGAGGGAGATTATCAATGGTCTTGTGTGTCTTCCATTTTCTTACAATTGCTCCCACAGTTGATTTATTCACAACAACCTGCTTGCCTATTGTAGATTCACTCTTCCTAGCCTGGTGCAGGTCTACATTTTTTTTCCTGGTGTCCTTCGACAGCTCTTTGGTCTTGGCCATGGTTGAGTTTGGAGTCTGACTGTTTGAGGCTGTGGACAGGTGTCTTTTATACAGATAACAAGGTCAAACAGGTGCCATTAATACAGGTAACGAGTGGAGGACAGAAGAGCTTCTTAAAGAAGAAATTACAGGTCTGTGAGAGCCAGAAATCTTGCTTGTTTGTGGGTGACCAAATACTTATTTTCTACCATGATTTACAATTAAAATCTTTAAAAATCCTACAATGTGATTACCTTTTTTTTCCTCATTTTGTCTCTCATAGTTGAAGTGTACCTATGATAAAAATTATAGACCTCTCTCAACTTTCTAAGTAGGAGAACTTGCACAATCAGTGGCTGACTTTTTTGCCCTACTGTATTTTGTTTTACAAAGTTGGTAATGTTTATGTCAGTACTGATGCCTTAGGTCTTTTCCCACATGGTGAAGTATATGGTTTATTAATTCATCAGTGGTATTGGATTGGCAAAGTTTAGTTATCGGTATCGGAACTGAAAAAGCCGGATCGGTGCATCCTTAGCAATAACAATTTAGCTCCAAGGATATATGCGTTTTTGTCCAGGGTAGCACGTTGGTTAGTACTGTTACCTCACAGCACCAGGTTTGATTCAAAACCCGGACTCTGCTTGTATGGAGTTTGCATGTTCTCCCTGTGTCTGTGTGGGCTTTCCTGTTGTTTCCCACATCACAAGATCATGTATTAGGTCAACTTGAGTCTTTATATTGTTCCTCTATGTGTGTTCGTGCCTTGCAATGGATTGACAACTTATCTAGGATTGGACCCCATCTTCTGCTGCCAATTATGCACAGACTTCCCAGAACATTACTTGTTTGAAAAAAGACGTCAGTGGATCAGATGTGTCAAAACCAGTCAAATATGATCCAACATTTCAGACCAGTGCAAGAAGTCTGTAGATGATTTATGTACTTGTAATGATGTTGCCTTGGGCACCCAACATTAGATCACACTGTATCAAAACCAGATGAATTTTGAGATGATTGTCCGTGAGTGTTGTGTTTTACAGCAGGTCAGACTACAGCAGGTCAGGACCGACACAGACTTGGACCTCTGGATTGGTATCAGAATAGATTTGATCATTTTATGTATTGTTACAAACGGTTTCCGTAACATGTTTGTAAGAATGATGCCATCATTCTTGTCATCATGTATGTCTGTGGTTGAAAAAAGTTGGCATCCTTAATATTATCCTTAATATTATATACCTACCATTTGTTACCTTCCCAGATCCTTCCTGTGTTTGTGTAGGTTTACTCCGGGTGCTCCAGTTTCCTCCCACAGTCCAAAGACATTCATTTAGGTTAAATGATTGTGCTAAAACGGCTCAATCTGAATATGTATGACTAGTTTCCATGTAAGCTTGTGTCTGTTGTAAAATAGCAATTGATGCTGAATGCAGTGTTAAATAGACCAAATAAACAAATTACCTTGCCAGATACATTCGCTGAAATATAGTTAACAGCCCAGACCCTGGTGCAGAAGGTTTTATGAAAAACAAAGTAGAGAACAGAGAAGTTACAGATGAAGGAGAAGGTGCGCAGCCCTATGGGCAGCAAACAGCAGAGTAATCTGTGACTCACTGAATCAGCAATCAGCTAGAAGAGTCAGAACGTAGTCGAGTGTGACAATGTGCAGAGAGATGCACCAATGTGCAGCAAGAGGAGTACATCACTGTGAGCTACATATCCTTATAATACTACAATTTCCCCTGTAGCTTTACTATTCAGTATATAGCATATAAGTACAGTGGCACGGTGGGCGGTCTGGCTGAACTGGGCTTTGGTCCTCATGATCTTGACTTGTGCATCCTTGCCTTAGATAAGGGCAGAGCTGGGGGTTCATAGTCAGAGTCTTATGGTGATCAGAGGCGTGGGGTTGCCAATGTCTCGTGATCCCTTGTGGTTGTGTTACCTTCTAGTTCTCCTCTTTCTAGCTATGCTGCTACAGCTAATCCTGCCGGGGTCTCATTCTACACGTGGCATCAGTGATCGTTAATAGACACTGGGCTCTTAATCAATAACTAACTACATTTCCTGTTTTCTCTCTGAGCTGTGTTCCTGTACCAGTTCCTGCCCCACACATGATGTTCATCCGCTTCAGCTTTGATCAAGCTGTTTTCGTCTTCATCTCCAGCCCCACCATACCCAGGCCACACCAGAGGGCAGTAACTCTCTCCCTCCTCTGGTTATCTGGGGACGAAGTGCCGCCAAGGACTTTCCGGATCCTGGATTTACTCTGTGTATCGGACTACTTAATGCCGATGTGCATATTTTACATTTCATTTGAACTTTGACTCCAAGACTTATTAGTTCAGATACATTAGTTTCATTCTTACATTTATTATCTACGCCGCCCAAGGAGGTTGGGTCCCTTTTTGTGTCTTGGTCCTCCCAAGGTTTCTTCCTCATAACACTTAGGGAGTTTTTCCTTGCCGCTGTCGCCCTAGGCTTGCTCAATTTGGGATTGGACGTAGATATTAGGACATAATCTAAAATTGTAAAGTTGCTTTGAGGCAATGCTCCATTGTAAAAAGAGCTATATAAATAAATCTGACCTGACTTGACCTCTGTTCTTGTCGTTCATTTGTTCCGGAGGTAGCGATGAATATTGGAAAACGTCATAAATGCGGCAAAACCAGGCTTCATATTACTATCTGTAAGGGTTGTTTTCACTTACTTGCCACTTCCACGCACTAACCTTAATCTCAGCAGCCCAAAGCACATCATTTGGTTCCTTTAGAATATTTTTTTAAATCACAAAGTAGTTTCCAAAACACACGCACACAGCTTTCTTTGGTGTAAATAATAGGCCTGAATGATGGTCCTTCGGTGATCACTGTTATTAATAATAATAGCAGCAGCACTCACACGAGCACTGCAGTCACCTCCTGGCACAGCAACCAAGAGGAAAAGGGGGAGATTGGGAGGGGGAGGATATTAGCGGCCCTTTGAAGGCAAAGCGCAGAGTTTGCAGGGAGAGCAGGGAGCAATTTGAGTAAGGGGGAATGCTCCTCCGAGTTCCAACATGCACGCTGTAACCCAGGTGGGCTGCACCTGGACCATCATGACATCATTAGTGCAGAGAGAGGACATGCGTGGCAGTGTGTGCACCACGTCTCACACATACGAGGGTCTGCACTTTCCAGATCATCAGTCATGAACATGTTGAAACTATTACGATCATTTGGAGTGGACTGATGACTTTGGCCTCTGTGTGTACATGTGTGTGTTTGTGTGTGTGTGTGTGCACGTACGTGTGTTTTCTTGTGTGTGAAATGTTCCATAAAAGTATCTGACAAAGAGGCACGTAGTGTTGAGATAATCTGGAGAGCTCTGTTTAGTGTAACTCTAGACCTGATTACGCAAGCACCAGAGTTACCTACAGTGCAAACTTGCAGTACCGCCTGCACATTGATTTCCTTTAGAGATAGGTGATTAAATCTATCTGATTATTAGAACTGCACGTAAAGAAATCGTTTTGCATAACGTGCAACATAAATCTAAAGTGTAAATTCAGATCTCTGTACATTTATTTTCTTTAACCTTAAAAAGTAAAGCGTGTTTACTAAAGCATGTGCAATTGCATTGTGCAAATTTGCTAAAACACACCAGCCAACTTTCACGTTACCTCTTAACCTCTGCACAGGAGCTGCATACCAAAGACATAATAGATTATTCTGCCAGTCAGTGACGTCCCTGAGTATAATTATTTATATATTATATTTATATTTATGTATATACAGTCTACTCCAGATATCTATATATATATATCTCGCATTTCTACCACATCACAGTGGATCTACTGCCATGGTTTGAGGCCCCCGTAACTGGGGTGCCAAACATCACAGTTGAAGGCTTTGTCTGCTCTGAGGTGCTCTGAGTTTGTCAAAATACAATTTGCACATGTTAAATAAAATTAAAATGACACACTTACTGGAAAAGCTGTCTTGAAAAGAGAAAATGAGCCAAAGTGAAATAAGTGAAAAAACTATAAATAGAACCCAAGGGATCTTTTGATCTGTGTCAGGCTGAGGGTGCACAGCTTTTCTTAGATACTTGTAGGGGGGCTCCAAGGAAAAAAGGTTGGCAACCACAAATTTATTGCATTCAGATCTGAAACTGTTAAAGTGCATTAGACCCATGTCAGGTTCATTATCAAGCTGGATTTAATTATTAGAAGATTGTATTTTGCAGCCATAAAGGGACGCACATGTGAGAACTTGGAGAGGTGGAGGTATAATCTGGAAAGGAGAGGAATGAAAGTCAACTGTAGCAAGACAGAATACATGTGTGTAAATGAAAGGGAGGCAGGTGGAACAGTCAGGCTACAGGGATCAGTGGTCACAAAGGTCCAGGAGTTCAGGTACTTGGGATCAACTGTCCAAGGAAATGGGGAGTGTGTGGAAAGGAGGTGAAGAAGAGAGTACAGGCAGGATGGAGTGGGTGGAGAAGAGTGTCAGGAGTGCTGTGTGACAAAAGGGTCGCCAGCAAAAGTGAAAGGAAAGATTTATAAGAGAGTAGTGAGACCCAGCCTTGTTGTATGGCTTAGAGACAGTGGCACTGACAAAGAGACAGGGAAGCAGAGCTGGAGGTGGCAGAACTTAAGATGTTGAGGTTCTCTTTAGGAGGTGTCTTGGGTGGACAGGATTAGGCATGAGATCATCAGAGGGACAGCACAGGTTGGAAAATTGGGAGACAAAATTCGAGAGGGAAGAATGAGATGGTTTGGACATGTGCAGAGGAGGGATAGTGGATATGTTGGTAGGAGGATGTTGGCGATGGAGCTGCCAGGCAAGAGACGGAGAGGAAGACCAAAGAGGAGTTATTTGGTTGTGGTAAATGAAGATATGCAGGGAGTTGGGGTGAGAGTAGAGGACGTGGAGGACAGGGTGAGGTGGAAACGTTTAACTTGCTGTGGTGACCCCTGATAAAGGGAGAAATCGAAAGAAGAAGAAGAAGAAGTCCTGCTGTAGCCTCAGATTTCTGGACTTGACTGAATTTGTTTCTGTTGTTGTAGTCTATCTGACTCAAAGTTTGATTTGTTGTGTGTTCATAGATGCATTTTTGATCAGCATTGTTGTAAAGTTATACTATTCAGTGTACACTTCCTGGGTGACACGGTAGCATAGTGGTTACTGCTGTAGCCACACAGTTTCAGAGATCCTGGTACAGGTCCTGGGCCAGACTCCATCTATGTGGAGTTTGCATGTTCTCCCTGTATCTGCATGAGTTTCCTTTCACATTCCATTCCATTCTGACAATTGGTGTCTCTAAAGTCTGTGCTTATGCCCTGTGATGGATTGGTGCCCTGTGCATTGCACTCATTACTTTCAGTTAGGCCCCAGCTCCCCTGAACTGGATTAAGCAGGTATGAATATGAATGAATTTCAGTTCAAAGAAGTCTGGCCATTCTCACTGTTCCCTCTCATCAGCTAGGTGTTCTCTATGCCCACCAGTCTACATCCACTGAGATTTTTTTTTTCCAGATCATTCTGTGCAAACCATAGAGACTGTTGTTCATGACATTCTCCGGATATCAGCAGTTTATGAAATACTCTAACCACCCTCTTTCACACCAACAACCAAGAATGGTCACATAGATCAAATTCTTTCTCCATTCTGATCTTTGATCTGGACTTTAACTGAGGCTCTTGAATTGTGTGTACATGATGAGTTTCAACAATTGACCCATTTGAAGGTCAAAACAGTGTGGCTAGAAGTCACACGGTTGCTTCCGAATAAAATGAAGCATTATGTGGATGACGTTCTTGCAACTAAACATCATGGGCTGCATGGCAGTTTCCAGTAATTTGCAATGCAGTGTAGAGTCAAACAGTAAATGAAACAGGACTAAAAACAAAGCAGTAGTAAAAAGAAATAAAAGTAGATACCTGCTGTAAAAATGTTATTCAATAATGTTTGGAGGGTACTGTTGTGGTAGCTTTAGTGAAAAGGTTGAGTACAAAGAACAGTATGATCAGAAGCTGCATGCGTAACACTCTTTATATCTTACGAAATTATCTGACAGGGGTGTCAACAAGCCATTGCTTTGCAAGTATAAGCAAGTTCAAGTCTTTCCGCCCTTAACGTATCAAGCAAGTCTCACATATTACATGTTTTTCCCCAAGTAAGTGAGCCAAAGTCAACAGTTTGAGGGATCTGGGTCCTTCAGGTCTTTTTATCATCCTAATGCAACTCCATTTATATAATGTACAAAAACACTTAGCAAACGACAATATGCTTCTGTGTTTTTGATTGTCCCTGTGGCACTTACTGCTTAATTCTTTCTGAGGCATATGTTTCTGCATGAAACATTATCCACAAAGGACAGTTTCTGTTGTCACTGGGCCTTTGATCACAGATATACAGCACAGGTATGCGTCACGTAACGTCTGTTTGCATATACCTCTGTGATCCTCTGTGATAAGGTTATAGTCCTTATTAGTAATGTTATTAACCTGTATAATCCATATATGATGACCTTGACAATGCATGGTTATAATGACATGTAACAGAGTGCGGCATCAGTGTGAGCAGACTAAATGTTGAGCAAGTTTGTGAACCCTTCAGAATTTTTTATATTTCTGCATAAATATGAGCTAAAACATCATCCGATTTTCACACAAGTCCTAAAAGTAGATAAAGAGAACCCAGTTAAACAAATGAGACAAAAATATTATACTTGGTCATTTATTTATTGAGGAAAATGATCCAATATTACATTTTAGTGAGTGGCAAAAGTATGTAAACCTTTGCTTTCAGGATCTGGTGTGACTCCCCTCCTCTGCAGCAATAACTGCAGCTAAACGTTTCCTGTAACTGTTGATCAGTCCTGCACACCGGCTTGGAGGAATTTTAGTCCATTCCTCCGTACAGAACATCTTCGACTCTGGGATGTTGGTGGGTTTCCTCACATTAGCTGCTCGCTTCAGGAAATTTCACAACATTTTGATTGAATTAAGGTCAGGACTTTGACTTGGCCATTCCAAAACATTAACTTTATTCTTCTTTAACCATTCTTTGGTAGAACGACCTGTGTGCTTAGGGTCGTTGTCTTGCTGCATGACCCACCTTCTCTTGAGATTCAGTTCATGGACAGATGTCCTGACATTTTCCTTTAGAATTCTCTGATATAATTCAGAATTCATTGTTCTATCAATGATGGCAAGCTGTCCTGGCCCAGATGCAGCAAAAGAGGCCCAAACCATGATACTACCACCACCATGTTTCACAGACGATATAAGGTTCTAATGCTGGAATGCAGTGTTTTCCTTTCTCCAAAAATAACGCTTTTCTTTTAAACCAAAAAGTTCTGTTTCGGTCTCTTCCGTCCACAAAACATTTTTCCAATAGCCTTCTTGCTCGTCCACGTGATCTTTAGCAAACTGCAGACGAGCAGCAATGTTCTTTTTGGAGAGCAGTGGCTTTCTCCTTGCAACCCTGCCATGCACATCATTGTTGTTCAGTGTTCTTGTGATGGTGGAGTCATGAACATTAATATTATCCAATGTGAGAGAGGACTTCAGTTGCTTAGGAGTTATCCTGGGGTCCTTTGTGACCTCGGCAACTATTACATGCCTTGCTCTTGGAGTGATCTTTGTTGGTCGACCACTCCTGAGGAGGGTAACAATGGTCTTGAATTTCCTCCATTTGTACACAATCTGTCTGACTGTGGATTGGTGCAGTCCAAACTCTTTAGAGATGGTTTTGTAACCTTTTCCAGCCTGATGACCATAAACAGCTCTTGTTCTGAGCTCCTCAGAAATCTCCGTTGTCCTTCCCATGATACACTTCCACAAACATGTGTTGTGAAGAGCAGACCTTGATAGACCTTGATAGATCCTGTTCTTTAAATAAAACAGGGTGCCCACTCACACCTGATTGTCATCCCAATGACTGAAAACACCTGACTCTAATTTCACCTTCAAATTAGCTGCTAAACCTAGAGGTTCACATACTTTTGCCACTCATTAATATGTAATATTGTATCATTTTCCTCAATTAATAAATGACCAAGTATAATATTTTTGTCTCGTTTGTTTAACTGGGATCTCTTTATCTACCTTTAGGACTTGTGTGAAAATCTGATGATGTTTTAGGTCATATAGGGCTGGAACTAATGATTATTTCAATAATCGATTAATCGGTCGATTATTTTTTCGATTAATCGATGAATCGGGTTTAAAAAAAAAAAAACTTTCCATGTCTTTATTCAGAAATATAACATTAAATAACAGAGCAAATAAGTGCTTACAATAAATGAATAATAATAAATTAAATTCATTAATAAATTTAAATAACAAATTAAATAATAAATAAAAATAAGTGCATCTCTGATGCAAACACTACATACAAACTAATTCACTCCCTTTCTTTAGGAACTTTGCATTGGCTCTCTTTTTAGAGACTATGGCCCTGTCCACACGGAATAGGGGTATTTTAAAAAACTTTTTAAAAGCTTTTTCTCTGCGTTTTGACCGTTCGTCCAAACGAAAACGGCGTTTTGGGTCACTGAAAACGGACTTTTTTTTGCAAAACTCCTTCCAGGGTGAAGATTTTCAGAAACTCCGTTTTCAGCGTTGTCGTGTGGACTGGGGAAAACAGAGTTTTTTGCTTGTAACGTCATTTGTGCACCGTTATCTCCTTTGTTTACATGAGGCGATTTTGTGCAATAGCGGACGTAGCCAAAATAGTGCCAGCTGTAACACTGCTGACCGAACTTGTTACAAATCTACAAATACATTTACAATTATTACTTTTTCATTACACTGAAGAACAGAGGCGTCAGAATGCGCTACGGAGGTCACTACTATATATCCATCACACCCACGAAGCAGTTTCCGCCCCCAGCGTCGCCGGTTTGGGACGAGACCCGGTCGGACCTCTCGTTGGTGGGACAGCTTTCAAAACGAAGTGGTTATTGAAGAAGAATGGCAAGAATGTTCGTATGCATAGGACGTCGCTGTTGTCGCTGAGTGAGCTGCTTCGCCGGCATATAGGGACTGCTGGTTTGGCACTGCTCTTGACAGCAACTGTGTGCGTTTTTGTGTTTTCATGTGGACAAAGTTTTTTGTTTAAACAGTGCTTGTGTGGATGCGATGTTTTTTTATAAACGAATTTTTTAAACCCCCGTTTTTAGAAAATACCCGTGTACGTGTGGACATAGCCTTAAGGCTAACTTATTTGAAGATTCCGCGTCCGCGCCGGCTCCGCCTCGCTCCGTTCAATCGCTCATGTTTTTTTCCAGCGCTGACCGCAAGTGCCACAAGTAACAGTAAGCGGATATGATAAGGCGGGGGACACATAAATCATGCAACACAACGAATCGATAATGAAATTCGTTGTCGACGCTTTTAATAATCGATTTTTAGCGATTTTATCGATTCGTTGTTGCAGCCCTAAGGTCATATTTATGCAAAAATATAGAAAATTCTAAATGATTCACAAACTTTCAAGCACCACTGTAACTACATTTTCTCCTTTATTTCCGAGCTTGTGTTCCAGTACCAGCTTCAGCCCACACGCTAAGATGTTCTTTTGCTTCAGCTCAACCCAAGCTATTTTTCTACCATCAGCTCCAGCCTGACCATACTCAGACAACAGAGGGCAGTAACTATCTCCCTCCTCTGGTCGACTGGGGATGCCATACAGTCACTCTCTGTGCTGGACTAAATAATGCCGATATGCATATTTTTTACATTACTCTATGCAATATTTCTCTTCACTCTTGGCTTATACGCTGTAGCTTTTATATTCTGTATTGCATTATACTCTTCATAATATTTCATTTTAATTGGTTAATTTGGTTAATTCTTACATATAACATCTTCCTTATAATGTTTATATAATGTTGCCACTCTCATCCTATGCTTGCTCAATTTGGCATTGACCTTATAATTTAGAAGATAGTCTAAAATTGTAAAGCTGCTTTTAGACAGTGATCCATTGTAAAGAGCGTTATAAAAATAAAGCTGACTTTGCTAAGTTCGGTGTATAATATGGTGTTTAGACAACGTCCAGATCACATAACGAAAAATTTCCCAGAATGTTAAGTGACTCAATAATGATTTCAATATTCATTTTTCTTCATTCTTGTATTCATTTATTCAGCTTTATCATTATGAGGTCACCCTGGATCTGGAGCCTGTTCTAGAAAATATCTGGGCACAAGGAAATAAGGTATGAACTTTGCATCGCAATCATGGGGCATCACACACTCGCATCTGGAAGTAAGAGTGAACTGGCCAGAAGGTTCAAGGTTCAAATCCCAGCATTGATGAGCTTCCATTGTTGGACCATTCAAGACCTTTCAGCCACAACTGCTTGGATGGTACCTAATAAAGTTGCACCAGTTGCAAGTCGATCTGGATCAGCGCATCTGTCAAATGGCTACACGTACCTGCTGCACCATCAAGCCATCCTTAATTTCGGTATAAGAAATATGTTGCACCTAAGGCAAAGAGCGTACAGCCTACCAGTTTACCTACAGCAAACAGCATTACATAAATATTGTGCAACACCACAAAACATACTTATGTAACCCCATGAACTAAATATTTATGAAAGCCCCTTGACAAGTTGTGTTTACTGGCATAGGCTGCATCCTTTAGGCAGAAACAACAACGCCGATGCTGTTTGAACAAAGACAGCATAGTGAACATAGATGACATATTTTGTTGTCTAAAACTAGGCAACCCTTTTTTCCAGTTCATTTGAATGCAGCTTAGTGAATCCCCTGAACCAGCTACATCAGACTATGAGACTACGCATAAGTAAGCCTATGTGTCAAACTATGCATGTTCTTAGCTATCTAGTACCTGGATTTGTGTAGAGTGGCGACATTTCAAACACTAACCAGAAATGGCATACAGTCTTATGGAAAATTTGGACACCCTTGATCAAATCACGTTTTTTTTTTCCATTTTGTAAAGGAAAAGGAAGTTAATGGAACCTTGGCAGCAAAATCTTCAATAAACGATTATGAACTTCATTAAGTTAGCTTATAAATCTGACATCTTTAAATCTCACACATTTATCTGACACCTTATAAAAATACTGGTGAATCATCTGGAAGGGACCCAAATGTTTGTTCACACCAAATTGCACACGTTTGCGCAGACCCAGTCCTGTTTCACTCTGGAGCTCTTAGCTCTGATGATTTTCTCACTCTTGATATTAGCAACAATGTAAACAATTTAGTACCATATTGACTTTTGTCCTTTTTCAGTATTTTTGAAGAAAGTTTCAACCCAGATGTTCTGAAGGTGATTCAAAGACCTCATCTACTGTATGTTACCTCAGAAGTCAAACCGTTTACAGTATCAGGTCAACTGTTTCTTCACGTGATGCCTCAAGCAGAAACTTGTATACATATATACACACATGGGCAATGAATCATGAGTGTGCAAGCTTATGTTCTCAATCACACACCTGCTCAAATACAGTGCAGATACGTGCACTCAGATGCAGATATCCCATAGCAGCAACACATAACACAAAGAGAGCTGAAGGGGATTTTTTTTTTCCCACAAATCCCCACTTTGGAAGGAAGCCAGGGGCAAAGCACGGGCTTAGCATCTTATGGCGCCCCTGAAGTAGTTGAGGGTTAAGGGTTCAAGGGCCCAATGGTGGAAGTCTGGCAAGTGATGGGATTTAAATTCAAATCCTTCCTATCAGTGACTTTAATCACTGAGCCAAAAGCACAGCAAATGAGATTGTTGGCTATGAGCCTTACACCAAAAAATTGAGGAACGTGATAAAACAAAAAGCAGTGCATATGTTTCCTGATACCTGTGTTATTTTTTATACGAATTGATAGCAGCTTATTATCCGAGAAAACACATGGCCTTATCAGTGTAGTATAGACTCTACTGAAATAAATCCTAACAGTGCTACCATCTTGTTAGTGCTGATGTATGACTAATTGGATTATGGAAATGCATATATTGCACAGGATCCAGTAATCTTATAATTGGAGGATAATTCCTAAGACGCATGGGATAATTCTCAGGCTTACTGGCAGACAGGTGAATGGCACATGTAATGCATGGGAAAGGAAAGTGTGTGTGTGTGTGTGTGTTTTGTTATACATGAAAGGAAAAATGATGTCTGAGCTACTGTTTGCAGGTCCTTGCAAGCAGGAAGGGTCTCACAAGGAAGTAAAGGTGGGCCCCAAACGTCCCAAGTAGACAGGGAATCTATGGGATTAAAATGGGAAAGTGTGTTTGTGTGTGTGTGTGTGCAGGAAAGGTCTCACAAGGAAGTAAAGGTGGGCCCAAAATTCCCAAGTAGACAGGGAATCTATGGGATTAAAAATAGTCTAGTACAACAAAAGTCAGATCTGAGTCAGAAAGTCAGTTCTTTAACCTCTGCTGAGTCACATGGGGAAAGGAAACCACTGTACTTTCTTTCTAATACTAATGAAACTTGTCTTCTCAACAATCAGCAAAGCAAGGCCTTAAATCTAAATCCTACTTTAAAGAACAGCAGACCTATTGGCCAGCACTTGCTGTCTTGTTGTTGCCCTCAATTTGAGCCATCATTCATTTCCTCCGGACACGTTGGTACTGAATGACTGGATTTGACTTGTTTAGGAATCCAGAAGTGATGTCAGCCACATTTTCCAGTTAGAACATACTAACAAGAGCCAAAACATTACGGCCACTCACAAATCAAACAACAAATAACATTGATCATCTTATTATTATTATGACTAGATATACAGTGGTACCTCGGTTCTCATTGTTAATTCATTCCAGAAGGCTTGTCAAGTACTGGAAACAGTGAGTACACAGCAAATTTTTGTATGTAAATTGAATGAAACTGTTCCAGACCCCAGAAAATCCACACTGTATAAATCATTATATGCATTAATGGAATTTTACAGGTGCTCCCTGATTTATGATGGGGATATGTTCTGAGAAATTCATCACGAACCAATGAGTTTAATATAGTCTGTACTGTATCATAGCAGAGCCGACCTTCTATCACTGTACACTATATGGACAGATATATTAGGACACCTACATATTACACCTACAGGAGCTTTTATGACATCCCATTCTAAATCCATAAATATTAATATGGAGTTGGTCCCCATTTGGACTGCGGTGCAGCGAACGGGTTAAGGTACTGTACTGTGCACCGTAACGTCCAGTTTTCAAATCCCACCTCTGCCAAGCACCATGTTGGGTCCTTGAGCAAGTCCCTTAACACACAATTCCGTCGATTGCATGACTGTATCTGTTGTAAGTCACTCTGGATAAGTACATCTGACTAAATGTAAACCAAAATAAAATGCAAGTCTGTAAAGCTGCAGAATATACCTTATGTAATGTCTACTAAGAAGAATGCAAAACACTTATGTAAGCTGCTCTGGAAAAGGGACTCTGCTAAATACTGTAAAAAAAAACAACTTTAACAGCTTCCACTGTTCCACTGGGAGGATTTCTACAAGCTTTTGAACTGTGTCTGTGAGAATTTTTGCCCATTCATCCAGAAGAGCATTTGTGAGGTCAGATACTGATGTTGGACTGATGAGAGACTGGCTCACAATCTCTGTTCTGTTTCATCCGAAAAGGTGTTTGATGGGTGGGCCAGTCAAGGACTGTGGTAGCCTAGCAGTTCAGGTGCTGGACTGTGGACCAGATGGTCATTTTTTCACTGCGAAGCTGCCATTGTTGGGTCCTTGAGCAACCCACAGTTGCTTGGATTGTAAGTCTGTATCACTTGTAAGTCATTCTGGAAAAGGGCCTTTGCTAAATTCCTTAAATGTGAATATATATGCAAGCTCACCCAACCGTGCCTATGTGAACCTGCTTTGTGCACTGGCTAGGCGGTTGATGTTATACACCTGCTGTAATGTGGCTAAAAGAAACCTGAATTCATTGATTAAGAGGTGTGTCCCAATACTTTTCTCCCTATAATGTATACTAGTCTGTAATGTGTTGTGTGCTGAAGAAAAGAGCAATGACTTTGACAAACCATTGGAGGGAGTGTTCTGTGGGGAAACCCTGTGGCAGTCAGTTGTGTACCACAGCTGTGGACGGTGTATACAGTCAGTTTTTTACAAACATTTTGTGGAATGTCATACTTAATTTGTTTTGACAAGGCAGCTTGTTCTAAGCTTCTGCAGCCTTGAGCGGCTGATCAGTCATCAGCTATGCAAAAAGTGCACTGTCCAGTAAACGCAGAGATTGTTGTTTTCTGTGCCAAATGCACCTGCTCACACTCCATTCACTGCCAGTGAAGCTTGGACATCCAGGAGTGACTCACAATGGATGCCGTTTGCCCCATGAGTGTTAATCTTTTGTCTTATCTTTTTAGCAGACACATGATCAAGCCACAGACATCCAGAGACACACATGCTTCAGTGAGTGTCTATTAGCTCTGCGTGGGTGATTCAGATGAGGCTGTGCTGTTCATCCGAAAAAGCGCAATATTTCATTTCGTTGATCATTTGATTTGCTAAACTATTAAATTCCACCAAAATCAATGAATAATATGTACACTTTGGTAAACATTTCACTTTTATGAAATAATATTTTTGGGCGGCACAGTGATTCAGTGGGTAGCACTGTCGCCTCACAGCGAGAAGGTCCTGGGGTCGATCCCAGATGAAGCAGTCTGGGTCCTTTCTGTGTGGTGTCTGCATGTCCTCCCCGTGGACTTACTCCAGGTACTCTGATTTCCTCCCACAGTCCAAAGATGCTCTTTAGGTTAATCACTTACACTATGGTGATCCTACTATGTAAGTGACTGTGTGAGTGTGCCCTACGATGGATTGGCACCCTGTCTAGGGTTGTTCCTGCCTTGCACCCTAATGCTGCCAGCTAGGCACCGACTCTCCCAGGACCCTGTTCAGGATTAAGTGAATGAATTACATTTTATTTTGCATTTTAATGGCAGCATGGGAGCAGCCCGGCCTATTGTGTATCTTAAAGCAATCGCCTGTGCTGTAGACTTCACTCACTTACGCAATGCTATGTTATTATTTATATAATAACATTGTTATTGTTGTTGCAAAAGGCTCAGACTTTCCTACACCTCTAGCCTTCAGGATTTGCGGTGAGGCATTATTTTGTGCATCTGTGCGATATAAGGAATGCATTGTCAGGCCTAAAGGTAGTGTTGAGAGATCATTGCCGTTACCGAGTCTCTATACGGAAAGCATGGTATCTTCTTACAGTTCACATAGTAAGCATACAGTGCCTGAACATGAATACAGTGACAGCTCGAACCTTCACGTTGTAGCTGGAGGTATGTGCTGTACTCTGTCTACAATATTGCACATACTTGCAAAATGATCTCTACATAACTTCTGCACTCGAATTCCTGATTTTTTGTAAATGACATCACTCCTAGATTCCTGGACAAGTCAAATCCAGTCACTCAGTCAGTACAAACTTGTCAGTAAGATATGAGGAGATAAATGATGGCTTTAGTTATTAGGGGTATCATTTTTAAACTCCTTCAGACACAGCACGTGTAAGGGGTTGAGCTGCATATCTAACTTGCAGAAGCATAGCTCGAGCCAACCGTGCAGATCCTCCTCTGAGCAGCAGATTCACAGCTCAAACCAATCCTGCAGTACTTCCCTCTGACCAGCAGGGTATCAGAGAATTGTAGTGCAAAATGGATTATTATGAGCTGGAAACTACAATTTCCAGAATGCTTAGGGCAATCAGAACCTGCCTGTAAAGGCATTTAAGGCTGAGTAGTGCCATTGTTCTCTGCTTCACCTTTGATTGAGATAGGTGAAGCAGAGAACAATGGCGCTGCTCAGCCTTATATGACATTACAGGCAGGTGATAATCATTGCCGATTGTTTGAACGTTCTGTGTGCTTAGGGAACTAAAAAGAGAAACATCTGGAAAGAGAGAATAGAGACCAGTGAGTAAACTAGGAGAGGAAACTGAAATTAGAGAACTGAAAAGGGCATTTTTGCTTGGGGTTAAAGTTAGGTGGGCTAAAATATGCTGGAAACTGAAGGCTTCTCAAAAAAGAGAAGCCTCAAAGCCCCAGAGATCCTATGTTCCAGTCCTAGCATAGACTCCATCTGTGTGGAGCTTACATGATCTCCCCATGTCTGTGTGAGCTTCCTCTGGGTAGCTCAGTTCCTCACACGTTCCAAAGACATCTGTTAGGTCAGTTGGCATCTCTAAAGTGTCCCAGTGTCTGTGTGCATGGGTCCTCCAATGGACTGGCCTCCTGCCTAGGGTGGATTAAGCGGGTGTGGAAATGAATGAGTTTAAAGCCACAAAGGAAGGTGGGTCCAACATGTACTATAACCCCTAATCTACTACCTAATTCAGATTACTGCTGTGTATGTTATGAAACAAAACTCCTCAAATCACCATGCTTGTAGGATGACACTTACAGCCCCCTTCCATACACAGGAAACACTCTGGAGACCGGAGATCGACTAGAGTTGCTTTGATGGATAGGTGAGACAGGAATGTCATCCCTTTCACTCAATGAAGGGAGCCAGTGTACAGTGGGGCAAAAATGTATTCTCCTACTTAGAAAAATGAGAGAGGTCTGTCATTTTCATCATATGTACACTTCAACTATGAGAGACAAAATGAGAAAAAAATCCAGGAAATCACATTGTAGGATTTTTAAAGAATTTAATTGTAAATTATGGTGGAAAATAAGTATTTGGTCATCCACAAACAAGCAAGATTTCTGGCTCTCACAGACCTGTAACTTCTTCTCTTGGAAGCTCTTCTGTCCTCCACTTGTTACCTGTATAAATGGCACCTGTTTGACCTCATTATCTGTATAAAAGACACCTGTCCACAGGTGTCTCCCTCGATCTGGGGCCCCACGCAAGATCTCATGCTGTGGGGTCAAACTGATCATGAGAACGGTGAGCAAAAATCCCAGAACTACACGGAGGGACCTGATGAATGACCTTCAGAGAGCTGGGACCAAAGTAACAAAGCTACCATCAGTAACACACTACGCTGAGAGGGACTCAGATCCTGCAGTGATAGGCGTGTCCCTCTGCTTAAGCCAGTACATGTCCAGACCCATCTGAAGTTTTCCAGAGAGCATATGGATGATCCAGAAGAGGATTGGGAGAGAATATCATTGTGTCAGATGAAACCAAAAGAGAACTTTTTGTTATTAAAAAACAATCGCCATGTTTGGAGGAAGATGAATGCTGAGTTGGCCCATACTACTGGGAAAGCTGTGGGTGGAAGGAAAAACCTCCTTGCCTTTGGGGTGTGTTCTGCAAGGGGGACAGACGACTGATCCGTGTTAAGGGAAAAATGAACGGGGCCATGTATCGTGAGATTTTAAGCCAAAACCTCCTTCCATCAGTGAGAGCATTGAAGATGGAACGTGACTGGGTCTTCCAGCATGACAATGATCCCAAACACACTGCTTGGGCAATGAAGGAGTGGCTTCATAAAAAGCATTTCAAGGTCCTGGAGTGGCCTAGCCAGTCTCCAGACTTCAACCCCATAGAAAATTTGTGGAGGGATTTGAAAGTCTGTGTTGCCCCAAAACATCACTGCTCTAGAGGGGATCTGCATGGAGGAATGGGCCAAAATAGCAGCAACAGTGTGTGCAAACCTGGTGAAGACTTACAGGAAACGTTTGACCTCTGTCATTGCCAACAAAGGTTATGTTACAAAGTATTGAGTTGAACTTTTGTTATTGACCAAATACTTATTTTCCACCATAATTTACAATTAATTTTTGTAAATCCTACAATGTGATTTCCTGGATTTTTTTTCTCATTTTGTCTCTCATAGTTGAAGTGTACCTATGATGAAAATTACAGACCTCTCTCATTTTTCTAAGTAGGAGAACTTGCACAATCAGTGGCTGACTAAATACTTTTTTGCCCCACTGTATGTTGTCTGGACTGCCAAACATTTTCGTCTTGTTTTTATTCATTGACAAAAGTTTCAGTTCATTTCGTTCTAGTTTTTGTCATTTTTCATTAAGTTTAGTTTAGTCATCAGCTCGTTTTTGTGAGGAAAAAAAAGGGTCGTTGACGAAATAAATGACGAAAATCATTCGTCAACAAAATTAACACTGGTGGGAAGAGAGTCATTTTGGCTCCTTTTCTCTTTTCAATACTGTTAACCATTTAGCTGAAAATCAAACAAGTAAGCTGCCCATTTTTCTTTTAACATCCCAACAGAGTAGACCAGTAGTCACACATTTACAAATAATTAATAATGATTCATCATGAGTGTAATCATGAGTTTGAGTGATCTGAATCATTTTATATACAGATTTTTTTCCAGTGACTGTCTTATTTAAATTTTATTTTACATGGGCATTTTGACGAACTCAGTGCACCTCAGAGAAGACAAAGCCTCATGCACCCCATGTGCCTTTTGCCGCCCCCAGGTTGGGAACCATGGTACTAAATCTACATGTTACCATTTAGCAAATGCCCTTATCCAGAGCGACTTACAACGAATACATTCTTACAGTCCAAGTAATTGTGGGTTAAGGGTCTTGCTTAAGGACTTAACAGTCAAAGCTTGGCAGATTTGAACCCTGGACCTTCTGGGCTATTGTTTATTATCTTAACCTCTAAGCTACCACTAAATGTAATTGTAGATTTGCCTCTTCAGCATTTAGAACAGAGAAGAAAAAAATAAAAAGTGGATTACAATTAAATAAAATTGTGGTGAATGGTTACTCTGATTTATATGTATTTATTAGTCATGGGGTACGTTTTTTGTTGAGAAAACAGTTTAAATACACAATAGATTTGTCAATCAAGGGAGGTCCTGCTAATAGCTATAAAGGCTCCACCCACACATTTGGCGGCTTCATAAGCTACATCCTGTAACACACAGAACGCCATGCTTAGTGATCTATAGTTCTCATAAGCTGTTGCTTTTTTCAGCAACGATAATATGGCACACTAATGCCACCACGCAGATAGTGTTTAGGCTGGTTGGTTTTGTGTTTGTGTGCTTGCGTACGTGCGTACGTGCATGCGTGCCTGCCCCAACCCCAATTAAAGCATTTTCCCGCATGCCTGTACAAGCTATCTGAAGTATCCTCTGGTCTGAGGGTGTCGCTTGTTGTATTTGTTAAGTTTACCGGAGCAGTATGTACTGACAGGAGAAGCATACTGTCATCAGGTCAGTGTTCCTGCAACTGATTCTACTCTTCCTTTCATGCACAGCTCGGATGTTAAAGCGTTTCCGAGTAACTGTTGTAAACAATCCTGAAACTGAAATTTGACTAAAGTGCCTTTTCATCGTGACTCACTCCTTGCAATAGGTATCATCACCTTGCTTTAAAACATCCTATTTCCGTTTCTCCTCTCAGTGATGGACTTGTTGCACTCTTTGCATTTCTATTCAGTTGGCCCATGTAAGCAAGCAAGTGTGACTTATAGTTCTATTGCCAAAGCGCTTCAGACAACAGCGAGAACATCTTTCCAGAACCTGTGCTTTGTTTTGGCCCACTGACCCTTTCACCCCATTTTCTCCCCCCAAGGCCAGTGGAGCGTGGTGTGAGGAACGGAAAGCAGATTTTGGTGAGTGTGTGTTTGTGTGTGTCTTTAGGGGAGAGCCTTAGGGGAGCTTGAAGGGAGTCACACAGTTTCCAGCATATAAGTCATCACTGGGACAAAAGGGCCTACAGACAATCTGATAAAGATCATTGAGTGTCAGGAGGTGAAAGCATTCTTTCCAATGGACATGGCCTGGCCTGTTCTCGCCTTCGACTACTCAGCCCCCTGTCCACTGGATCCACTGTTTCTATAGTCCCCACTTTACAATGGTACAGTTTGCAATTGTTCGACTTCATGGTGGGAATCCATTAATACACACAAATACACACTCAGTATTTTGAATTTCGATTTTTAGCTGGGCAAGTAATACGCAGTATGATACTCTCCTGCACTCTCCTGTGCTATATGAGGAAATCAGGAGTGAGTGGTTGTGGCAATAACCATTTTCTTGATGCTTTTCACTTTTAATACATATTCAATAAACTACATGAGGTATTCAACACTTTATTACAACCCCAAATCAGAAAAAGTAGGGACGGTATGGAAAATGCAAATAAAAAATAAATGCACTGTTCCTTACATTTCCTTTATTCACACTAGTTATTTCAGTTTTTTTTTTCTGGTCAACTTCATTTCATTTGTTAATAAATAATCCATTCCTGCTTTTCAGGCTTGCAACACATTCCCAAAAAAGTTGGGACGGGGCAATTTAGGGCTAGTGATGATGTGATTTCAAACAGGTAACGCTAACAGGTGATTATAATCATGATTTTGTTCAAAAGCAGGATCCACCAAAGGCGGAGTCTTTGAGGATTAAAGATGACCAGATGATCTCTGGTTTATCAACAAATGTGTAAGAAAATTATTGAAATGTTTAAAAACTTTGTTCCTCAAAGAAAGACTGTAAGGGATTTACATATTTTTCTCTCTAGTGCAAAAATTCTTCTCTCTTGAGCAAAATATCATTAAACAATTCAAGGAACCTGGAGAAATTTCTGTGTAAAGGCCAAAGGCACAAACCTAAACTGAAGAGGTGCTTCAGACGGCACTGCATCAAGAACCGTCATTCATCAATAGCTGATATAACCACATGGGCAACTAATTACTTTATCAAACCTTTATCAAGCACTACAATACAGAGGTACATTCACAAATGCCACTTAAAACATTACTGTGCAAAAAAGAAACCTTATGTTAACCAAGTTCAGAAGGGGCGTCGACTTCTCTGGACATGGGCATCTGGGATGGACCATCACACAGGGGAAACATTTATTGTGGTCAGAATAATCAGTATTTCAGACCTTTTTTTGGAAGAAATGGACGACGTGTGTTCTGGACCAAAGACGAATAGGACCATCCAGACTATTATCACCAGCAAGTCCAAAAGCCAGGCTCTGTTATGGTATGAGGCTGGGTCAGTCGGCAAACGCCATTTACACTTCTGTGATGGCAGCATTAATGCAGGAAAGTATACTGAGATTTTAGAGCAACATAAGCTGCCTTCTTTTCTAGGGACGTCCATGCATTTTTCAACAAGACAATGCAAAACAAGCCAGATCAGAAAACGTTAGGACTGAAATATGTAAATCCCTTACAGGCTTTCTTGACATTACCTGTTTGAAATCACATCATTATTTAGGGTTTTTTTTCCAACTCATTATTACCTCTAAACTTTTTTTTAATGTGTTGCAGGCCTGAAATGCAGGAATGAAAGTTTATTAAGAAATGAAATTAATTTGACCAGAAGAAATCTGAAATATCTTGGGTTCATACTGTCTACAATGAAATAAAAGTAATGTAATTTTCCTTAAAGGAAATTTACACTGCATAGATTTTTATTTGCATTTTCCATACTGTCTCAACTTTTTCTGATTTGTAGTTATATAAAATAAACTTTGTTACCGATTTTGCCCAACTGTAGGTTAATCTTATTTGCATCCAATGTTATCCCAGTTTTGAAAATACATGATACCCTGTAACAAAAAAGATGAGATGAGACAGACATGAGACCCAATAACATTCATGCTGCATGAAAAATGTTCTTTATATTTCTTGTTCTTGATGCCATGAAGCCTTACAAGATTCCTATGATCTTTTGAAGAAAAATCAGCCCTACCCTTTTCCCTTATTCTCCACCATACTTATCAGTTCAGATTAGGTTCTTTTCTGTATAATCATCGTCTTTTTATGGCAAACCCACCTTGAGTGTTTGTCGCCAAAACCTCTGAAGCTCTGTGCCATCTGACCAATGAACCACAGACGTTTCAGTACCATCTGGAGATAGCTTACATTTTGTTTTTAGATGAAAGAAAAGACTTTCCTGGCATGCCTGCTAAATGTTTAGTCGGCATGGAGGTGGCATCTAATTGTAGATTTGGACCGTTTGACCACAAAATGCTACTATATTCTACAAAGCTCTGTTATCCTTATAGAATTTTTTTCCCATTCCAGACAGTTTAATTACAGTTCCACTTGTTTAAACTTCCTAATTGTTGTCTTACCAGTGGATATGGCAGGTCCACAGTTTCGATCCCGACCTCAGACTCTGCCGGTGTGGAGTTTGCATGATCTCCCTGTGTCTTTGTGGATTTACTTCAGGTGCTCCAGTTGCCTCCCACATTCCAAAGACATGCATAGGATTAATTGGTTGTTCTAAATTGCCCAAATGTGAATGTATTTAGCTAGTATGGATATAACCTCCAGTCGTGAATAGCCACTGATGCTGTTGCAACATCAAATTAACAAATATATTCAACCTTAACTAATTTGGGTATTGTCCAATCTTCCCAACAATGCACCTTATTGTGCTATTGTTTGCTACTGTTTACTATTTACATTACATTATTTCTGGCATTGCTAAATAAGCATGTAATATTATCAAAAACTCCTTTGCTCAGGTTATTGTACTCAGACAATTAAACTGTAGCTTGTTCTAGTAAGATTCCTATTCTGTTGTGGTATTAAATCAATACGATCATCTGTATCACTTTTTATATAGCAGCATTCATTGCAAACACATGACAGTTATAGGTTAATTAAATCATCTATCTTTCTAGGTGTTTGTCCAATCTACTTTTCTCACGTCTCATAGTCACATGGATATCTGGTTCAGATCCAGGATTGACAAGTGTGATCCTGCTTTGCTCGGAAAACAGCCTCAATCCTTTGTGGCATAGATTCCACACGATATTGGAAACATTCCTTTGATATTCTGCTCCATGTTGACATGATTACATCATGCAATTCCTGCAGATTTTCCATGTGCACTTTCATGCTGCAAATCTTCCGTTCTACCACATCCCAAAGGTGTTTCGTTGGATTCGGATTCGGTGACTGTGAAGGCCACTGAAGAACACTGAACTCATTCACAGGTTCATGAAATCAATTTGAGATTATGTTTGCATTGCGACATGGTATATTATCATGCTGGAAGTACCCAATGGAAGATGATAATTGTGGTCATAAAGGATGCACATGGTCAGCAACGATACTCAAAAAGACTGTGGTGTTCAAGAGATGATTGATGGATATTAATGGGCCCAAACTGTAACTAGAAAACATTCCTTCACCATTACATCACCTCCACCAGCCTGGATTCTTGACACATGATTGATCAGACTAAACTATGTTTATCCATTCTTCAGCTGTCCTGTTTTCTTGAGTCCACTCAGCCTCATTTGTTCTTGGTTGACACAAATGGTCTTCTACTGTTGTAGTTCATCCACCACAAAAGATTCAATAACAAAAACACACTTCCCATCTCTCTCCACTTGTGATGGCAGGACGGATTTACCTACATGCATTTCACCTCAGAAATCTGCCAACCTCGGATCACACCCTTGCCAAGCTTGAAATGTGACAAAATGTCTTGCCAGCAATGAAATTCTACCCCACTAAGCCACCAAATTTTCAAACCAGTCAGTAGGTGTCACTTTAATCCTACTGACACGGTCGCCTTCCCTGTTCTCTCCTCAGCTGGTAGCTCATCTTGCCGGCGGATCTCGACCCTGCTCATCTGCTGATGCCTTGCTGCTAATTGTTATTGCTCCGTTGATGTGTTAATCTCATCGTCAGTCTTTTAGTTGGTCCTAAGTGTACGACCCATGATTGACACACAGTTTTGAGCAATCGTAACTTGGATGACACAGCCCCTGTCTGTTATTCATCGCAGACTGGACTTCATGCGCTTTGAATCACAGACCATTTCTCAAATTTGCATAAATGAATAGAAACTGTATATGGACATTCAGTGGCGATTGAAAGTTTGTGAACCCTTTAGAATTTTCTATATGCACCGACCATTTGTCTAACCCAGTTATCCAATATTATATATTAGTGAGTGGCAAAAGGATGTGAATCTCTAGCAGCTCATTTAAAGGTGGAATTAGAGTCAAGTGTTTTCAACAATGGGATGACAATCAGGTGTGAGTGGGCACCCTGTTTTATTGTAAAGAACAGGGATCTATCAAAACTTGCTCTACACAACACACGTTTGTGGAAGTGTATCATGGCACGAACAAAGGAGATTTCTGAGGACCTCAGAAAAAGAGTTGTTGATGCTCATCAGGCTGAAAAAGGTTACAAAACCATCTCTAAAGAGTTTGTACTCCACCAATCCACAGTCAGACAGATTGTGTACAAATGGTGGAAATTCATAACCATTGTTAGCCTCCCCAGGAGTGGTCGACCAACAAAGATCACTCCAAGAGCAAGGCGTATTTTAGTTGACAAGGTCAAAAAGGACCCCAGGGTAACTTCTAAGCAACTGAAGACCTCTCTCACATTGGCTAATGTTAATGTTCATGAGTCCACCATCAGAAGAACACTGAACAACAATGATGTGCATGGCAGGGTTGCAAGGAGAAAGCCACTGCTCTCCAAAAGAACATTGCTGCTCATCTGCAGTTTGCTAAAGATCATGTGGACAAGCCAGAAGGCTGTTGGAAGAATGTTTTGTGAACCGATGAGACCAAAATAGAAGTTTTTGGTTTAAAAGAAAAGCGTTATGTTTGGAGAAAGGAAAACACTGCATTCTAGCATAAGAACCTTATCCCATCATTGATGGAACAATGAATTCTGGATTATATCAGAGAATTCTATAGGAAAATGTCAGGACATCTGTCCATGAACTGAATCTCAAGAGAAGGTGGGTCATGCAGCAAGACAACAACCCTAAGCACACAAGTCGTTCTACCAAAGAATGGTTAAAGAAGAATAAAGTTAAAGTTTTGGAATGGCCAAGTCAAAGTCCTGACCGTAATCTAATCAAAATGTTGTGGAAGGACCTGAAGAGAGCAGCTAATGTGAGGAAACCCACCAACATCCCAGAGCTGAAGCTGTTCTGTACGGAGGAATGGGCCAAAATTTCTCCAAGCCAGTGTGCAGGACTGATCAACAGTTACAGGAAACATTTAGTTGCAGTTATTGCTGCACAGGGGGGGTCACACCAGATACTGAAAGCAAAGGTTCACATACTTTTGCCATTGACTAATATGTAATATTGAATCATTTTATTCAATAAATAAATGACCAAGTATAATATTTTTGTCTCATTTGTTTAACTGGGTTCTCTTTATGTACCTTTAGGACTTGTATGAAAATCTGATGATGTTTTAGGTCATATTTATGCAGAAATATAGAAAATTCTAAAGGGTTCACAAACTTTCAAGCACCACTGTACATGTGTATGTACATAAAAAAAATAGCCATGAAACAGACATGGGCGAGATAACGAGGTTAGAAGTACCTAATGAAATGACTACTTTGCATTTGTCTTGATGCATACTCAGTAATCCAGGTGAGAAAATCCCAGAAGTTAAATCAGCTCATCTGGACATAAGTTTTTGCGGGAGAAACATTTCGTCACTCATCTACAGTGGTGTGAAAAAGTGTTTGCCCCCTTCCTGATTTCCCTTTTTTTTGCATGTTTGTCACACTTGGGTGTTTCGGAACATCAAAACAATTGAAATAATAGTCAGCGGCAACACAAGTAAACACAAAATGCAGTTTTTAAATGAAGGTGTTTATTATTAAGGGAGAAAAAAATCCAAACCTACATGGCCCTGTGTGAAAAAGTGATTGCCCCCTAAACCTAATAACTGGTTGGGCCACCCTTAGCAACAACAACTGCAACCAAGCGTTTGCGATAACTTGCAATGAGTCTTTTACAGCATTGTGGAGGAATTTTAGCCCACTCATCTTTGCAGAATTGTTGTAATTCAGCCACATTGGAGGGTTTTCTAGCATGAACGGCCTTTCTAAGGTCATGCCACAGCATCTCAATAGAATTCAGGGTCAGGACTTTGACTAGGCCACTTCAAAAGTCTTCATTTTGTTTTTCTTCAGCCATTCAGAGGTGGACTTGCTGCTGTGTTTTGGATCATTGTCCTGCTGCAGAACCCAGGTTCGTTTCAGCTTGAGGTCACGAACAGATGGCCGGATATTCTCCTTCAGGATTTTTGGTAGACAGCAGAATTCATAGTTCCATTTATCACATCAAGTCTTCCAGGTCCTGAAGCTTTGAAATCTCAGAAAAAAACAAATAACTGGTGTAAACTAACTACCCAGTCCCCATTGAAACACTTGATCTCTGACTGTTTTTGTAGACAATAGAACCTATTGTTTTGTCTCAGATATGAACCCATTATTAAGTTTCAACCTGCATGTATAAGCAGGATATTTTATTTCTAGTTTAGTTTTTGGATCTAGTTCATACAATAGCACTGTTCTACCACTGAACGTCTATATTGTGTAGTAATTACACTGAAAATGTCTATCATAATGGGGCTTTAAAAATGAAATAGAGATGCTTTTGATAGTAGTTCCCCTCCACTCTTGTCCATGACAGTGAAAGTCAAGATTTCCTTTGGACAGTGTGAATGGTAGCGGTGTGAGAAGGAACTAGCCTTTCTCTAATTTTCCCCACAGGCTACAAAAAACTTAAGGACACAACACAGGAAGCATTGCCTAGCAGACCTTTCACTGGGCAATCACTCAGACCTTTCAGCCCATGATCTTCCCGGCCTTTCTTGTTTTAGTTTCTTTCTTTCTTTCCTTCTTTGTGTCAGGAAGCTCTTGGTAGCTGAAATGCCAGCATACAGAGTGAAAGCTCTATACAGAGAGACCTTTGCACTGCAACAGCAGTAAATAAGGCGATCTCACAGCAACTAAACTGCCTAAACGTGCATGTAACACAATAAGAATATTGTTTTTACAGAAATAGTTTTTACACACGCATTTTTCTTGCTTTTTCCTTTTCATTTTTCTTACATGTCTAATGCATCTGTATAGTATGAATGAACTACAGTTTGATGTTTATGTCTTCATTAAAGCTGACTCAAAGTTGACTCATAATAGGATCTTATGGGCAGTTGCTCTGCAAAACTCTGTCAATGAATGTGTAAATCACGCATATGTGATTCACATCCAAAATATAATCTGAATGGTCTAATAATAATGTGCCGTTGGGATGAGTCTCAGATGAAAGAATGTTATACCAAAGTTTTAATGCAAGAGGTGTACAGCAGTTAGTGCTGTCGCCTCACAGCTCCAGTCCCAACCCGGCTGAGTGGAGTTTACATGTTCTCCCCATGGTTTTGGGGTATGCTACGATGGACAAGTCTAGGGTTTGGTCCAGTCCTCTGCCTCCGGAACCTCTGCGACCCTATAGTACCTTCCGGTACACAACCAATATACAGTATGTGTTATACATAAAGTTTAATTGATGGAATTCATATCTTTGACAATAACAACACATGCAAGGATAAATTTTCTTGTCTTAGTAGAGGAAATGTGTTGAAATGCATTTCTAGATAAACAGCAATATGCTACACACACAAGTAACAAAATGGTGTTCAGATGACATGACAGTCCCCATTATTGGTGCCTTAATCAACTTGTGTGAAAAAAGACTACAATGTATATACAGTGGTACCTCAGTTCTTGTCGTTTCTTGAGAACCAAGAATGACGAGTACTAAGCTAATTTAATAATTTTTCCCGTAAGGAATGTAAATTGAATGAATCCATTCCAGACCCACAGAAAATCCACACTGTATAAGGTATTATATGCATTAATCCATCATAAAATGTATAATGAACCAAGGAGTTTAACAAGTGTTTGGTGTTGCAGCAGAGCTGATGATAACTAATGATAAAGATAAGTAAGTTAATGTTGCAGCCTGTGTTCTGGAGCATTCAATTCCTGTTTCCTTTTTGGTTGAAAGTCAATACAACCCTTTATAGGACCCATGGAGATTATTTGCTCTCGATCCTAGAGTGACTCTGTGTATCGGACTACTTAATGCCAATATGCATATTTTACATTATTTTATTTCACCACTATAGGACTTTTATTTATGTATTTGTTTAGATAAATTAGTTTCGTTCTTACATTCATCATCTATGCCACCCAAGGAAGTTGGGTCCCTTTTTGAGTCTTGGTCCTTGCTCAATTTGGGATTGGCCGTAGATATTAGAATATAGTCTAAAATTGTAAAGTTGCTTTGAGACAATGGTCTATTGTAAAAAGCGTTATAGATATAAATCTGACTTGACTTGACTAACAATACAGGACTGTAGATGTAAAAATAAAAAAAAACATGATGAAAAGAGTGGAGAGCTTCATCAGAGATTCTTTGTGGTGAATCTTAACTACTGAATCATTGTTTACTGAATCATGAATTGGGAGTCGTTTTACCAAAGAATGGTTAAAGAAGAATAAAGGTAATGTTTTGGAATGACCAAGTCAAAGTCCTGACCTTAATCCAATCGAAATGTTGTGGAAGGACCTGAAGTGAGCAGTTGATGTGAGGAAACCCACCAACATCCCAGAGCTGAAGCTGTTCTGTACGGAGGAATGGACTAAAATTCCTCCAAGCCGGTGTGCAGGACTGATCAACAGTTACAGGAAACATTTAGTTGCAGTTATTGCTGCACAGGGGGGTCACACCAGATACTGAAAGCAAAGGTTCACATACTTTTGCCACTCACTAATATGTAATATTGGATCATTTTCCTCAATAAATAAATGACCAAGTATAATATTTTTGTCTCATCTGTTTAACTGGGTTCTCTTTGTGTACTTTCAGGACTTGTGTGAAAATCTCATGATGTTTTAGGTCATATTTATGCAGAAATATAGAAAAAGGGTTCACAGACTTTCATGCACCACTGCACATGCAAATTACAGATTTGTTGGAGGCAAAATGTACAAAGGCTTGGAAGATTAGATCATTTGATATGTTGATAAAACCAGAAAGACAACTTTATCCTATTGTTCTTTTCCACTGAAAACAGATTCCCTTTAAGTTTCCACTGTTCTGTGTTGGAATTTGACCCAGTCTCTATTTAGAGCCCATCATCAAACACAACAGAGATTACCCTTACGTATCTCTCATTGAACTTCTGATTTACTTTTGTAACTTGACTCAGGTTGGAAAATGACTCATCATTGCAGGACTATAGTTCTCCTGTGATGTGATCATTCGAGCTTTGGAGTTTGCTCAGTGACCCAGCACATGCTGTCTCCATTACCATGTTTCTATTAGGTCATGTATGCTACATGTCCTGACATGCTTTGCTATATGTGCATGTTTGCATGTGTGTGTGTGTACACTGTATAGAAACAGACCCACTTAGCCATAATCTGTCTCCCATGTTAACCAATATGTTCAAGGCCACCTGCTTGGCTCGTCTCTAGTCTAAACAATATCAGCCTCAAGATGTCACACTGTCATACCCCGTGGCTCTTGGAGTTCCCAGAAGTGGTAGGGCATGAGGAGGACCCCTCTTTTCCTCCAGTATTAGTTTAAACAACCTTATGAAAACATCCGTGCCCTCACACGACGCTTCCTCCCCCTTTTAATCTCTGAGACAAAAAGGAGCTTTTAGAAATTGCCAAAGAGGTTTGGAGAGGGGGGTCTGCCTCAAGAGAACAAAGCTAGGGAGGAAACCACTGAGATAGTAGCAGAGGGCTCTGTAATTTATCACCTGTTGCCCTGGGCAGTCCTGCATGACGGCAGCTCTGAAGCTCTGGCTGAATGTGTATGTGTGCAGAAGAAGGACAGGAGAATGTTCTTTGTATATTTATTCAGCAGTTTCATGAAGGGACATAAAGAACAGGGCACTTTTCACCTCTGACCGCCCAACTATCAACAAGCAACATTTATAAGCACAATTTAATCATGATATCACCTTGTAAATTTCTGATCATTTAGTAGTTTAAATAACTTTTAGATGTTAGCAGTTCGTGAGGTACAACTGTTCACCTGCTTGTTAACACAAATATCTAATCAGCCAGTCACATGGCAGCAACTCAGTGGTCCAGACGACCTGCTGAAGTTCAAACCGAGCATCAGAATGAGGAAGAAAGATGATTGTGATGAAGTGACTCTGAATGTGGCATGGTTGTTGGTGCTAGATGGGCTGGTCTGAGCATTTCAGACATTGCTGATCTACTCAGATTTTAACACACAGACATCTCTAGGGTTTACAAAGAATGGTTCAAAAAAGAGAAAATATCAAGTGAGTGCAGTTATCTGGGCAAAAATGCCTTTCATGATGCCAGAGGAGAATATTAGTCTAGTTTGAGCTGATAGAAAGGCAACAGTAGTTCAAATAACAGCTCATTACAACTGAGGTATGTGGTGTAACGTACCACCGAGGATGCTGGTGGTGTAATGGTGTGGGTGATGTTTTCTTGGCACACTTCCCCTCAATACCACTTGAGCATTGTTTCAACACCACAGTTTACCTGATTATTGTTGCTGACCTTGTCCATCCCTTTGTGACCATAGTGTACCTTCTTCTGATGGCTACTTCCAGCAGGATAAGGCACTGTGTCACAAAGCTCAAATCATCTCAAACTGTTTTCTTGAACATGATAATGAGTACTCAGATGGCCACCACAGCCACCACATCTCAATCCAATAGAGCACTTTTGGGATGTGAAATGGGAGATTCGCATCATGGATGTTCAGCTGACGAATTTGCAGCAACTGCATGATGTTATCATGTTAATATGGACCTAAATCTCTCAGGAATATTTCCAGCACCTTGTTGAATCTATGGCATGGAGTATTAAGGCAATTTAATAAGGGGGCTACTATTGATCCAATAATGTCACTAAATGAGTACATACTTTAACTAGTACTTCGACAGTACGCAGAATGACAGCATGGGGGCAGTATGCAGTTTGGAATTTGTAGTATGACAGTACGTAGTATGTACTGGGGCAGTTAGCAGTATATAGTATATACTGTGTCTGTATGTAGAATATACAGAGGGCGGCCGCACAGTGGCACAAGTACTTAGTGCGGTCGCCTCACTGCTCCAGGGAGGTTTATTGTATGACAGTTTTGCAGTATGCTGTATATACTGAGGCAATACTCACTAAGGAAATTTGCAGTATATACTTGGGCAGTATGCAGTACATAAAACGGCAGTATTAAAAAAGTCTGAAAAACATGATGAAGCGTAGTATGCATTGTTTTCTTTAGAAGAATGCATTATGGCAGTATGCAGTGAAGGAGTACTAGAACAATCAATAATCCTTAGAGTGAATATACAGAAGGTACTCTGATCTCATCGTTCAGAAAACTGTACAGCAGTTTATACAGCATGGATGTATGAAGTATGTACTGATGCAGTGTGCGATAGAAACTGGGAAATATTACCCGTGCTTAAACTGCCACCATGTGGCGGGCTGAAGAATAACTACAACATTGCTTCAATGGTGGAAGTGTTTCAGTTCATGTTGAGAATTAGTGTAAATTATTAGTGTAAGTACTACATCTAAGAGTACTGTGCCAAATCATACCCTTCAGTAAAATTTAATACACCTTTGATTGAGTCTTACCATCCAGTTAAATATAAAATATCATTATCACTTTGTGGTATTAGTTAAGTTCATTTACTAGTATTTATCTTAATGTTTATATGTACCATTACTGAAGAATCAATACTGAAGAAGTATATCATACACTGTCTGGCCAAAAAAAAAAGGTCACACACACTCTAATATTTCGTTGGACCGCCTTTAGCTTTGATTAGGGCACGCATTCACTGTGGCATTGTTTCTACAAGCTTCTGCAATGTCACAACATTTATTTCTGTCCAGAGGCATTCATTTTTTCCTCAAGATCTTGTATTGATGATGGGAGACTTGGACCACTGCACAATGTCTTCTCCAACACATCCCAAAGATTCTCAATGGGGTTCAGGTCCTGACTTTGTGGTGACCAATCCATGTGTGAAAATGATGTCTCATGCTCCCTGAACCATCTTTCACAATTTCAGCCTGATGAATCCTGGTATTGTCATCATGGAAAATGCCCGTGCCATCAGGGAAGAAAGAAATCAATGGATGGAATAACCTGGTCGTTCAGTATTTTCAGGTAGTCAGCTGACCTCATTCTTTGGGCACATAACGTTGCTGAACCATGACCTGACCAACTGCAGCAAGCCCAGATCATAGCACTGCCCCCACAGGCTTGTACTGTAGGCACTAGGCATGATGGGTGCAGTTGCAGTTATTGCTGCACGGGGGGGGTCACACCAGATACTGAAAACGAAGGTTCACATACTTTTGCCACTCACTAATATGTAATATTGGATCATTTTCCTCAATAAATAAATGACCAAGTATAATATTTTAGTCTCATTTGTTTAACTGGGTTCTCTTTATCTACTTTTAGGACTTGTGTGAAAATCTGATGATGTTTTAGGTCATATTTATGCAGAAATATAGAAAATTCTAAAGGGTTCACATACTTTCAAGCACCACTGTATCTTAATATCCTAATATCCTTAATATAGAGAGTATTGAGAATATCACATACGATATTACAGGTGTTTAAAGGCATTAAACGTATTCCCTCATTTCCCTTTTCAAGAGCGTTCAGTGAAGCATTTTGCACTTGAAATGTGATATGATGTGAGAGTATGCAAATCACCATTCTGTCTTACGCAAAGGCTGCCTATTATCTGAAAAAGACCCATTAAGACAAAATCCATTACCAATTAATGTGTTCTATTAATACGTTCAAAAATCTGTTATATTTCAAGGAGAGCCCCAAGCTATGCCGACTAGGAGAACTACAGTACAAAAGTCTTAGGCTACCATTAGCTTAGATATACTATTGTTTTAACATATATAATGATTCTCAACATATTTATGAGAATGCAACCAGAAAATACAGGAAATGTGTATGCAGTATTTAAAAAAAGAGTTTCTATATGTTACAGTGGAAAGTAATTAGTGTGACCTCCACTTACACCTGAGCAATCACAGCATCTGGCAGCTTCATTGGGATGCCAAGTTGACCCTTCAACAATCCAAAGAAGCTTGATAAGGAATTTTCTTTTTGGAAGGGTAGCTGCCAAGAAACCACTTTTTCCCAAGGGGAACATAATGAAAAGGCTAAGATATGCTAAAGCTCACAATGATTTGAATGAAGATTATGGACAAGAGTATTATGAATGGTTTTAAATATTTGGGTCCAATTTTCGACAATGTTATATGGTCATTATACCATTGCTGAAACAACAAATCCAATGGTGGCCTAAGAGTTTTGCACAGTACTGCATATCATGTTAATATCTGTGCTTATGCATAAAGTATATGCTAATAGAACCAATTTGTAGGGGTTATTTAAAAAGTTCAAGTATAAAATCAGTGCAAATCAGAAAGGTTCTGATTAATGCTGCACAATATGAACAAGGACATGAATTAACCAGGGACTAATTTAGGTAGTCATTATCAAATTACTATGGATAAAAGATCCATTTTGGTCCATCAATTTACACCCAATAATCCATAATGACAAAGAAAAAACATGTTTTTTTTTAATGTATTTGCCCTTTGTTGTGGCATTCCAAATTGAGGTCTGGTCCATCCTGTTTGCTTTATTTACGCTTAAGATATCTGTAGAACTTGACAGGAGTCCACCTGTGGCAGACTGAAGTCACTGGACATAGTTCAGAAATACTATGTCCATATAATATAAGACTATGTACAACCTAACTTCACTATCTCACCAAATTCATGTCTCACACCACCTGTGATGGCAGGACGGATTTCCCTCCATGCACTTCACCTCTAAAAGCCACCAACCTTGGATGCTATTCTTGAAATGTCACAAATGTCTTGCTAGCAATGAAATTCTAACCCTTTAAGCCGCCAAGTTTTCAGTCAACCGGTCCGTAGGTGTCACTTTAATCCTACTACTTGGGACTGTGGTAGCCTAGCGGTTAAGGTACTGGACTTTGGACCTGAAGGTCTGGGGTTCAAATCCCACCTCCGCCAAGCTGCCACTGTTGGGTCCTTGAGCAAGACCCTTAATCCACAATTGCTTGGATTGTAAGACTGTATCAATTGTAAGTCGCTCTGGATAAGGGCGTCTGCTAAATGATGTAAATGTACTAACAGGGTTGCCTTCCCTGCTCTCTCCACAGCTCGCAGCTCACCTTGCCGGCGGACCCTGCCCACTCTTCTGATGCCTCGCTGCTAATAGTTATTGCTCTGTTGATGAGATTTGTTGAACAGAGTTCCACGACACTGGCTTTCTCAGTTTGGGTTTAAGCTGTATCTGGGGTGTCATTAGACTCACTTTACTGGGGCACGTGCCCCAAAATTTTATGGTGTAGTGCTGAGCAGGACTACAGGATATGCCACGCAAATTCACTACAGGCACTACAGTTCCAATAATGCCCTAGTATCTTTCCAAAAGTTTCAGCAGCTGACTCTTTCAGTCAGAGCCAGTTTCTTTAGGTTTTTCATGTGAAAACCAGAAAATATTTAAAAGACAGTCAACTACAATGCAAGGTAATGATTAGAGGTCGGCAGATCGATCCAAATATTGATAATATCGATACCAACGCTGGTATTGATATTGAGCAATACTCGTGTAAAAAGATCGATACTCGATCGATAGCTTTTTTTTCTCTCCCGCACGCACTGACTGCTGCGCACGCGGATTACATCAAAGTCTGTTCTCTGTCTGTAAGAGTAGCTGCCCTGGGTCACACAGCACGGAGCAGCGCTCCCTCCCCTCTCTCGTCTTTTGTTGCTGCACAGTCACGTGGCTCAGCGGCGCCAGCCAATCAGCCATGCAGGTAGCTCAGCCCGGCCCGCCCACTCAGCGCTCTCCTCCGTTACTTATTGTTTCTATTTTATTTAAAGCCAGAAGTGCACTGAAGGGAAGAAATTCCTTATTCTTTGTATTATTTTCTTGTATTGTTCGACTTGGAAAAAAAGAACAAGTTTCAAACTGTTTACGATATTTGTTGTGGTGTGTTAATTTTTCTTTATAGTTTTTTACACTCTTTATCTAAGAAAAAACGTAGAGAAGTGCACTGAAGGGGAAAAAAATTGTATTATTGTAATTATTGTAATTCTTTGTATTATTTTCTTGTATTGTTCGACCTGAAAAACAGAATAAGTTTGAATTTGTTTATTTTTTGTTGTGGTGTGTTAATTTTATTGTATTGTGGGTTTTCAGCCCTCTATCTCAGGGGATTTTGTTTTTAGTTGTGTTGAATGATATTTTTTACACTCTGTTTATTTAGGAAAAAAACAGAATTGCACTGAAAGAAAGAAAATTCCTTATTTTTTTTATTGTTTTTCCTAAGAACAATTCTATTTGAAAAAAGAAACAAAGAAAGAAAGAACTAGAAAAGATGTCTAGTGAGGGGAGAATTTTTATTTTATTTTTGTATTGTAGTTTCTCCTTTTCTACCTGAAATAATATTTATTTTCTTAATGTTAAGGCAAAGTTTGTTTTGTTACTGGTCCATTTGTTACTTGTTTCTAAACAAGAATGTTGATTGTGATTATAAAGTATTTTGTTGTCACGTACAATGTTTGGCAAAATTCTATCCTAGGTATTTTGGATCCTTTGGATCTATGAAGCTTAAATATTAAAAAGTATCGCTATCGGTATTGATATTGGCGATACTGGCCCTGCATTTACTTGGTATCGGATCGATACCAAAATTTCCGGTATCGCCCACCTCTAGTAATGATAGCTCATAGCTACATGTTTTGGCTAGCAACTTATAACCTACCAAAAGTACATATTAGACCACTAAACCAATCAGTTATGTTACCATAAACAAAATGAATGCAGTTAATAAAAAATATTTAGTGTTAATTTGTTCTTAATTTCTCATCCATGGCAGAGTAAGGGCCACTTCAGTGTTAAATCACTTAATCTATTTAGTGTCTAACATGCTTAATTTTTATGCACAGTTGTGCCCGTACGACTGATTGGCAAACAGATGGGTACGGCTGTGCCCCTCAATTATGTGCCCCAGTTCAAGTAGTCTAGAAACGCCCCTGAGCTGTATACCTACAATATAATTAATATTTTTCAATTGAAAGGTGTTCCTTACTTCATTAAAGAGCTTCATTCATTTCTGTCTCCTTTGAAAACACGAACAATTAAATGTCATGTTCTACCTTTCACCCAGTGTTTTGATCGAGCATAGGATCAGTTCAGCAGGATGTTGTTGCAGAACGTACGTCATGACGCACTGAGCGTCGCTACGCACTAGCTGTGTTTTACAATAGGAAGCGGTCTGCTGCTTGGAGAAAGTTGCTAGCATTGTGGCTAAAGGTAGTGCAGCTTCAGTAACGTTACCGACTACAACAAAGTACTGTGAGAAGAAAACTACCTACAGAACTACCGCCGCTGCGCTGAGTTCGGCTCGTTTGAACAGCGGGGTCGCCATGTCAGAGACATACGGTAATGTTACACCCTTTAGACAGCGAGCGCAAGAGCTAGCAAACAAACGGAGGCTGTGCTTCAGCGCGCAGAATGCGTACTAGATAGTATGTAAGAATAGTGTGCGTGTTGTGGGTGGCGTCGATACTACTTTTGGCATACTATTTAGTACGGTAGTGTGCGAGTCCAGTCAGAGCTAATCAATGATGCAGCAACCTCTAGAGTTTATGACACTTACCGAAGCTCATTTATCAGTCATTAAAATATCGTTTAGTCATCCCTTATCGCATTATATCACAGAAAACATTAACATTTTCACATGACATTGACATTTAGGCAATATTATGGCTAACAGAATCGTCAGTGTAGTTAGTAGGCTATGCATTAAGCTAACTGGATGTAATAATATTGCCAAATCAATTTTTGTCCCCTTCAGTAAATTTCTCCTCTTAATTAAATGCTTTTGTCATGATTAAGTGGTTATGTTAAAGTCTTTATTTAGCTACTTTGGCTTAGCAGGTGGAGCAGCTGTTTATTTACATCAAGATCAGAATCAGGCTTTGTTGGCTAAGTGTGCTCACACGTACAAGGAATTTGTTCATGGTTACAGTACAGGTAAGCACCATTTAACAACCGCATTATGTTCTGCGAGTCAGGACGCTGACCAGACATTGCCATAATCACACCTTTTTATGCTGTTGTGATGTAGATATAAAGCGTACTTTCACAAGAAAACTGCACACCAATGTTACGTAAATGTGTCAGCGATGCCACTGAAAACATGAGTGGAACACTATCATCTACACTAATGCATATCAAAATACCCTAAAGTTTATCGAAATCCACAATAATGATAGGAAATCGTGACGCACTGTTATGACCACGTCTAGGGAAAAACCATAACACTTAAGAGGGCAGGATGATGGACCTGATACTTTTGTTTGCCAGAAACCAAAAATGCCTTGATAGGCAGTATTACGAACAACACGGAAGGACAGCCGGTTGAAACAGAGACTCAGTCTGTGAATGTGAATCAGTTTATATAGTTTTAGATTTGAGGGAATATACAGATAGACAATTTCAGCCAATGATATCTTAGTAGTCATTACAGTAGAAATACAGTAGAGTAGATTAAGTTTTGTGAAGTGTGACAGAGCTTGACCTCCTTTATGGTACTGCTGTTAATTCACAAAAATGAAATGTGAATGTTCTGTGTGACAGCTGACCCGGCCAGAAGGCACTGCCAGGAATCGAACCCCTTTCAGTGTGGTGCTGGCCTAGCGTTTTAGACATATTACTGCATTCGAAATGGCACACTGCTATAGTGCATACTACAGTAGTATGTATTGCATACTACCCTCTGAATGTAGGATTCAGTATATTAACAAGTTCTGTCGTACGATGTAGCGTTCTACTACACTACTTGCTGCGCTGCCGTCACATGACCACTTGCCGCACATTTACCTCAAACGTATCTTTATTAGCCTCATTATAATGAGAACATACCCCAACACAACCATTGTACTCATTTATACTCCGAGTTGGCAGCAATCTCAGTCTTATACTCATACACTCCTGCACATACCCATGTGTGACCACAAGTATTGCGACACCAGCTTGCCACATTTCAGGCTCTGTTGTTCCTTCAGGAAATGCAGATCTAGTTGTTATTCTAGTTATTATTACTATGATTTTTATTAGCGTCATCATTGCAATTCCAAGCTGGGAAAACCTGAGTGATTCGTTTGCTGACCGAACCTGAAATGTGTTGAGTTAATTCAGTGGATTGAGTGGTTGTACAAAGCTTTGAAAGCTTTCCAGCCACTTTGGAATCAGAATTAGAATCACGCTTGTACCAGAACTCCTCAGGATCAATAGACTGCATGTGGACTCTTAAATTGGATGCAGTAAACAGGTTCTTTCTCACTCAGCACTTTTCAAATGCTGTGGTGTCGTCAGAACTTTTTCTACCTTACTCTCCTCTGTTCCCATAAGTTAGGAAATAAGATGGGTTGAAACACTGTGAGATTAAGCACCTTTGTGCTACACACTGTGGCTTATTAGATTTTGGAATGGAGATTTTGTACGTTTATCGTACATTCCTTGAATATTCAAAGTTAGATTTCATTTTGCCTGCTGTACTTCACATGCAATTATATATATATATATATATATATATATATATATATATGTATGTATGTATGTATGTATGTATGTATGTATGTATGTATTAATGTATGTATGTATATCTTTGTGTTGTGTGTGTGTATATGTGTATTTTATTCACTCTCTCTCTCTCTCTCTCTCTTATCTCTCTACTCTCCCCCTCCCCTCGCTCTCTCCCCCCCACACCCCCCCCCCCCCCCCGGTGGTGTGTGTGTCTCCTTTCTCTGGGGGGGGTGTCCGGTGTTCTCTCTCTGTCCTGTCTGTGTGGTGTGTGTCTCTATATGTGTGTGTATGTATGTATGTATATATATATATATGTATATACATGCATACATATGATTTTGGAATGGAGATTTTCTACGTTTATCGTACATTCCTTGAATATTCAAAGTTAGATTTCATTTTGCCTGCTGTACTTCACATGCAATTATATATATATATATATATATATATATATATATATATATATATATATATATATATATATATATATATATAATGTGTATTATGTATGTATGTATATGTGTGTATATGTGTATATATATAATGTATGTATGTGTGTATATGTATGTGTGTGTATAAATAATATTAATTTCATATATATATAAATATACATACATACATGCATACATATGCTGTTCACAATAACACACTCCCTCTTACGTTCTATTGTTTAAATAGCCAGTAATGGTTTTTATCAACCTCATGTTTGATGTACATACAATGATATTGGTGTTCTGTGTACCCATTTCATATTCAGGCCAAGTATTTTTCAGTCTTTTTAACCCAATTGCTTTAAGTGCAAAGTATGTCATGTTATTACCTTATTTTCAAGTCTTGTTGCAGACTTATTAACTTAAAGCTACATACTGTATTTACATTTGATATAGATTTACAAAATACCACACTCCCCATGCATGCCTCTCTTCTCTGTTTTATTGCTTTGTGCTACATACACTGTAGTATAATTAAATATTAATAAAGGTATCAATTTCTTGGTACACAAAAGCCCATCCACATTCTCCTCTGCTGAAATCTAGTCTGCTTAGTGAATGGGTCATGCTTTCCAAAGCTCCTGTAATGGTCCTATTGATCTCCTTGAATCGTTCACCTCTCCAGATGGGATGTCTGTGGTTTCCAAGACTGTGCAATATAGAGTAATATGTAATATGGTGTGGGATTGTGTTTCTACATTACTCATTTTTTGGTGTAAGTAAAAGATGTCCTAAACAAGCTTTTAGATTTAGAGTCACTCCACTAATGCTCTTTCTCTGCCTTTGCTTACTCGGAGAGGTCACTGTAGGTTTTTTTAGTCATGATGAAGAGTGAGTTCATTAAAGTATTACATGCTGTTTGAACAGTTACCTAATTCAGACTTCCTAAGCTGAACTGTCAAAGGCGTATGTAAGCCTGATGCACTCTCAGTCACCATAGTGCTTTCTCTAGTTAAAGCATGGGAACTCCCATTAGAGTTGGCATGGAAAAAATGCATCAGCATGCATTACATTGTTATTGCAAGTAAAGTGCATGATGTAAAATTAAGGGCGTTTGTAAAAGGTCAGTTAGTCCTTGTAGTTTTGCAGTAATCATTCTGAACACTGGATCCAATGACCTCAGCACTGTTTATTTGAATCGTTTCACATCATCATCAGTACTGAGCAGAAGGAAGTAGTAGCATGCTCTGCGAGTTTCACCAGTAGATTTGCAGCAAGAACTTGCACAAACGAAGTTCAGTTGGATGCAACCTGAGTCATTTCATGCTTAAGATCGACTGTGAGGAGCTTTGTGAAAGAAGCAGAGCTCGATTAGCTCCATGTAATTTTCCTTGAAAGCAAGGTCATGTTGTTGTTGTACACATGCACAGAGTACAAAACAGACTTCTTTTGTCATAGACATCACTGCTCAGACTGATGTTTACAATCGTTGTACTGTTGGCATAACACACAGATGAATACTGATTTGTGGAATCTGCTATCCCCCAAACAACATCTAAAATGTAGTGTATAGTGCATTTTGAGTAACTGTTAGGTAGTTTATTTTTGAAGGTGTTACTTGGTATTTATTCAGCATCCATGAAATATTTACCCAATGACAAATTATGTGATAAATTAGGAATTAAATGGGTTAAAATACTGAGACTCAGTCACATCAGAATTGTATCTGGATGAGGATAAGCCACATTAAATAGTTTGGTTACAAGATCAGTTTGCTTTAGTCCAGTGTGTCATTCGTTTCCGAGTTTATAGTAAGAGTTGTGAAGCTATTAGATTAAAATGTTTTATGTCTCTTCCATCATTCAGCATAATGTTCTGATTATTTATTTATTTATTTATTTATTTATTAGTGGAAACCATGTTTCAAAGACATATCTTACGAACACACTATAAACCTGACTTGCCAGTGCTTGTGTGCTGGAGAAGTAGGATGTTTTAGTTCCAAATTTGTCAATCACTGTGACATTATTGCATGATGTATTTGAAATTTTATTTTACAAAGTGAGGAAGTGGGTTGCTGGTAATGGAATTTGAAAATGCAATCGTTTTAAATATTACAAATAGGGTTTTCCGTGACTTGTTTCCTCTCTGAACCATCATATTTTCACATAAAATTATTACATTTTATATAATTGATAGCACGCAATGTCTCAAGAATGATATTGATCATAACCCATCTTTACCTTCACGTTTTCTTTAATCACCTGCCAACTTTAAAGGTTATTATACTTTTGATTACGTTCCAGTAATGCACACCCCAAACCCCTCCCAGTAGACTGTCATTAGTTTTACACATTTGAAAGGTTTGGCGGAAACCATAAATCATACCACGAGTAGCATATTGTGATATTTCTTGTTAAGGACTGCAATTTTTGCCTGTTTTGTTTGGGAAGTGGTCCGTGAGAGATGCTTGAAAATCTGAGTGTTCGTCCTTTGATAATTTGTAGTAAAACAAAATGTGAATACTGTCATTTGTAAGGTCATACAGAGACATGGGACTTAAAATACAGAAGGGAAGAAGTTGTGGCTTACACAGTGGTGACAGTCTACACTTATACACATTTATTTTGCTAAATAGTCTTTCATTTCCCTGTTTTTTTGTTCTCCTTCTACTGGACAAAACTCGTGTAAGATTCCAATGCATGATAAACTTATCTTTTAGCGTTACATCTGTTTTATCATTAACTTTGAAAGGCATTAGGCAGTAATGATTATTTTAAAAAATAGGAGTAATAGTAACAGTAAGCCTATTACTGGTTTTGATATGTTGAAACATACTATATTGTAGATTGGTAAATGTTTATGTCAATTCAGGATTGTAATGGTCACTCCTAATATTGGTACACTTATTCCTTGTCATTCACTGTGTCTTATTGTGCGCACACGCCATTTTGTTCCATGTTGTCTGTTTAAACTTTGCCTTTCCACATCCGCTGGTGGAGTGAATCCTCCCTGTGTTCAGAGCCTTGTGCTCAAGTGGATCTCTTGGGCACGAATGTGGAATGTCGTCCAGCAGCACAAAGAGCTTTTGGGACCATCTGTTTTACACAGGTCAACCCTGACCTTGTGATCAACTGCATAATCAAGCTCACAATCCACCATCTGCGTACCCATACCATGACATAAAGATGATGTCATTTACCACTGCTCCTGTGTGTGTGTCTGTGTTTTGTTGTGGTAAGATGTGACTTTTAATAACTGACTGGGTATTGGAGGATATACCTGTACCACATCGCCCACAATACATGTTCAGCAGATCAGAAATCTTGATTGATTTTGTAGTTGTCTTTTGTTTGTTCAGAACTGCGAAATAATGGCAATTGCCTACCACTTATTTAAGCTTTTCTGCATCTAAGAGAAACCTGGAATCATGAGGAGCATGGCTATTGTATAAAGTGTCAAACCTAACACACATTACAGTACAGCAACAATCAAGGGATAGTTGTACAGACAATGGTGATGGAAAGACAGACAGATGAGGCTTACAGTCAACTGGAGGTAGAATAAAGAAAAGCTTCTAACTTTTATTGATTTTTTTTTTTTCTCTTTCTCTCTCCCTCACTCTTTCCTCTCAATGTCTCTTCTGTGAAATCTGTCTCATGGTTTTAGATTTCCTGTTTAAGTTCCTTGTGATTGGCAGCGCAGGCACTGGAAAGTCATGCCTGCTTCACCAGTTCATTGAGAATAAGTGTAAGTGTTTACTATTGTCTTCTTACATTCACACATACACACGCAGAATCCTTAAAATGTGACATTTATAGGAACGTTCCAACGCTACCACTGTTGGGTCCTTGAGCAAGGCCCTTAACCCACAATTGCTTGGATTGTAAGATTGTTTCAATTGTAAGTCGCTCTGGATAAGGGCGTCTGCTAAATGACATAAATGTAAATGTTCCCAGTAGGGAAGCGATGCGAAAATGGGCCGGTGTCTATTGGGGGAAGGGACGATGCATCGTCTAATTGGATTACACATTCTTGATTTTGACGCCATCTATTGCAGTTCCAGTTTTGAATTCCAGGCTCATGCTCAGACGAATATCTCAATGAGAATCCTAATTTCTTTTAATTGCAGGGGACTACGTAAAGTTTATTTTTTATTTCCATTTTTATACAAGAAAAGTAACATTTTGAATTGTTATTATTCAGAAATAAAAAATAAATGTTTTCCCTCGGTTATTTAAGATATGGTGAAGTTACAGTAAGATAATTTAAGATGAAGCCTTTATTGGCAGTTGATGTTACTTTTGCTTGCACAATTCATCGTTGTAGGATTAAGATCCCAGACCAGAAGGTCCAAGGTTCAAATCCCATCTCTGCCAAGCTGCCACAGTTGGGTCCTTGTTCAAGACTCTTAACCTATAATTACTTGAACTGTATTAGTTGTAAGTTGCCCTGGATAAGGGCATGTAAAATGTAAACTAAATGTAAATGTAATGTAGGAAAACACAAAGTATAAAGTGTAATGCATAAAGCTAGTACGTACATGGGCCGGTAATTTTTAACATTAGCGTAAATGTTAGATTTTGTTCCATTATTAATAAGATGCTGTTATCAGGACTCTGAGTTTTTGTGAATACCTGATACTGATTTTATACAGACATTTCTTTATTAACCATGTTAACTGTTTGCACACTTATGTTGCCAAGTAGTGGAATATAATGCAGATGGGTGTTCTGTGTTCATGTGCATGATCTGTGTTTTTCAGTTAACATTGCACAAGGCATCAGGATAAGCTCAGATTAAAACCCCTGTTCCCAAGATCTTTAATCCCTTTCAAATGGCAGCAAAGCTCTAAAAAAAATCCAGATTTGAATCAAAACAAATTGCACTGTTCTGTCAGGAACCTTACAGAATCCCCTGCCAAATTCTGCCCAGTCCAATACTCACCAAGTAAACTCGACATGACATGCAAATGTTGAATACCTCGTTCTTGGAAATTGGCTGGATAGCAAATGTTTGGATAACGGGAGTCTGGTATTTATAATTTATTATGGGAAATACCTACTTTATTCTGGTATCTTCAAAACTCTTCATACTATTAGTGAAGTCATTGAATGTAGTGGCAAAAGTAACTTTTGTGCTTGCTCTCACTCTCTTGCCTCTCTGTCTCTCGCGCGCCGTTATGTTGTTGTTCGTGTTGTTTTTGTGTATGTGTGTGTCAGTGCATGTTACTTTTTTCCTGATTGTGTGTGTTTTTGTATGTGTATGTGTGCATGGCTGTTGCATTCTCCCCTCTGGGTGTATCTTGCTTTGCAAAATAGTAAAATGTCCTCCGCTGTCTCTCAGTGAGATTCTGCACTAATTTAGCTGGGAATGAATCATTGTTTTAACCACACACTGTTTAGAGTCTAAATGCCGTGCAGAGACACCATCTATGCCTGTTGTGATACACTGATAGACAGTCACTCTGTGCAGAATTTGATTTCCTTGTTAGATTGGTTTAGTCGTTTGGACAACATGGAAGGGAATTAAATTTCCTCAAGCAATATAATTGCTTGAGACGAATTTCGGATTCTGGGGATTGACTCGATGTACTAAGTGAATATATTTTCTTTCAGTTAAACAAGATTCTAATCACACAATCGGTGTGGAATTTGGCTCCAGAGTCGTCAATGTCGGTGGGAAAACAGTCAAACTGCAGATCTGGGACACGGCAGGGCAGGAGCGCTTCAGGTAAAGTTTAATAATTGGCTCTATGAGGTGAGGTCATCTGTGGGATCAGCTGGTGACTGAGTGACATCACCTGTTTGTGTCTTAAAGGTCTGTGACCCGTAGCTACTACCGTGGGGCAGCTGGAGCTCTTCTTGTCTATGACATCACAAGGTAAGAATGAACCATATGGATGGTGAGGACCTGTAAACTAGTGAACTACTTTGGGACCAGTTTTAGAACATACTGAGCTGAAAAGATTTCTTTAGATTTACCTTAGTAGTGATATGACGATGTATTTGCACTTATACGATGTTATGTTGATTGATATGTTGAGTTGGCTTTTATTAAGTAGAGTCACTCCTACTACAGAATAATCGGATGCTTATTTGACTCCTTAAACTTTCTCAGATACAGGGACTTTTCAAACAACTAAATTATCCCTAGTTTGGTGTAAATACAGACCATCACTGGTTGCGTAAAAATAAATGATACACTATGCTTCCATGCCTCAGAATCGGATATCATGTTTTTGCAGTAACTTTCATTATACAGTGGTGCTTGAAATTTGTGAACCCTTTAGAATTTTCTATATTTCTGCATAAATATGACCTAAAACATCATCAGATTTTCACACAAGTCCTAAAAGTAGATAAAGAGATCCCAGTTAAACAAATGAGACAAAAATATTATACTTGGTCCATTTATTTATTGAGGAAATGATCCAATATTACATATTAGTGAGTGCAAAAGTATGTGAACCTCTAGGATTAGCAGTTAATTTGAAGTTGAAAATTAGTCAGGTGTTTCAATCAATGGGGATGACAATCAGGTGTGGAGTGGGCCCCTGTTTTAATTTAAAGAACAGGGATTCTATCAAAGTCTGCTCTTCACAACACATTTTGTGGAAGTGTGTCATGGCATGAACAAAGGAGATTTCTGAGGAGCTCAGAACAAGAGCTGTTGATGCTCATCACCCTAGAAAAGGTTACAAAACCATCTCTAAAGAGTTTGGACTCCACCAATCCACAGTTCAGACAGATTGTGGTACAAATGGAGGAAATTCAAGACCATTGTTTCCCTCCCCAGAGTGGTCGACCAACAAACTGGCTAAAAGTTAATGTTCATGAGTCCACCATTAGAAGAACACTGAACAACAATGGTGGTGCATGGCAGGGCTGCAAGGAGAAAGCCACTGCTCTCCAAAAGAACATTGCTGCTCATCTGCAGTTTGCCTAAAGATCACGTGGACAAGCCAGGTTATTGTAAAGAATGTTTTGTGGACGGATAAGACCAAAATAGAACTTTTTGCTTTAAAAAAGCTGTGGTAGCCTAGTGGGTTAAAGCAATGGGGTTTAAAGCCCTGGACTCTGGACCAGAAGGATGGTTCAAATCACACCTCTGCCAAGCTGCCACTTTTTGGGTCCTTGAGCAAGACGACCTAACCCACAACTGCTTAGATTTGTAAACTGTACCAATTGTAAGTCGCTCTGGATAAGGGGCGTCTGCCCTGCTGTAAATGTAAATGTAAATGTAAAAGAAAAGCGTTATGTTTGGAGAAAGGAAAGGAAAACGCTGCATTCCAGCATAAGAACCTTATCCCATCTGTTGAAACATGGTTTGGGGCTGGTTTAGTTTGCTGCTCATCTGGGCCAGGATGGCTTTGCCATCATTGATGGAACAATGAATTCTGAATTATATCAGAGAATTCTAAAGGAAAATGTCAGAACATCTGTTCATGAACTGAATCTCAAGAGAAGGTGGGTCATGCAGCAAAGACAACGACCCTAAGCACACAAGTCGTTCTAAACCAAAGAATGGTTAAAGAAGAATAAAGTTAATGTTTTGGAATGGCCAAGTCAAAGTCCTGACCTTAATCCAATCGAAATGTTGTGGAAGGACCTGAAGCGAGCAGTTAATGTGAGGAAACCCACCAACATCCCAGAGCTGAAGCTGTTCTGTACGGAGGAATGGGCTAAAATTCCTCCAAGCCGGTGTGCAGGACTGATCAACAGCTACAGGAAACATTTAGCTGCAGTTATTGCTGCACAGGGGGGTCACACCAGATACTGAAAGCAAAGGTTCACATACTTTTGCCATTCACTAATATGCAATATTGGATAATTTTCCACAATAAATAAATGACCAAGTATAATATTTTTGTCTCATTTGTTTAGCTGGGTTCTCTATCAACTTTTCAGACTTGTGTGAAAATCTGATGATGCTTTAGGTCATATTTATGCAGAAATATAGAAAAAGGGTTCACAAACTTTCAAGCACCACTGTAATTCACTTGAGCGCTCCAAATGTGGCCATTACTGGACTTGGATCGATTATCATTTTTATTGAGTATCGCAATAACACACTGTGTGCAAGCAGTTGTTCTTTTATTATCGTTATCTTTGTCATTCCACCTGATTTTTGGAGCCGCCTCTCCTCTTACATTTTTCAGTATGTATCGACACATACATAAATAAGGTCTCTCAAGCTTGCAAAGTAAGATGGGGTAGATAAAGGCACAAAACGAATTGCGCTCCTCACAACAGACTGATAAAAGACATGCAACATCTTGCTGCACTCATTGAAGGACTTGAGCTTCCTCAAGACATAGAGTTTGCTCTGTTCCTTCCTGTATACCGCTTCAGTGTTACATCTCTAATCCAGTCTGTTGTCGAGGTGCACACCCAAGTATCGGTGACAACACATGTTCAAGCATTGTTTAACATTAACAGTAGCAGGTGAAATGTAAATCCACATGACTTGCTGAGTTGGGTATGTGTTGCACAGTGCCCCGCCCCTATTCTCTCTTGTTTACATGTGTTCAGATCACATTAAACATTCCATGGTGTGCATAAATGAAATACAGTCTTATTACAGCAGCTGTATGTCATCTTGGTTATATTATGGTGTTTTAATATACAGTCATATGTCATAAATATGCAGTACATTGTATTTATTTAAGTTACTACCATTTTGGCAGCTGTGATGTGATATATGACCCCTAGTTTAGCTGAGGATGTGAGGCTTGCAGAATTACTGAGGCATGGTCATAGCACTTGAGTGGTTGACTTATAAACCAGTAAATTAAGGAGAGGGTGGCTGTCTATTTGATAAGCTGTGTGATGCCATTGTGCTGTCATGGTAATAAAGATGGAAGGGGCAGTGTGATATAGATTGGCGGTGCTGCAATAAAACATAGGAGACCGCAGCCCAGGAAAGATAATAGATTTTCTATTAGATGCCGCATCGACTGGTTTCAGAGCCTGGCACGGAGTGAAAATGTAGAGGTAAGGATGGCGCTGGAATGACTCTGTATATGAGGTAGTGCAGTAAAAAGTGGAAAATGTGTGTGGACATTTTAGCATCGATAGCTATAAGTCCCATTTACAAGAATACATTGTTTTATTACTCTTTCCTCACTGTGAGCAGAGGGATGTGTTTCCATGGGGAGAACTGAACCAACGAAAACAAGTTTCCGGACTTGGATTTTCGGTTCAAGATGAGTCATACGTTACATGTTGCTTACACTGCAACAGTAATCATCTCAAGCTTATGTCAGAATAAGCAAAGACCTACAGTAGTTAAGCAACTACCACAGTTGGCATACATGCGTTTATGTTCATTTACAGGGTTCACAGAAAGCACAATTCATTAGTATTCACATTAAATTTCATTAGTATTAATATTAAATATTATTTTATATTAATATTAAATAGTAATTAATAAATACATCAGTGATGCACCAAAAAAAAACCTAATAGCATTGTGCCATAACTGAAAGGTTTGTTTGGGTTTTTTTTTATCCCCTGTACTTCTTTTTAGAAATATTATTATTCCACAGATTTGTGCAGTTAATACATCCTGAACCACTTAACATTCCGTAGCTAATCGCAGTGTGACCTAGGTACATATTTTTGGAGTCAGATTTTCCCTTTTTTATAGATTTAAGTTGAAAAAATAAAAATCTCCTATTGAAATGCACTATAATAGAAATGAGTACTTACCGTATTTTTCGGGCTATAAAGCGCACCGGGTTATAAGGTGCGATATCAATGATCGGCTGCTAACAGATCTATTTTCATACATAAAGTGCACCGGGTTATAAGACGCATTAAATGAAACAAAACTCTTAAGTTCGGTCGGAAGCTCAGTTTGGTCTTTACCTGGCGCAGGGCGTCTTCTTGCTTCCTCCACTTCCGTACCATTGATTCGTTAATGTTGAATTCTCTCACAGCTGCTCTATGTCCATGTTGTACTGCGTGACTGATAGTGTTGAGTTTGAAATCCGCTTCGAAAATAAATGAATGAATGCACGTACCCTAATGCTGAAGCACATACCGTATTACTCCGCGATGCTGCACACTACGGTGGCTGTAAGCTTCGTAACTTACCAAGGCCGTGCTAAAACATTTTGACAGAGCGCCGTGTACCATCTACAATCGGTTCTAGGTCATAAGACTCAACCAGAATTAATTCATACATTAGACGCACCGCATTATAAGGCGCACTGTCGATTCTTGAGAAAATTAAAGGATTTTAAGTGAGCCTTATGGTCCGAAAAATACGGTAATAGAAATTAGTAATTTTTGAATTCTTTGAATAAATTATTTGAATAAACACCCAACTATCACAAAGTTTTAAGCCAAGTTTGAATATTGCTAAAGCCGAAATGGTTAGAAGGTGATGGAAAGGGTTTTCAGAATAAACGATGACTTATCAAGCTGCAAGTCCCATGATTCCATTCTACCTGATCAGACCAAAAACAAAACAAAAAATCCATATTGTTAAATTTAGATATGATTTAATAGTCGACTCGAAAGAATGTGTGTGACTGTTAAAATTATAATGTAAGCGCATAAAAGAATGAATGAATGAAGAGGTGGTGTGTTAAATACAGCTGTGTCATGCAAGCTGCCTGGTGAACCAACACGCACATACAACACATTTCAGCCCTCATCAGGTGGGCCACTGCTCAGCCTGCCCAGCGTCTCCGAACGGCAAAGAACACAGCCATAAAAAAGACTGTAAATGGCTGCAAAGATAATGCTACTAAAAGAAAAGAAATTCCACCATTTTTATGTGATTCAGTGCCACCTGTAATCGTGGTAGGCCACATCATTTAAAGTTTATTCACATAACTGTTTAGTATGGAAACTTAATTAGCATTCTTTTTCTGCCGAAATCTTATAAATGCACATAACATTTTTGAAACCTTTGGATGGAAACCCGACTACTTGTACAAACTTGGAGGTGCCTTTCTATGCATGTGTTTTGTCTGCCCTCACATTCCCTATTAATGGTACTATTTAAACTCTATACACACACTTTGAGTGTGCCAAGTTCAAGCCTTTGTACACTCAGCTCTGCTAGTTCGCTATCTGGCCCAGTGTCACATTAACTTTGTTTGGTCTTTTTTTCTGCTGAAAGAGAAAAAAGACAGAAAAATGTCATGGATCTATGTTTTCACCTCCCTGTTTGCCAGCTATCATTGACAGCAAACTCAAAGTTGTTTCAAATTTAACACTGTATAATAAAGACATTGTCTGTGTTTCACTATGAATATGAGGCATCGGTGAGAGAAAATGTTAATTGGATTCTGCTTCATGTAGGAGATGAGAGAACAAAAATAGCAGAATGAAAGCCTTGTATATTTTGCTTGATCTGTGTGCCCTTTCAGTCGAGAGACGTACAATGCTCTTACTAATTGGCTGACGGATGCGCGGACGCTGGCCAGTCCCAACATTGTCATCATCCTGTGTGGGAACAAGAAGGATTTAGACGCAGACCGCGAGGTCACCTTCCTGGAAGCGTCGCGCTTTGCCCAAGAAAATGGTGAGTGCCCAGAAGGAGAATCCATTCACAGTCCTGTAGTTTGTGCACATCATGTATCTGCCTGAGTCTATGAGGTAGCTGGCATAGATGTAATGAAGAATTCAGATCTTCAACATATTGGAAATAAACTTTTTTTTTTTTTTTTTTTTTTTTTTAACGAGGATGAAACACTGATTGGTTGTATTCAGTTGAAGGCGGTTTGCAAATCAGGAGATAATCAGCTATGCAGTGGTACCTCGGAACTCGCTAGAGAAATTTGTCTCGTCGTTTGCTTTTAGGAACCGAGCCGCGCGACTCATTTCAGCCGCAAATCGGTTCACGATTCATGATTCACTCTACAGTACACAGTGGGTGAATCCCATTTCAGGGGCTGCGTCCTTCGAAGGCTGCATTTGAAGACCGATTGCGTCATAGCGCCGCGCCTAGGCTGTCCCATTCCGAAGGCTCCTTCGTATGCGGCCTACAAATGCGTCCTTCTTTTCCCTCAAAACGAAGGATACATCCGATGTATCCTTCGCGACCTACCATATCCCGAAGTGCATTGCGCTTGAGGGGAACTTAGGGATATCGCAACGATTGGCTGAGGAATATACGTGATTTAAATGTAAGGATTTAAAAACGCGAACAGGTAAATGTTAAAAAGCAAAAGCGCAACATTTTTTGTTTTGTTTTAGGGAGCAAGGAGCAAACGGAGACCTTTATTAAACTGCTTGAGGAAAAATAAATGCCAGTGAACTGCAGTGAAGCGTCTCCTCCAATAATTGAAAAACCAACCAAAAACAGCATAAAACTAAACTCAAAATTTCTGGCTGCATTATTATAACAATTATTGCTGTTTTGTGATACGGTGCGGGCGGGTGGTTCCTGACGCAAACAGGAAATCCAATGCAGAGTAGATTGTCTCATTTCGGTTCCGTCTTTGCCGCGGTCTACCCAGCCTTCTAAGCACACACCTTCGTAGACCGCGTAGACCGCGTCCTTCGAAGGATGCAGCCCCTGAAATGGGATTCACCCAGTGATTGAGTTTCACAATAGCGATTGCTGAGTGAAGATCTGCTGTGTTTATCATGTTTGTTCTTTATTTGTACATCTACAGTACTGTGTTCTTAGTGCAAATAAGTCTACAAGGATCCTAAAAAGTTTAGTTATGAGCCAACCATAAGGAAATCAATCCTCCAGAACACAGCCTGCAGTTGCTTAGCACTGTTTTGCTTTTACTTTTTACTTTCAGTCCATTGCTCACTAAATTACTTGAGATTTTTCAACACTTTATTATAAAATCAGCTTTGTGTTAATGATTTTGGCCAGCTGTAGGTTAATGTAAGTGTTTTAAAGATTAACTTCTCATAGGCTCCGCTACTATACAGTATAGACCGTGGTAACAAACATTCATTAAACTCTTCGGTTCGTGATACATTTACCTTATGATTTTTCTTCTTCTTCTTCTTCTTTCGGCTTCTCCCTTTATCAGGGGTCGCCACAGCGAGTTAAACGTTTCCACCTCACCCTGTCCTCCACGTCCTCTACTCTCACCCCAACTCCCTGCATATCTTCATTCACCACAACCATATAACTCCTCTTTGGTCTTCCTCTCCGTCTCTTGCCTGGCAGCTCCATCTCCAACATCCTCCTACCAATATATCCACTATTCCTCCTCTGCACATGACCAAACCATCTCAGTCTTCCCTCTCGAATTTTGTCTCCCAATTTTCCAACCTGTGCTGTCCCTCTGATGATCTCATTCCTAATCCTGTCCACCCTAGACACTCCTAAAGAGAACCGCAACATCTTAAGTTCTGCCACCTCCAGCTCTGCTTCCTGTCTCTTTGTCAGTGCCACTGTCTCTAAGCCATACAACAAGGCTGGTCTCACTACTCTCTTATAAATCTTTCCTTTCACTTTTGCTGCGACCCTTTTGTCACACAGCACTCCTGACACTCTTCTCCACCCACTCCATAAAGTATGCGAGTTAATAATTTACCTTATGATGGATTTGTCATAAATCATGGAGCATCTGTACAATACATTTCCATTATTGCATATAATCCCTTATACATTGTTGATTTTCTAACAGTCTGGAACTGATTCATTCAATTAGCATTATTCCTTTTGCTTGGTACTCATTGTTTTTGGTTCTCAATAATCTTTCTGGAGCACATTACAACGAGAACCAAGGTACCACTGTGTTTCCTGATATTTTGTATTTTTTAACCAGTGGATAAATCTGTTGTGTGTCTGCTTTTCCTGTTTTAGAACTGATGTTTTTGGAGACGAGTGCTTTAACTGGAGAGAATGTGGAGGAGGGCTTTCTTAAATGTGCCCGGATAATTCTTAACAAGATAGAGTCAGGTAAGAAAACTTGCTCCATTCGTGTGTATGCAGCTTTGTGTTAAGAGGTGCACAGAAACGTGTCTTCACTTGTGTATGAACATGCGTACCTGCTTGTTCCTCGTGGTTAGGTGAGCTGGACCCTGAACGAATGGGCTCTGGTATCCAGTATGGAGACGCTTCCCTGAGGCAGTTGAGGCAGCCACGAGGTTCTACTGCACAGACCAAGCAGCAATGTAACTGCTAGGGGCTGGACACACTCCCCTCACCGCACACAACCTCTCCTGCTTCAGGTCCGTCCACAGTCTAAGAGACTGGCAAATTCCTCTTCTCTATGGTGGCACTAAGTTTGGAGATTTGAAAAAAAATTTATTAGATTTGTTAACAATTCTGTTAAATTCAGTGGAGTTAGACGTCATTGCACTGGACCTCGTTTACACTAGATCGTTTCATGAGTGCTTAACAATGTTTCTGTAAATGCACAACAAGAGGCACTGATATCCGATTTGAATCTGATGGCTAAAATCACTTCAGAAAGTGACTTGAAACTTGTTGGGGCCACATATTAAAAAAGTGCAAATGCATCTGTCTTTGCTCCATCCCAGTGTAGCTGGAGAAAGCAAAACGGAGCACTCGCAGAACGTGTATACACAAGAACCTTTTTTCTGGACAGAGACCACGGTTCAAAGTATTAATAGTAATTCATGTGGCTAAAATCTGATCCAGATACAAGACACATGAAAAGACTGAGTGTAGACAGGGTCTTGGGGTGTGGTCACACTATGCCTGGTTTCCTTGTACCATGCCAGAAAAGGATCCCCACTGCCCTGGTCTTTATGGTTTATGGTTCTCATCATTAATTCATTCCAGAAGGCTTGTCAAGAACCAAAAACAATGAATACTGAGCACATATTTCCCATAAGGAATAATATAAATTGATTTACCCCAAGAAAATCCACACTGTATAAGGCATTATATGCATTAATATAGTTGTATTGGACAAGTGCTCACTGGTTTATGATGGGGATACAGTCCAACAAATCCATCACAAGTTAAATGTATCATGGACCGATGCATTTAATGTAGTCTGTTCTTCATCATAGTGGAGCCAACCTTAGAAAGCTAAACATAAAACACTTGCATTAACCTACAGTTGGCCAAAGTCATCAACACAAGACTTATTTTATAATAGTGTTAAAAAAATCTAAGGTACTTTATTAAGTGATGGATTGAAAGTGAAACGTAAAAGTAAAACACTTTCTCAACTGGTGAAGGGGCGAGCATAGATGTTCATGTTAACTGCAGCCTGTATTCCGGAGGACTCCGTTCCTTATGATTGGCTGTAATCAATAATCATATTAGGACCCATGAACACTTATTTGGACTAAGAATACAATACTGAACACAGCGTAGACTCTGCACCAAGCAAGAGCTATTATGAATATGAATCAGTGTGTACTGAATCATAAATTGTGAATCGTGAATCACAAGTCATGAAACGAGTCACGTGGCTCGACTCATGCAAGTTTAAGCAAGTGCCCAGAGATCCGAGACACATTTTTCTAGTCAGACTGCGTCGAAAACCAAAGGCATCACTGTATTTAGTTAGTTTGTGTTTTTGGGCCTCTCATACGCCTTATAGATTTATTGATAATGCATAGGGGTGTAATGATGCACTCTGCTCACGTTTCGATGTGATTCACCATACTGAGTTCATGATTCGATCTTTTCACGGTTTTACAGTCGATAAAAGATGCAACAATGCAAAGCAATGCACATTTTTTTTATATAGGTTTTAAAACAAAAAACATTAGTTTCCTGCCATTCAAAGAAATGACTAGAAACTTAATCGCATGACAGCATTTTTACAATTTCTGAAGAATAACAATTCAAAATAATGTGTTCTTTTCTTATTATAAACAAAAAGAATCTTTAGTCTGCTGCAATTAAAAGAAATTAGGAGTCTCACTGAGAAGGGGATATGCATCTGTGAGCATGACTTATGATTGCACCCTCTGGTGTTCAAAAAATGCAAGTACATTTTGAATAGCTCATACTTGGTGACTGGGCTTTAATCTAAAGGGTATGTTAAGACATGTCTCTCACAATTTGTTTCTCTTTTTGTCTTGGCACCAGGTGTCTCTGGGTGTCTTCTACTTACTGCAACCCCCGTACACTCAGATACATCTGGTTCATTACTTAGGACGTCCATCTGTAACCATCACACAGTGAGCTTTGGGAGTGATCTTCTGGTTTTGGAAAGATCCCTCTGATCAAGTGAGCAGCATTAGAGGGAACGGGTGAGACTGCAAGCTCGGTGGCTGGGAAGGAAAGGTGCTATGGAAGGATCTTGTAGATTTAACCTTATCCTGTGATTTTCATTTGTATGCACACAAACATACTCCAGTGGTTCGTGTAAACAGCCATCAGCTCTCTGCACTGGGAAAAACAAATTTGGGACAATCCTAGATGACGGTTTGTGTATTTCCCATACCATTTGACACAGGCATATTAGTTGATTTTCCCGTAGTAAAATTTCGTAACAAATTCTTAAGAAATATTTTAACTTTACAGGGTGTTTGGGTTGAGCCAGGCTAAATTACTTATAGAGTGAGGTTTGAGAAAGTCGCTGATTCTTTCATTACTGAAACTTTGCACTGGCTCTGAGACAACATTGCTTTAGGTACAATCTGTACGTGTTTATTGTAGATGTGCTGAATGTTGGTTAAGCACTCGTGATTATAATCCCTATAAGTCATTGTGTTGGCTATACACACATAGAGTCTATCTAGCTATAAGCACAAAGAGGAGCTGTAGAATTGCCCCTCCGGAACGAAAATGAAGTCGCGCATATCAGATTCTCAACAAATGGCTTGTACGTGGTCTCTCAAGAATATCTTCACAATATCATAAACAAGCCATCTGTTTCTGCTCGTCTCACATTTGGACTGGTTGCATTAATGAAGCACCTAGATGGCTTACTTTATTTATGTAAAACCCACAAACTCGTGATCCACATGGACTAGACTGATTCTGTTGCTTTAGTTAGTATGCTTAGTTTGAAAGTACAGCACTAAATTAGTGAAATGCTTTTGTGCAACTCAAGAATTTGTTCAAAGTCAGTCCTAGCTTATAAAGTTAAGGGTGAATGATCTGGGGGATAATACATGGCAATACTTAATTCTCGTAATACACAATATCTATCATAGTATTTGCCAAAAACAAAGGGTCAGCAGTGGAGCTTTGTTATGAACACTTTGTTTTTGTTTATTAAAAAATTAGCGCACACAACCACGAAAAGGAGAATAAATTAAC